>JACTOM010000911.1:1629649-1961920 GCA_015832385.1 Elymnias hypermnestra
TCCAGGAGACGCTCGACGTTGCGTCCCTGGAAGACCGGGGTGGGGTCCATGGTGGACCCGGGGCTAACTTGAGCCTCCCTGCCGAGGCAGGGAGGTGTGTGCCTAGGGTGTGGCCCTACGGGCCCTGCCAGTGGGTGGCAGGGGTGTGTGCCTAGCTTAGAAACTAGTGTACTCACTGTAAGTAGGGCAATCCAAAGTCGGGAACAACAAGCACTACACAATCCTAGCAAGGCGGGACAGAGCCCGAGCGAGACGGCACTATAGACGCAGGACAAAGTCCGAGCACCACAGCACTGGCAACGCTGGACAAATTCCGTAGAAATGACCGGTCACTGCACAAGATCACTGGAACTGGCTTGGAGAATCACAATAACACAACGATATTAATCGGTGATTTGGACGGCGAATACATCCGAGCACGCGATCGGACGACTGTTCGTGACGGACGCCACGAGCATTCTAGAACATGTTTGCCAAATTGACCTTCTATTATACGGAGTCTGCGACTGACAAACGTGCACTATTGTGACAAGGAAACGACATCGTCTAGTACTTTATTTGGTATAAAGTACATCCTATGATTGGCGTTCCACTATTTACCAATCACAGGGATTACATTAATTACACAAACAACTTTATTCTCGGAAATGACAATCATACAAATATATATACGCTATAATCAACAAACATTTTGTATAAACGAATCTATTAATTTCTGTTAAACAAATCTATACTATTTCTAATTTGTGGAGAAAAATCGCAAACAATACAAATAATATCTATATATACAAATAATATAAAAGAGTGAGTGAATTTAAAAAGATATCTAACTGCCGCAGTAGGCACTTCTCGTTTGACAGTAATTTGTCACGACATCATTGGCCGGAGTAATTAAGCCATCCATGCTCAGTCGTTTTTATCGCCCTACAGATGTGAGTAAAATTAACTTAACTCTAGTAATAAAGCAATACCGTATCATGTATGCTAAATGTTACATTTATATTTTTATTTATATACACTTTATTGTACATCAAACAAAAAAAAAACAATTACAGAGTGAATCTATTTTACTCTGTAAGTTATACTTCTTTTGGCGCGTTAGGGAAAAATTATGAGAGTAAATTTTTACGATGCGCGTCACCGTCTCAAAAAACCGACACCCTGAAGTTAGCTATGGTCAACATTTTAGTTTTTTTTAATATTTCTTAATTATATAATACCTTAATTATTTAATTATTTTACTTGTTAGACATATTGTGACAATGAAAATGTGAATGTGACATTCTTATCAAAGTGCTGGATGTATTTGATTTGACAAGCAACAAAAACTTTGACGTGGATTTATGGTTAAAATTTCGAAGAAACTTACTATTGCTTATAACATTTAAATAATTTATTTGCTAGTCAAGAATATGTATTTATAGAGCATGACAAATTTTAAGAAACTTAAGCAACATAATTATTTTTCATATGCAACTTCCTTAGTGTTTTTGACGATTAAAACTTTTTTGATGTAACCTTATGACGTTTGACATAATTATCAGATTATTAAAATAAATAAAAAAAATAACAAAATAAAGAACCGCCTTCAAAATAAACTCTTACAAATATATTAATAAGCTCAAAAAAGTAAAAAATAATTGAGTATTATTCGGCGTTGGCTTCGGCGTCAGCCAAGTTAGGTGTGTCCCGCTTGGCAGCTCCCGCGCCTCTCACACATCCATATATATAAAAGAGATATCCAGGTATCTATTGACTCATCATGATATTTCTGGAACCATAAGGCGTAGTGGTAGGAATATTTCTTTTGCCGAGTAGAGGTCAACTAAGGACGGATTTTACGAAATTCCACCCGCAAGTGGTGTTGCAGCGGTGTTCATTAAAAAATGCTACCCGAAAAACATTCCACGCAGACGAAGTCGCGGGTTCAGCTAGTATATATATAAAACAGATATCCGGGTATCTATTGACTCATCACGATGTCTCTGGAACCATATGGCATAGAGACTTGTATTTTGGTAGGAATATTCCTTTTGCCGAGTAGAGGTCAGCTAAAAACGGATTTTACGAAATTCCACCCGCAAGAGGGGTTGCGGGGCTGTTAACTTTTTTCAGTTCAGCTAAGTTAACAAACATGTAGAAATTAAATTAAATAATATTGTTTAATATTGAAAATTTACTCTAATACTGCTGCTCCAGAGTTTTCAGAGTACACTTTTACTCCAAAACTTTTTACGGTGGTATATATTGTTATTTTACACAAATAAATATGGTATAAAGTAACAATACTCACCAAAAGGTTAACATTATAAATTTAACTCTGTGGCGCTTTCACACCATAACCACTTAAAAATATAAATGAAATTTCGTACACTGATAGTCTAGAGCCTGAAAAAAGGACGATAAGCTCTTGGCATTTTTAATACAGTAAGTATTTATACGTATGCTTCTTATTTGTAAAATAATTTGCATAAATTAATGGCAAAAAACATTCCACGCAGACGAAATCGCGGGTTTCAGCTAGTATAACTATTTATTAACAATCTATATATGTAAATACCTATTTGGGCTGAGACCGACCAAAACATAAAAAATCCAAATAAAAGAATACGAAGAACTCTAAAAAATATTTTCTACTTTTTAGAATATATTAATATATTTCTAAGAGTTTGTCTTGAAGGCGGTTCCTTTTTTGTTAAAGTTTTTATTTATTTTTTGATTTTTATTGAATCATAATGACAATTTATTACCTTATTACTTTAACCACTTTTAAGATTTATTGCAAATATATATCTATGATAGTCTTTTCTGTTTCTTAATGTAACAAATGTTCTTTAAGATAACTTCGTCATCTTCGTCGTTGTCACTTCAACCGATGGACGTCCACTGCTGGACATAGGTTTCATGAAATGATGCCCATAAGGCCCGATCTTCTGCCGCCTGGCTCCAGCGGCTACCGGCGACCCTCTTTATGTCATCGGTCCATTTTGTGGGGGGGGGGGTCTTCCTACATTCGCCTTCCCCATTCCAGCACCTTCGGACCCCAACGTACATCGGTCCGTTGGACTATGTGCCCCGCCCAGTGCCACTTCAGGTTCGCGACTCGTAGGACTATATCGGTGACTTTGGTTCTGCTACGGATCTCCTCATTTCTGATTTGATCGCGTAGAGAAATTCCGAGCAAAGCCCTCTCCATCGCACGCTGGGTGACTGAGCTTTGGAATGAGGCCCATATTCAGCGATCACGTTTCCGATCCGTAGGTAATCTTCAGCAAACTAAAAAGGAATTTTAATGCTATAAGTTTATTCCAGTTAAAATCAGTAAGCCCTGTAGACGAAGACATGAATATTTTTTTTACATTCAAATATATTCGTCCATCTATCGCATGTGCCACTACAACGCTTTCCCTTTCTTGAACCTTTGATTCGGATTCATCCGGGGCGCCTGAACGGAATACGTCAGGAAACATGTGTGGTTCACCACACGGATGAAGAGGGTTCCACTGAGGTTTAGTGTAAATTCTGGTTTCAGTGAGTTCCACATTAATTACAATCGGCCGGGGAGTAAGGTTTAAGATAAAGCGTTCGCCAAGCCAAGGACTGTTTAACTTGCATCGTTGTTCCATTTCCAAAACCGAAAAGTATTTTTATAGTCACCATACTCGTATACGAATGATATACGAAACATATTTTCTATATACCAAAGATAAGTGTCGGCAATAAACATTTTTCTTTTGTCAGTAATTTGTCACGACACCATTGGGCGGAATAATTAAACGATTCATGCTCGTCCGCTTTTATGGACTTACAGATGTTTGAACCTTCATTTTTCAAATAAACCAAATTGTATAACAAAGGCCTATTCATAAATTTCAATGTCTAAATAAATATGTGTATTTTTATACCGACGATATCGTTGTGTACAGTAGCATTTTCGAATAAACAAATGTCTATTATTGGAGTATTATTATTATCTGTATTATTACAGTATCTGTAATATATAATTATTTGAAAATGAAAGTTCTTCATTAAACCAATATGATTGTATTTACACCACGTATATCAGGTACTTAATCAGGTTAATCACTGATAGAAGGAAGAATCTATATATACAAATTATAAAACTGTTTTTGTCGATGTCCTTTATAGGCTTTGCTACCGTTAACCAATGTGGTCCAAATTTTTTTCATTAGAAATTCAAAAGAGAGAAGATACATTTATATATTGAAGCAGTATATTTGAGACAAATTAAATCTCTCCAAAGTACAAAAAAACGGGAGATATAGCCGTTTCAATTCAAAAGCCCGTGACAACCACTGACATGATACTATAATACTGTCTCAACTCGGGCAATCGGATAAGACTAGACAATAGAAAAAACAAAAAAATAAATCAGCTACAAAGAGACCGTTAGTAACGATGAATATGTCGCGTCGAAGTCCGTAAAGTTTTTTGTGGTATCTTATAAACTGTGAGTGTTTATTGGTGATTATTTGTGTTTTTGATCGTATAAGTGATTTGAACAACAATGAAAACTTTTGTGGTAAGTTTTAATTTATAAGACATAACCCTATAAATACGAGACTTTTTTCACTATCTAAAAGTTTTGAGCAAGATGTCGCTACACCAGAATCTTAATTTAATAAACAATAGGTAAGATTGTATAGTTTAACAATTAGCAGACATAAAAATCATGACATTTGGTAGTCTTTCATGAACATTTAAATTCCAAGAGCCACTTTGGCGCCGTTCGAACCGCGGGTCAATCGACGCAAAAACGTCCGTGCGAAAGCGGGACAATCTACTGTTAACCAAGCGTGAACAGATTACTGCGTTCGAAAAAAAACATGAACGGATAATTTGACATAAAAGTAATTATGTTTATAACTTAAATGCGAGTGCCAAGGATTCGAAAGCAGACCTCTTTTAGCTACAAAAACGTCCATGCAGAAGCGCGGCAAATTAGTATTATTTCCGTTAACCAACAAATTACTCCGTTAAATAGAAACATGGTCTTACAGTCTAATGGATGATATCCAAAATTATAATAATATAAATACAAATTAGATTTAAGTAACGCTAGTAATAAAATTTATATTTTATACGACAGTAAAAAACGATATATTTGTAATAAATATGGGGAACAATTAAAATGTTGATTCAAATGCGAATATAAAATGAAACTGTGAATTATTTTAATTAACAAAATGTTTCAGCTTTAAAAAACACCTTTGTTTACAGTACGTGAGCTGTAAGGAACTGCAAAAGTTTAAACGGAAACTTTGTTCGCTTGGAGGTGAATTTTTAAATCAGCGATTTTAAAACTTAAACGATTTCCTTCTTCTTTACTATCCCTAAGTTTCTAAATCTAAGTTTGGACTCACTCGACGGATTAATTGTTAGCGAAACACCTTTGTAGAAATGCGACAAAGGACACATTTCAATTAGTAAATTTAAAGTTTTTAATTACGTTTTGATTCTTATTCTCGTAAAGTCCCAACGTTTTAGAGCTAGAATATGAATAGGTAGATCCAATAACAAGATAGATAGATATACTTTATTGCACACAGACACATACAGGAAATTCAAAACTAAGAATTAAAACTAGAGCCGGGAGAGTGCAAAGGCGGTCTTATTGCTGCAAGCAATCTCTTCCAGACCTTTGTAGAAGTAGATGCTTCTTTAATAAATTAATGGGGCAAAACAGTGCCAGAAAGTATAGTTTGATAGGTATGATTGGTAGATTTTTGAAGGCTTATATCGTTATTAAGTTATAAACAAACATGCAATCATGAAACTATAGTCATGAAAAAATACTTAAGATAATGTGGAGCAGTGGCAAGACCAAAATTTTTATATGTCCAAATGGAGCAAAATTTAAATGTTAGTAAATTAAACTAAGTAAAGCTCGGTTATTTCAGAATTGGGCCCAAAAAAAACCAATTGCTTAAAAAAAATATGATTTTTTTAGATTTATCAATTAGAGCAATTCGTTTACTCCCACGCGTTTCTACGGTGCAAGTAATCTTGCAACTTATATTAAGATTTTTCTATCAACTTTCTTTTAACAAAGACTTTGAAGTTATTAAGATATCTCTAGAATGTTTTGTGGAAGTTTATTATAGGAACGTATACAGTTACCCTTAAATGAGTTGTTAATTTTATGCAGCCTGCTAGAATTTATAATAAGTTTATTTTTATTTCTCAAGTTGTATGAGGTACATGCACTCTTTTTATTAAAAGAGTTAATTATTATGTACGTATAAAAAAATTCTGAACTTAGCCTTCCAGCCACATGTTTTGATGAATTACATCAATAAATAATGGATTTTCATTTGTTTATTTGTGAAAATACAGGAAAATAGTTCATAGCTCACGTCTCCTTTGTTATTCGAGTTCATAATTATCACTTTGTACGCCAACAATTCAGTAATAAGAGAGAAAGCCTCTATAATGAACGCTACAATGAACTCTATTGATCGCGAGGTGCTAGGATGAATGAGCCACAGTGAGATAACGTCATTAAATCGCGGTGTCGAAGTTTCTACACTTATCCTCTGTATACACCATTTCCAATTTAATAAAGAGCGAGACTGTCGTAAGCAGATTTCCTCATATTGAAACTTTTGGATGCAACCATTGACTCATTGTGTCTATTTCAAGTTCAAATATATTATCTTCAAGTACTAAGCTTTTACAGCAATTTTGAATCGTCAAATATAGCTTTTTTTGTAATGACAAAAATTTACAAGTTTGAATAAATTTATTTATTTTTCTTAAGAAATCCCTTACAGCCCTTTCAAAATTAACGTATAATCTAATTAAATTAACTTAAGGCCAATTAAAGAAATTACATTTGTTTGTTATACTAATCAGCGACACAGAGCGTGGGTGGGAGTTATGAATGACGTGTGTGCTTGTATGTGTGTGTGTGTGTGTGTGTGTGTGTGTGTGTGTGTGTTGTGTGTGTGTGGAGTATGTGTGAATAAAATACAAATACAAGCTACCTACTCACTATTTAAATTAATTATTTTTTTAAATTCCTATGTATGCGGCAAATCATGGAATTGTTAGCATAATTATATAAATAAAGTTAAATATTAATTATATTTTAACACTAAGAGCGGCTAACGACCAATTTTCTTAGGCATTACGTTAGATAACAGATTACAGTGGGGGCCCCATATAAGTGGTCTATCGAACAGGCTCAGCTCTGCGGCTTACGCAGTTAAAAGAATTCGTCGTCTGACAGATGTTGATACTGCCAGACTGGTATATTTCAGCTATTTTCACAGCATTATGTCATACGGTATTCTACTTTGGGGTAATGCTGCTGATATAGATGCAATATTTGTGCTGCAGAAAAGGGCCGTTCGTGCGATTTACAATATGGGTCCAAGAGAGTCGCTAAGAAACAAATTCAAGGCAGTTAACATAATGACAGTTCACTGCGTATATATATTAGAAAACTTGTTGTATGTACATAAAAACATTGACTCTTTTAATAAAAAGAGTGAATGTACATCATATAACTTACGAAACCAAAACAAACTTGTTATAAATTCTAGTAGGCTGCATAAGATTAACAACTCATTTAAGGGTAACTGTATACGTTTCTATAATAAACTCCCACAAGACGTTCTAAAGATGTCAATTAATAAATTCAAAGTCTTTGTTAAAAGAAAGTTGATAGAAAAATCGTATTATAAGTTGCAAGATTACCTAGACGATAGAAACGCTTGGGAGTGAACAAATTGCTCTAATTTTAATTAAAATATAGTAAACTAATTTGTTATTGTAATGATGATGGTAAAAAAAAAAACCCGACTGAGTTTGTTGTGGGTTCTTCTCGGATCAGGGCGCGAAGGAACCCTCGTAACTTTAGATTTTAAGCCGATCTTGAGTACCGTCATCAGATGTATATTAGAATCAGAGTGTGGAAAAAAAATATAATTTGACGATTCAAAAGTGCTGTAATATGCCTACTTGAATAAAGATATTTTTGATTTGATTTGAAAAAATTCATTTTGTTAAACCAGTCTTAGATAGGTCCCTCGATACCGAATTACTTAGTGAGGGGTTCTAGAAAAAGTTCATGCAAGATATTGTATTTCTATTGTTAAATAAAGATTTTTTATTTTTTTTGTAATTTTTTGAGAATGTGAAGTAACAAAGAGAGGTGTTTGGCGCGTTCGAAGTGTAGGTGTGTTAAACCGGAGAATGTTTGATGTTGATTGCTGTCATATTGACCATGCCAGCATCTATGTAGAAATAGGATGTCTAGAAGTGATCTTCTTTCTTTAAAAACTGACAAGTCATTCAAGGGTAACTGTATACGTTTCTATAAGAAGCTTCCAAAAGAAGTTACATAGATGTTTTTTAATAAATTAAAATCTTTTATAAAAAGAAAACTAATTGAGAAATCAGTTCTATACTTTGAAGAAATACTTATAAGACAAAGAAGCGTGGGACTGAATGAATTTCTCTCTCTCTCTCTCTCTATATATATATATATATAAATATAAATATAAAATATATTAAAAATATATATTGTAATGATGATGACAACAAAATGTACATCCAACTGAGTTTGTTGAGGGCTCTTGTCAGATCAGGACGCGAAGGAACCCTTGCAACTTTAAAGTCGTTCTTTAATGCTATCGTCAGTCGTACATTTATATTATATATACAAAAAACGATAATGGACGATTTAGAAGTGCTGTGAAGGCCTAATTGAATAAAGATATTTTGATATTGACTTTAAAATGCTTATACATTTTAGAAATAAAGACTTAGAATCCAAAGCTACGAGGATTTCTTGGTGCTCTGTTTTGAAAAACCCAAATAAAACTCTATCAGTTGTCTTTTTTTTCACATCAATGTAATTTTCATTTGTTTTAGAACAATTCATTCATGTCACTTTCTATCGTCTAAGGAGTTTTTCAAATTATAGAACGATGTCAGAATTAACTTTGTTTAAAAAAAAAATTAAATGATTAAGTTATATCTTTAGAATTTTTTCTGAGAGTTTATTATAGAAACGTATACGTAGTAACCCTTGAATAAATTATCAATCTTATATAGCCTACTAGAGTTTATAACAATTTTATTTTTATTTACTGAGTTAAATGCACTTTTTTCTTAAGTGTCAATATTTTTATGCAATGTACGTATTTTCTAATATGTAAACGCAGTAAACTTTTATTATTTTAACTGCTCTAAACCTTTCTCTTGGGTCCTTATTAAAAAAAAAGACGAAGCACTTTTCCGCTGTACAAATATTGCATTTATATCAGCAGCAATGCCCCAAAGTAGAATACCATATATATTTCAATGTATATTAAGGAGGAATCCAGGACCTCTCTAGGAAAGCGTGTACTTCCATCATTGCATGAGCGTGGCTGTAGATTGTTTACATAGTCATATATCCTAGTACAGTTTCTAAGTTATGCGGGTTCCCTCATGATGTTTTTAAGAAGGGTAGCTATATTAAAGTGAGAAAGATTAATGCGAAAACGGAATGCTAAGAAATGAAGAAAAATGTTCGTAGTTTACGGATGTGGATGGAATGAGATCGCTCGTTAGATGAACGTTGAAATATTGCAAACTATTTTATTTTGTAAGACTAATTTAGTACGAGGAATACCTACTCACTAGTTTGTTCCCTTCTACTGTAAGAGCGAACTCAGAAAGTAGTATTTTCTACTTCGTCTCGTTTACGGGTGATTCTGGTGGGCTTGTGGAAGGCTTGGGTCGAGGCTAGTTACAAGATATTTAATGAATCTGAAGTAAACTAATAAATTTTCTGCATACGGTTTACAGGTAAAAGACGTGTTGCTCATATGAGACAACACCATTTAAACGAAATATCTTTACAAAGTGATATTGGTACCATCATACGCACACCGACATGCAACGTTTGAGACGTTGCATGTCTGTTGCTTCGCCACCCCTCTCGTCGTCGTCGTCGCTTCAACAGATGGACGTCCACTGCTGGACATAGGTCTCACGAATTGATGCCCACAAGCCCGATCCTGCGCCGCCTGCGGCTACCAGCGACCCTCATTATATCGTCGGTCGACCTTGTAGGAGGAAAGGGAGGGGAGAAGGGAACGGGTAATCCATCTCATCACTAATACGCAAAAGTTCCCATCCCCACTCGGCTACCACCGCTGCACTTTCCATAAGATAAGCAGCCCATTAACGTCCCACTGCTGGGCACAGGTCTCCTCACTCATATGAGTGAGGGTTTTTAGGGCATAGATCCACCACGCTGCTCCACTGCTGATTGGCAGGCATAGTACATAAGTGCACTATCTATTCCTTAGTTCTCATAGTCCGATGTAACGAGAATCCGACACCATCAGATAGAAATAAGGCGCAGGGCCGACGGCTTAACGTGCTCTCCGAGGAACGGAGAAGAAGCACACCGTAAACTTCCCAACTTCGGGCAAATACTGAGAAAGTCTTAATAGATAACTGAATATAGATTTAGAATTGTGCCAACCCAGGGCTCGAACCCAGGATCTCATGTCTATAGTCAAACATGCTAACCACTAGACTAATGAGGCAGTTGCACTTTGCATAATACACCTTTAAGTAAATGTTGCAATGCAGCAACAAACGTAAGCTCTTTGCAATTTGATTACAGACAGTTAGATATTCTGCCACAAATCGCACCCTTACTGTAAGATGTTAAGGAGTTCCAATGACCATCATGTTTAACTACAACAATTACTTGCCTATAACGATGTTACGATAAGTGGCTCAAATATCCGGACAACCTTCAAAAGGCCCTGCCGGTATAGTTAATTTGCTCCTAAGAATTAAAGAGTTTCGTTAGTTTGTCAAGGATCTCATGATCAAAACTTAACCAAACCATCTTTAAACAACCCTTGAAGTACATTAAATTGAATCATCGAAATTGGTTTCCGCGATCTTGAGTTATTCCTCCATTTGACGCGTACATGCCTAATGCAAATTTATAAGGTTTTCTCATTGTGCCATCATCAGAATTACACCAAAAAATATATGACCCTGTGGCAAGTACCACCTTTCATAAAAAAAAGAATCATCAAGATCTATTCACCCAGTCGAAAGTTATATGGTGACAAACATAATAAATACAGACGAATTCTTTGAAATCGGTTAAAAATTACATAAAATCAAATCTTAAAATATTTCAAATTATTAGCAGCCCATTAACGTCTCACTGCTGGGCACAAGCCTCCTCACTCTTATGAGAGGGCTTTTATAAAGCATAGACCCACTCCGCAGCAGGCATAGTACACAAGTGCTCTTTCTATTCCTTCACTCTCATAGGCCAATGTGACGGGAATCTGACACGATCGGAGAGAGATTAGGTGCAGGACCGATGGCTTAACATGCTCTCCGAGGCATGGGGTTTGATCACACCGCCAACTTCCCAACTTGGGGCAAATATTGAGAAGAAAATCTTAATAGAAAACCCAATATCCATTTTTCGACTAGCCCGACCCGGGACTCGAACCCAGGACCTCATGTTTGTAGTCGAACATGCTTACCACTAGACCAATGTGGCAATCTTTTTAAACTTTATTAAAAATCAATTACGAAATTGCGTCTCTTAAATAAAGAACCAATTTAACTTAAAAGAGACATGTAGTCATGGATTTTTTTTACAACTTTAAAGAGATTGTTCCTCTTTTTGCACTACATTTCACGACTTATATAATTTTAAATGGCAGTACAGTACAAATTTTAATATAATTGGCTTAAAATAGCTTAAAAGAACTCAGCAATTTTGAAATAAAGATAAATGTGCACTGCAGGTAGACCGTTTTCAGTAAACGTAAATTGTATTTAACCATTTAATTAAGCATTTCGCGGGACGCACGGCAATTAGTTGCTCAAAGTTTGCCATAAATAAATTCGCGTAGGGATTTACTGTACGGGGAACGTTGTTTTTCTGTGTAAAACATAATACTTTATAATTAACAGCCTATTCACTTATTCATATTCCGAAACATAAACAACACAAAACCTCAAAGTTTACTTAAGATTGAGGTTTCAAAATTTCTATATATTTTCGTATAGAATTCTGTTATATTGAATAATATATAAAATGACGGCCAACATTAACATGTACAGAAAGAAAAAAATTCATAATAGATCCGTTTTAACAAAAGTCTTTGTTAAAAGAAAGTAGATCAAAAAATCATATTATAAGCTGCATAAACCAAAAAGTTTATTGCGCTTTCGTAGATTTAGAAAAGGCCTATGATCGAGTGGTGAGGAATGTGTCAGAATAAACGGAGCGTACACGGAGTGGTTTCCTGTCGAAAGAGGTGTTCGACAGGGATGTGTTGCGTCACCATGGCTGTTCAACCTTTTCATGGATAAATGTTTGACAGATTTAAAAGAAAGTATGTATGGGTTAAGAATGAATGAATTACTCATCAAATGTTTACTCTACGCTGATGATCAAGTAATACTTGCGTCATCCGCTAACGAGCTACAGGAGATGCTAAATATTATGAATGAAGCTTTGAAAGGGAAAGGAATGAAAGTGAATGTAAACAAAACGAAAGTTATGCTTTTTGAACGAGATGAATCTATGATGAATGGCAATATTTTGATAGATGGGGAACAAGTGGAAGAGGTGAAAGAATTTGTATACTTGGGATCTAAATTTACAAAAGATGGAACATGTGAAAGTGATATCGAAAGGAGAGTGAATGCAGGGAATATGGTAAATGGTGCTCTGCATGCTTTTATGAATAGCCAGATGGTGTCTCAAAGGGCTAGACTGGCAGTGCATGCTGGAGTGTTGGTGCCAACACTTATGTATGGTAGTGAAAGTTGGGTATGGCAGAAGAATCACAAAAGTAAAATAAATGCGGTAGAGATGAGAGCGTTGAGAAGCATGAGTGGATTAAAACTGAGTGACAGAGTAAGAAATAGTGTGATAAGAGAACGATGTGGTATAAAAGAAGACATAGTGACTAAAATTGAGAAAGGTATGCTTAGATGGTTTGGGCATGTAGAGAGAATGAATGAAAGGAGACTGACAAAAAGTGAATGCGAAAGTTGGAAGGGGAAGACCAAGGCAAACGTTCCTGGACCAAATCCACTCTAAACCGACGAACTTGTATGAAGGGTTTAATGAGAATGAAAGAAGCGAAGGAGATATGCAGGGATCGTGGTAAGTGGAACGATGTTGTCTCTGCCTACCCCTATGGGAATGAGGCATGATGCTATGTATGTATGTATGTATAAGCTGCAAGATTATTTAGATAATAGAAACGCGTGGAAGTGAATGAATTGATCTCATTTAAATAGTATGATATTATAAAGATGATGGTAAGAAAAAAAATATCCGACTGAGTTTGTTGTGGGCTCTTCTTAGATCAGGGTGCGAAGGCACCTTCGTAACTTTAGATTTTAAGTCGCTCTTTAATACCGTCATCAGACGTACGTATCAGAATAAGTGTTTTTGTTTTTTTTTTGCGCTTGGAAATGCCGATACGCACCCCTTTGAAAGAATCTCCAATCAGAAGTGCGGGACTCGCATATTACAGAATACCCATTAAAACCCAGCGGATCCCTCCTCATCCATGAGTGAGATCACTAGAGGTTCCTAAGCTTCATTCCACTCTAGTGACCCGGATGACACCGACCACGAGAACCTACCACTCAAAAGGGGTGAAGCATGAAGTGCAAACGTGCGACTTCTGCCACCATGCCTCCTCCGACCGCGAGGGAGAATTTCAGCCTCTAGCTCCCTTAGTCTCTCATTTGCCTCATTCAGCAAGATGACGATCTCGCAAAAGCACCTGCACCAGACGGTAGGAAAGAGATTCGTGCCCCCTGGTGAGCCAATTGTCCAGGCGTGGACGAATCTCCTCCATTGTGACTTTATCCGCATCAGAATTAGTTTGCGGGAAAAAATATTTTTGACGATTCCAAAGCGCAGTGACAGACCTACTTGAATAAAAAATTTTTATTTGATTTGAACATTTCATTTTATCACACTGCCCATACATTTCGCTTATTTTCATAGTATTATGTCTTAAGGCATACTGTTATGGTGTAAGGCGACGGATATTGAAACTATATTTATTATACAAAAAATACCAATACGTTCCATACATCAATCAGGATCTTGTGCTTCTCTAAGATATAAATTAACAAAAAAATTAATTCTCACAGAACGGTCACAATATATTTTGAATAATATCTTATAAATCTGTGATAATATTTCACTTATACAGTAAAAAAGTGAAATACACAATTTTACTACAAGAAATAAAAACACTAATTGTGTAATCCCATATTTTAGAGTGAAGAAGGTTCAGAAATTATTTGTCGGGTTGACCAAACCCATTTTTAATAAGATACTGCAATCAGTTTTAGATTTGCCTCCGCATAGTTTTAAGATATGTCAAAAACAGACTTTTACAAAGCATATTATAATGTTGATAATTATTTGAGCGATAAAATTGTTTCGACTTAATTCCATGCACACAAAGTATTACTCATTGTAACACACAACTATCTCTGAAAGAGTAACCGTTGAGTTTCTTGCCTGTTTCTTCTCAGCGGATTCAACTTTCGGAACCGGTGGTAGATTTGTTACCGGCGGACAGACTACTGATGATTCAAAAGTGCTTTTTGTGCCTACTTGGATAAAGAATGTTTTGATTTTACACACACACACACACACATATTTACACAAACATTTCCATACTCTAAATAAGATCTCATTCTATGTTCATATAAAAAATATCTTAATAATTATGAATCGTAAATTGTACTACGACTATTACTCCGGTAGATCGTATTTTCTTTATTTTTATTTCAAACATTATTTATTGTTCCGGAGGAAGGTATTGACACTCGCAACTCAAGAAAACCCAGTACAAGTTTCAAATAGATTCCTTGTGTAGCAATATTACGTAAAAAAAAGGTAAGTAGCAACCCACTGGCGTTCCACAGCTAGGTACAGGCCTCCTCACTCACAGGAGAGACCCATCCACCACGCTGCCCCACTGCAGCTTGTCAGGCATAGTAGACAAGACCGGAGGAGATCAGGAGCAGGACCGACAGCTTAACGTGGTCTCCGAGACACGGGGATGGAGCAGACCGCTAACTTATCAACTTCAGGCAAATATTGAGAAAATTTTAATAGGAAACTTAATATTGTTTTCTTGGATTCGCCCGTCCCGCGCCGAACATACTGACCATTAGTTCAATGAGGCAGTTTCATAATTATTTTTTTATAAACGTTAATTCAGTAAAATAACATAGCAACTGTGATGCAGCAAAAGAAAGTTATCTTATAAAAATAACGTATTGACACGCATTCTTGACAGTATATTGTTTAAATTTTTTGTTTATAAGTCCGTAAAATATGCTAATTTATCACAAATGAAAATTGAAAATGTCAATGATAATTTTGTTTCTGTACTTAATCGAACATTTTTAAAACTATTGTTTATTGGTTACATTGTTTATTATTTCCCATTTTCGATGAAATAAAATATAAACTTTATATAGCTTACATGCTTGTTAAACAGAAGCGCGGTAACGAACGGTCCGAATTCGATTTTATAATTAAATAAAATCGAGTTAATATGCGTGAACTTTTGTTTATATTTTCGTTAGAATTCGTTCGAATCGTTAGATTCAAGAGCTTTTAAGTTCGAACCCCAGTTCGGGAAAATTTAATATAAACATTGGGTTTTCTGGAAAGGAATTTTCAGGATTTGGCCAAAGTTTGGAAGTTAGTGGTACTCCTCCACAAGCATTCGTATCTGCACCTGATCTTTCTCCAGTGTTGGATTTTCTATCGAACCAGGACAGTAAAGGAAAAGATATTTTATTTCATTGATATATTTAATAATAAGTGCTTTTTTACCTTTGCAAAGTCAGAAAAATGTCACAAACTAGCAAAAGCCCATAATATAGTTTGAGTTGCAAGGCAGGGAAGGAAAACAAACTCGTAATGATATACATATTTTAATTTGAAAAAGTTTCATTATTAACAAGTTACCACAATCTGTTTTGGGTTTGCTTTTACAATAATATTAAGAAATATGCCAAAAATATTGTTATAAACAGGCATATTATAATGCCGAAGATAAACAATCATATTTAATGGACAAAACCTCTTTCGACTTGATAGCAGCTAAATGTAAACTTACAAAATATATGTTAAAAGAGTAACTAGTAGAAAGTAAGTAGAATCATCTTTCTAAATCGATGGTAGATTCGTTACTAGCGAACAGGCTAATGTCAATACAAAAGAACTTAAGTCTACTTGATTAAACATGTTTTAATTTGAAGTAAAAGACACAGCATTGGCATATCCACTTGTTCTGCAAATGTAACGAGATATCAATTTATATTATGTGAATCAAATGCTTGTTTTCCCATTTGTTTCATTATTAGATATCACAGTAGTTCCGAAGTTTGCGGTAATAATTTGCAGCCAGAAAATGTGTATCCTATAGACGAATTTTCAATAATACTCTTCCATAAAACATTAGCAATGCAGCGTGCACGTTCTGATGAGCTATTAGTCAATGTCGGTGTGTCGACGGAATATTTATTGCCTCTGTATAATCTTACCTGTACGATATTCCTTAGTTAAGTTACCCGTTTTAAGTAAACAACATTGTTTTAAAACCGAGAAAAATTTGTTTTATCTAAAAAAATGTCTCTTAGATGAAATGTAGCTTTAACGAATATCCTCATAACATTTGGGCCCCGCACCTATATACTCATTACATTCGTAATCTCATAATATTTGCAACCTGCACTAAGAGGCTCATTTGTGGTCCGCCGCTAATAGCAAATTTGTGGCCCGCACCAATATGCTCATTTCATTCGTGGCCCGCACCATTATGCTCATTAATTTCCTGGAACGCACCAATATCCACATTAATTTCCTGGCCCGCATCAATATACTTATTATATTCGTGATCTGCACAAATATCCTTATAACATTTGTGGCCTGCACCAATGTGCTTATTCGTGGCCCGCCCTTCATAGCACATTTGTGGCCCGCACTAATATCTTCATAAAATTTGGGACCATCATCAAAATCCTAATAACATTTGCGACCATTATGATTAGCGATCATCACGGCTCTTGATGACAACGTCATACTTGGTCATATTTTTTAAAACTTTTAGTTTCACAGTAAAATATATGCATCAAGTCACGTGATTGTACTAGTAAAGTTCTTCATATAAATCGAAAATGTTCGACGTAGCACGTAGTTACCATCAACCAAATATTAGTCAATGCCGGTGCTCTGAATACGTAATGTACTCAATATCAACCGCCTTATAATACTCTCTTTTGAAAATACATATAGTGCTGAAGCCGAGAGAAGCTCCACTGCCGATTGGTAGGCATAGGACACAAGATCTTTCCCCTGCTTCAGTAGTTACAGCTATGCTAAAGGAGGTTGGAGGGCGGTGATCTCCTTCTGCGAAACCGTCATGGTTAAAAAGGAGACCGCTGAACGAGAGCGGAATCGGCAATTCTACCTAGAACTAAAGACAATAAGGCGGTGAAGACTTACCAGAAGTCTATAAAAAAATAAGGTAAATCCGGATTAATGGAACTTCTGGGTTACAAGTAGTCAGAATAGGGGATTTTCACATGGTGTAGGTCTCTCGCTCCACACAGTCATTAGAATGATGGTGAGCAGCGAGAGAGCATAGTGTGCTACGCTTTCCTTCTGCGGGGATGTCATGATGCGGAAGGAGAGGGCGAAACGGTGGAGGGATGTGGACGTGACTACTTCGACCGTTCGCAGGAGAAGGCCGGAAAGGAGGCGAGAGGCCCACGATCGCTGTCCCCCTCCTTAGTGGTGACCTTTAAGTAACGAATGCGGGGTCCGTTGCCCAACAAAGAGAGGTCCCGCGAGGAGGCTGGTGGCTTGCCGCCAGGCAGGGTTGCGAATGTCAGTCAATCGCGTTCTTGTGACCCCGTCTCCGAGTGATGTAGAGGAGTACCGCTGGATTTTAGCCGGTATGAGTCCAACATAACCTGTAAAATCTTCCCGAGTATTCCAGGTATCCAAGAGGATTTCCCAGTGTTAAAAAAAGAGGATTTTTACTGCCACTAGCGATCCTGGGTAGTCCATATCTGTTATTGCGACAGTGGATTCATGGTAGGTTATTAAATCCTGCCTGGATGAGTCTAATGGACTTTTGCACAAGGTTAGCTTCGGTGAATTTCGTCAGAGAACCCGAAGCTATCTTATATGTGCAGAGACAGGTAGTCGATGGGGTTTAACTGGTACAACCCACAAAACCTGATAGCCTGACCAACAACACGAATGAGATCAGGTGCAGAACCGACGGATTACCGTGCACTTCCAGGCACGGGGATGGAGCACACCTTCAACCTCCCAACTTCGGGCAAATATTGAACAAAACTTAATAGAAAACTAAATTTTGGTTTTTTTTTAATGAAAGCAGTAAACCCTTACAATATCTCTAGTTTTTTACAAATGTCAGTTGATAATTTGTTACCAGAGCGGTAAAATGAATCTCGAAAGTCGAGGTAGTGTTTTATGTTTATAAACAGCAATATTTTTAATTCCTACTATTAGTTCACACTCTCTGTATATCATGCGTCCAAATTTTCAATTGTTAATAGTTTTTTCTTCATCCACTGAAATTCAATTACATTTTAAATAACTATAAGATGAGACTTGATGTTAATAACGTTTTTAAAGTGTATTATTTTACATCGCCTCAATTTTTTTAGTTTATCTAAAGAGAGAAGCGTTTGGCAGAGCAATCAAGGTCAATATGACGGCCATGAGGCTCGCATCATTTTTGACGTGAGAATGTCTTCATAAACGCCGGGAAAAGCATGACTGATTATTACGCTCTACCTGAGCCCGGAACATGCGATAGAGATGCGTGATCGGTTTAAACGAACGGATTGCAATGCATTACTACACTAACAATTTTATCAATGTTTTCTCATGACGTTATCACGTAAAAATATTATTTGTATTCAAGTATTATACATGAATAAATGCATTGCTTATGTTGATATAAATTTAAAATATTATAGAATTTAATATTAAGCCACTTCCTCCTTGTGTACACGGTGGAAGATGCAAACTTTTTGTATTGTTTTTAATGATTACATTAACCCAGTAGTTTAGATGAATATTTAATGACACAAATTGCTGATTCGACACAAAGTTAGAACCACTCGTGTTAGACGACACAAAAGAGATTATCTGAACAACACTCACTCCAAAGAGCGTCGTAGTGCCATTTTTTGTGATACGAGTGTGTTGTTATGAACGTTCTTTGAGGAACTCTGAGAAATATCAAGCAAGTGGCCTATATTTGCTTTTTATTGCTGACAGGTTCACGTTTAACTTTAGCCTCACCTGATGGTAAGTGTAGATATAGTTTAAGATTGAAGAGTGCTAACCTGTTAAAAAGTTACTTTATGGTTTCTACACAGGAAATTAACAGAACGCAATCTTTAATAGTTGGATGGTAACTAGCTACGGCCGAAGCCTCGCCATAGGATAGATTCAAGCAAATTAGGGAAAAGCATATGTTAATAACGCATAAAAATATAGTAGTGATAACTGTCTGTAGTCGACGAGTACTACTGTAGTAGACGGCTGTACTCAAACCAGCGTTATGCAGCAGAGCGTGATGACTAAGACTCAGTCACAGAAATTTTTACTTCAAAAAAGCCTTAAAGTATTAGCCTAAACTCCGTAGTTCACGATGGCCTTTAGGCATGCAGCTCTTGTAAATATAAACATAGTTAAACCGTCGACGATGCTTCTCTACACCAATCTCACAATTCGCAGCTTGGATGACTCTTCATTTCCTGAGCACGTCGCTTTGTTGTTTTTTTTGAGTGTGTCACGTATTTTTTAAGAGTTTTATTTATTCAAAGATAACGAAGGAAACGTTTCCTGTAGCAGATCTTTATAAAAGCTTATTTTTCGTATAATTCCCTTAGGTTTTCGTATAGTAAGTAGCAGCCCTTTAACGTCCCACTACTGGGCACAGGCCTCCTCACCCCGAGGAGCGAAGGTTTTTAGCGCATAGACCCACCACGCTGCTCCACTGCGGATTGGCACGCATAGTACACAAGGGCACTCACTATTCCTTCACTCTCATAGTCCGATGTGACGGGAATCCGACACGGCCGAAGAGAGATCAGGCGCAGGACCGACGGCTTAACGTGCTCTCCGAGGCACGGGGGTGGATCACACCGCCAACTTCTCAACTTCGGGCAAATATTGAGAAAATCTTAATAAAAAACTCAATATTGATTTTTGAATTGGCGCGACCCGCGACTCGAACCCGGGACCTTATGTCTGTAGTCGGACACGCTAACCACTAGACCAATGAGGCAGTTTATAGCTTAGAATTTAAATAAATTGTGCTGGCCGTGATGGTATTTCAAAGGAAGAAAGGCTTGACTTATTAGGCCAAAACGATGTATATTTATTAAATAGTTTAAAAGATCTAAGCAAACAGACAGTGGAAGCAAGTTCATTTTATGCTATTCCAAAGGTTAGCATTATGGTAAGAGATATTATAGAGAATATGTATATACGGGATATATTTTTTTTATTAAACTTGAGATCAGGCACAGAACTTTTAACTTTTGGTAAATCCTCAGTATTCATTAACAAATCCAATATAAATAAAGAATAGACCAACTCTAGATCCGAACCAGAGAAATTATAATATATTATTATGAAAATTTTAAATTCTTAAACTATAATGTCAAAGACTTATACGCTCACGACTGCTTTCCGTTAATAATTTCCTGTGAGACATATGTACGAAACAAATACAACATTTTCATATTCAAATTTATATATATTAATATTATTTTTTATTCACGTAGGCTTTTAAGTACTTTTGTTATTGTCAAATATAGGTTTCTCTAAATAATTTCGCCTTATGACGATCATATTAAAGAACGATTTGAAATCTAAACCACGTAACAAGTAACCATTTTTATCTTTTACTTATTACAAAAGAATGTGTGTTTTATACAATGCAGAATAATGCCCTCTCCTTCTTCTGTAATTGGCTTTCAGGTGTGACCGGGCACACATAATTTCGCCAGTGTCATGTAAATTGGAGAAGGCACGGAATAGATTGTACAGTTTATGGTATTCCCAAACAAAATTTTGATAATTTACAAATAGTTGACACTTTCTAGATATTAAACACCACCACTAAAAAGTAAAAAATAAAGTATTTTGGACAACACATAGGGACTATATACAAGGGTCAACAGATTACTCAACATTTAGGGGAGAATTATTCCTTATCCGATAAAATATGTCACATACGTTGTATATTTTATGTAGATCAAAACTGCATATAATAATGTTTATTAAAATGGATAATTTGGGTGATATCAAAGCACATATAGCATCAAAAAGATGTCGTGGAAATTTAGGACTCATATTTTAGATATACGTAGGCCTACTTGCATGGGTCAGCTGTCACTCGTTATTTAATAATTTAATATACTACTTTTCATAAAATATAAATATTTCTAAATTATATACGTATTTTTAATTACAATTCGTCATTTGAGATAACAATAAATTATTTGTATTAATTTTCCACACCTAATATTGTAATGACAATTAAATTCATTAAATTCCTAACATATCTTCCTTTTCCCCTTCCTCTAAGTTTCGTAAATCTAAAGTATTACATTTGTATAAATATAAACAAGACTTAAAAATTAGATTGCCAAAGAAATTTCACTTCTGACTGTGTGCTTTGTACGCACGAACTTTTATTTTATTGTTGGTAGGCACTTGACTGTCATCACACTTGATGGTAAATGATGTTACAATCTAATATCAGCCTGTTATTTCACCGACGTAGAATTAGAACACGTGTTACTGATTCACATAATTAACTATGTCTAAAGTTAACATAATATTATGCAAACATTCTCTCAAATAAATAATGTCAATAGTTACAATAGATAGACGTGTAATGAAATATAAATAGTTGAACACAAAGTTTGTGCTAGCTTTTTTATCGGTGACATGATAGCGCTTGACTGTGATCACACCTGATGGTAAGTGATGATACAATATAAAATGGAAGCGTGCTAATATGCTTAGGGGCAATTTACTTCTTATGGTTTCTACATAACGTCGTAGAAAAGTAAGTAGCAGCCCATTAACGTCTCAATGCTGGGTACAGGCCTCCTTACTCATATGAGAAAGGGTTTTTAGAGCATAGACCCACCACGCTGCTCCACTGCGGATTGGCAGGCATAGTACACAAGTGCACTCTCTATTCATTCACTCTCATAGTCCGACGTAACGGCAATCCGATACGATTGGTGAGAGATCAGGCGCAGGACCGACGGCTTAACGTGCTCTCCGAGGCACGGAGGTGGAGCACACCGCCATCTTCCCAACTTCGGGCAAATATTGAGAAAATTTTAATAGGAAACACAGTATCGATTTCGAATTGGCCCGACCCAGGACCTCATGTCTATAGCTGGACATGTTTACCACTAGACCAATAAGTCACATAACATAGCATCGTACTGGAGCCTTAATCTCTTATTTATCGGTACATCTTTTCTTGTAGCGTGGTGCTCTTATAGGCTTACACAAATTTGAAAATGCACTTTCCTATGATTTACCATCATAACCGAAATTAAATCGAGCAAGTTCACGGCGTATATATATTAAAAAACTTGTTATAAGTATATAAATATATTGACTCTTATACGAAAAAAAGTGAATGCACCTCATACAAATTAAGAAATAAAAATAAAATTGCTGTAAATTCTAGTACATAAGATTGACATGTCCTGTAAGGGTAACTGTATACGTTTCTACAACAAGCTCTCACAAGAAGTTACAGAGATATCTCTGAATAAATTTAAATCTTTCATTAAAAGAAAGCTAATAGAGAAGTCTTTCTATAATTTGAAGGAATACTTTGAAGACAAAAAAGCATGGGAGTGACTAAATTGCATTGCATATATTGTAATGATGATGACATAAAAAAACTAAAACTCGACTGAGTTTGTTGTGGCCTCTTCTCAGATCAGGGCGTATTCTTAACTTTAGATAGTAAGTCGTTCTTTAATGTTATCATCAGTTATACATTCAAATATTATATGAAATAAACGATAATTGACGATTTAAAACTGCTGTAATAAGCCTACTTGAATAAAGATATTTTGACTTTGAAAATATTGTATAAATATTGTATTGTATAGATTTCCAAGTTCGATTGAAATTCTAAAAGGTAAACTAAAAAACCGTATCTTTAAAATTTATGGTTAAACCAAAAATTCTGCTGGAAAACTGCCATGCACTACCACTATATTCCATCTAGATAATGAGGGAAAGCGACAAAAAGAGCGAAGGAAAATGTATTAATCATATTTTGACGTCACATTCATCCGGATATAACGTTGGATAATATTATTTTCGTAGTAAATCCTGTATTTAAAATGAAATTTCATATTCATTTTCACAAGTAAATTAATGCATATCATTTTCTTATTTCAGGTAAGTTGCAGATAGTTTGTAAGCTGCTTATGTTTCAAAAGCATTTGTGTAAGTATCATTACGAGTGGATCCTTGTTCAGATAAGTCACGAAACCTGGGTAAGCTAAGTTTCATTATATAAAAACTTACGTGTCTAATTGTTGTTACAAATCGATCATTGTTTTTGATCCATCACCCTAAAAAATATAATGCAAGTTGGTTGTTCCTTACTTTACTTATTTAAAGTTTGATAATGAATTTTATTAAAAAAAAAGCGTATAAGTGCGTGTGTCAGAAATAGAGAAATTGAGCAATAATCAGTAATAATAACCATAATAATTAGTAAATTAATAATATGATTATAAATTAACTATTTTTAATAATTATTAAATATTAAAATAGGATTTTGTAATAAAAGCCAATAACCAAACTAAATTATTCTTTACCAGTAAACTCAACTTTTTTATCAAAGGCTCTACTACCGATACGGAAGTTGACTGACTTATAGAGAAGAATCCGGCAATAAACTCCATAGTCTTTTACTCTTTTTTTACCCATATTATATTTAATATAAATTACAATAAAATATATCATCGACACCCATTATCATTAAATATAAAAACAAATAGCACACAATTATCATTATAACATAATAAAAAGACATCGGTTTTAATTTAAAGAAATACACTTAGCTTTGTACCGCAGAGCAGCCGTTTTTACCGACAAAACTAACTTAAAACACAATAACTCGTAGCTAACATTGATTACAAACAAACTTCTACGAATATATATACCTTTCTTGCTAATGAGGCTATTACGGCAAAACACCTGTGTTTGGCGCAAAATACATTTCTTATTTATCTTATTTATTAAGAAACTACCACTCCCTGTTAGTTTTTAATAGTTACAATTAATATAATTTAAGTAATTCTAATCGTTTATGAAACATTATAATAATAATTGCGCGTAGCTATTAAGGCAAGATAAAATCATTTTCATCATTGCTTTCTTATAACGTTATTACATAAAATTGTCATCCGCAAACCGGCGTTACTGCGATCCATTTTTGTTAGAAAAGAATTTAAGTAAAACTCCTGAGACCTTATAAAGGCAATTAAATTTGTTTATGTATATATCCTACGAGTGAAGAAGCCTGTGCCCAGCATTGGGACGTTATGGGCTGCTACTAACCTTTTTTAATCAGTTTTGTCTTTTGTGTACGATTTCTATGGACCACAGACTTCAATAATTGCGTGTAAAACCCTTTAGTAATTAAGCAGGCGCAACTGCAAGCTATTAGACAGAACGCCAACTAATACACGACGGATACACTGACAGATTATTCTTTATAAGAACTAGCGGATTGATCCTGACTTCTCTGACGAAACTTTTAATTCAAATAAATCGTATACCACCTAATGAATATGAAAATCATGAGACAAACTTAGAAACAGACCTTTTACAGGATTCACGCTGGCCACACGACGGGGAACATCTTATAGATAATACTTGCTTATAAAAATAAGTAAAGTAAGTAGCAGCTCTTTAACGTCCCACTGCTGGGCACAGGCCTCCTCACTCTGAGGCGTGAGGGGTTTTAGAGCATAGACCCACCACGCTGCTCCCCTGGATTGACAGGCATAGTACACAAAAGCACTCTCTAATCCTTCACTCTCATAGTCCGATGTGACGGAAATCAGACAGAACCGGCGAGAGATCAGGCGCAAGACCAACGAATTAACGTGCTCTCCGAGGCACGGTGGTGGAGCACATCCCCAACTTCCCAACTCCGGGCAAATATTAAGAAAATCTTAATAGAAAACTCAGTATTGATTTTTGAATTGGCCCGACCTAGGATTGAGACCGAGGACCTCATGTCTGTAGTCGAACATGCTAACCACGAGACCAATGAGGCAGTTGTTTATGCTTGCATTAAATACTTGCTCAGTGAGCACAGGTCCTGGAATCAATTTTGTAATGTGTCTGAGTTTGAACTGGGAGGCTTAGACCGTAGTTAGTTACTACCTTATCAGCAAAGAAGTATGTCCAATGACATAAATGCGTTCTAATACGACGCTGTGCTTAAACTGATAACTTAGACGATAGAAATGCGTGGGAGTGAACGAATTACTCTAATTTGAATTGAGAAATTAAACTAATATGTATTGTAATGATGATGGTAACAAAACAAAAAAAAAACATAATACCCGACTGTGCTTGTGGTGGGCTTTTCTCAGATCAGGGCGCGAAGGAACCCTCGTAAGTTTAGATTTTAAGTCGTTCTTGAGTACCATCATCAGGCGCACATAAGAATTAGAGTGTGGAAAAGAAACGATTCAAAAGTGCTGCAATATGCCTACTTTAATAAAGATATTTTGATTTAATTTGAAAACCATAAGAGGTAAAATACTTCTTACCAGGTTGCGGACAACCTTTCATCTTAGACTGTATTATCACTTACCACAAGATTACAGTCGATGGCCTGTCAGCAATAAAAAGAAATCTGCATACGCGATTCTCTAAAATTAATATCACGTACAAATACAATTTTTCAATATTTGTTATCTAAATGAGGTTCTCCAATATACCTTCGGGAGGAAAAGGCGATATTGTTCCCAGTATATTACCCGTTGTCATTGCAAGCAGTTTGGCAACCTGCCAGTCGTGGAAACCCACGAAAAGTGCAAGTGGGAATTTCTAAATATGTGACGAGTCTTCAAGTGTACTAACAAATTAAAAGTGCATGCGTACTAAGTACACATGTCAGAAAGTGAAACTTCTCACCTGTGTACTTTACGAGAAGACTTGAGAAATACTGGTCTACCCTGCATCAGACACGAAATAATAATATAAACGTTTTTTAATTTTTAATTAATGTTAATCTTTAATTTTATTACATTTTTAAAAAACTTGTAATATGGGTTGTTGTTACCCTGAAATAAAGGATATTATTGTTATTATTATTATTTATGGGACGAGACTTAGAGGGAGGATAAAAGAAGATATGTTAGGAATTTAATTGTCGTTAAAATATTAAAAGTGCAGAAAGTTAATACAAATAATATATAGAAATCTCAAATGACGAATTGTAAATAAAAATGCCACTTATTTTTGTCAATATTAGATATTATTCATTAAATTTTATTTTTGAATTTAAAATTTAGAAAAAAGATTTTATGTAATATTTTATATTTTATGAAAAATAGTGTATAAATTATTAAATGACGAGTGGCAAATTAAAGTCCCTAGGAATCTCGGCAGAATGTTTAAAAGTTTTTTGCTATATATAATGAGTTTTGGAAGTTCGTGCTAGATGGTTTAAGAATTGACTTAAAATCTTAGTATTACTTGTTATTCAATAACTGCTTGAAATACACATTTTATACTCCTTTTATACTGAAAATTTCTAGGAGAAAGTCCAATAAAATAAAACTTTATGACAACAATTATGTCTACTGTTTTATTGTCTATACAAGTTACAGATATTGTTACATGTAGCTTGTTTTGCAAATATCACACAATTATTCTTCCAAGGCAGCGGAATGTCATGCGAAAAAAGATGACAAAATATGACTACTAATTATAAAATTTAAAAATAAAAATCAAGGTTCAAAAAGCACTTTTGAATCGTCAGTTGGGAAAGTTACTTCCGCTGAGAAGAAACCGGCAAGAAACTCAACGGTTTTAGTAAAGATAATCTCATATTTATTTAATAATAACGTTATTCAGTATTTCCTGTCTAACCAGAATAAGATTGCATGTACATTTGCATAAACTGCGCTACAATTATTCCCACTCAAAGATATTTATAATAGTGTCTATTCTGAATTAGAGTACAGAGCTATTAATTAATCTCTCTGCGGCTGTTACTCGATATTATATTACCATTAAACGAATTTCAGTCGCCTGTTTTATTAGTAGATTAGTAGGCTTATTGTCTAACTTTTGTATGATAAATTGTATCCAACAGCTTTTAATTGCCTTAACCTTGGAATTGTTATAGGGAATCAATAATAATATTTGTTATGTTTTTATTAAAGGTATTGAACTTATACCATATATTTCAACGTTATTAAGGCTTATATGTTTTATTGATAAGACATTTTACTTCACCCGAGGCACAATATGAAATTTTATAATATATAATTGATTGCCCGTGTCAACTATGGATACTATAGTACTGTCTCTACCGGGACAATCGGTAATATAAGCATCTATATCTTTTTAAGTCATAATGAGTATTTCGCTATCTGGTAACCGCCATAACACAATATGCGTAAAGATAAAACCAGACAATAGAAGAAACAAAAATAGATGAACTACCTGGGTCTAATACTTGACGACTGGTGAAATTTCCAAGCTCACATCGCTCAGCTGACTCTCCGCCTCATCAATGCAGCAGCGGCGTTAGAACGTTTGCTACGCAACATGGGAGCACCGGTATCACCTTGCAGAAGGCTGTATGCCGGAATAATCGCCAGTATGGAACTGTATGGCGCACCCGTGTGGATCAATCGTGTTTTATTTGATGCGGTTAGGGCCCGCATCAAATAAACCTCTATTACCCAGAGGCCCACATGGTAATAGCGGTTAAAGCTATACGGGAGTACCATACAGTGTCATTGACGGCAACAATACTCTTGGCAGGTGATCCCCCATGGGAGCTCAGGGCATAACTTCTCACGACTGCTTACCATGTGCAGAGTGGCCGCGAGAAACAGAGGGGAATTACCAGACGCTGACGAAGTAAAGAGGATCAGGGTTCTAGCCAATAGAGCCTTGATCGCCCTCATCTGCATAAGTAGCTGGGCAGAGAGCACGGATCGCTCTCCTACAGGTTGCTTTAGCTGTGAGCCGTCGGCCAGCTCTTACGAGTGAGTAGGAAAAGTGAGTAGGAAATAGGCGCAGGTTTATACAACTCCTCCCCCCGTAGAAAATCTGTGAGTCGGCTACAACCGAGGGGCCAGAGGGGAATGCCTCAACGAACAAAAATAATATTGTAAAGTTTAACTATTAGCAAACATTAAAATAATCGATCGATCGACGCAAAACGTACGTGCGGAAGCGGGACAATCTACTGTTAAACAAGAGTGGACTGATTACTGCTATAGAAAAAAACATGGACGGACACTCAAACGGATAATTAGACTTAAAAGTCATTTTGTTTATAACTTAAATGCTAGTGTCAAGGATTCGAAGCTGGACTATTTTAGCGAATCTGGTGAGTAAGGACATAATCATCAAAGTTATATTATATTACTCAATTCCTATTTTGAGTTCACACACTCGTATATATCTTGTTTAAATTGCTTATTCAATATATAACTTCAAATCCAATACATTAGATTAAACTTTTAGTAGATGACACTTGATGCTAATACAATTCTTTGAAATATTAACTGGTAATTTAAATTATATTCATTATTCATCGTATTTAAACATTTATAGAAAGCTTACGTAAAAAAAATTTAAGATTCTTCCTATGTATAATGTTTTAAGTTCGCACTAAATCACATATACATTGACTTTATTTATTTGTTTAATGTATAAATATTGTGAAACTATGTTATAGTATAGATTGCAGATATCTATAAGTATTTGTTTTCTGAACATGTGTCATGCGTAAATGGTTAAAGATACGCTACAATCATGTATAACGGAACTGTCAATGGAAAGAAGTTTCACTTCTGACATGTGTATTTTGTACCCACGCATTTTAAATGCTTTTTAATTTAATTTAATTGGGTAACCGGTAAGAATCTGCTGTTCAATTAACTGTGTTTGATACGAATACAGATGAAATCCGATACATTTCCTCTCGTATAGGCTCTTTCTCGTTGACGAAGTAGCGCGGCTGTTCTAGTATAGTATAATATTACAAAAGTTGGACCAGAAAAAGCACATTGTTCTTATAAAACGGCAATATATCCCGAGAGCTGCGATATAATGGTGGAAATAATGTTTGCTGTGTAAACGCGGTACAACGTGTGAGGGGACGCATTAAACTAGGATTGTATCTCCACTGTGTGATGACAGCTACTATTAACATCGCCCGTTACATATTTCGGCACAAATTGTGGCAAATATTGTCTTTTATATGTGACAGATTTTATACTTCGTCTTGAAAAGGTGTATAGAACATTATTAATTTTTATTACACCTACAAAATTCACACTATATACAATAGAAGCAAATTGCACGTGCTTTCATACATACATATCATAACGACTTATTCCCATAGGGGTAGGCAGAGATCCATTTGCCACGATCCTTGCATATCTCCTTCGCTTCTTTCATTCTCACTAATCCTTTCATATAAGTTCGTCGGTTTAGAGTACTCTTGACCTGGCCTTTATTTAAAATGTTCTGGATTTGTTCCAGGAACGTTCGCCTTGGTCTTCCTCTTACAACTTTCCCATTCACTCTTGACTCATAACTTTTTGTCGGTCTCCTATCATTTATACTTTCTACGTAGCCAAACCGTCTAAGCATACCAATTTTCAATTTTAGTCACTACATCTTCTTTTATACCACAACGTTCTCTTATCACACTATTTCTTACTTTGTCACTCAGTTTCAATCCACTCATACTTCTCAACGCTCTCATCTCTACCTTATTTATTTTGCATTTATGCTTCTTCTACCATACCCTACCTTTACTACCATGCATAAGTGTTGGCACCAACACTCATGCATAGCCAATCTGGCCCTTTGAGACACCATCTGGCTATTCATAAAAGTGTGCAGAGCACCATTTACCATATTCCCTGCATTCACTCTCCTTTCAATATCACTTTCATTTGCTCCATTAAATTATGACATTGGGTTTTTGTTATATCGGGAGTCCCATGAAGAGTGAATGATCTTGAGATTGCTTAAAGTCCAGCTAGCAGCCGCTTAAAAAGAGACAAAAAATAATACGTTTTTATTGAACTTATTTTAGTTTCATGAATACCTGTTGCCAGATATTCTATTTTCCCGTTAAATATTGCATATTTATAAATGAAGTGCATTTTCTGGTGGCGTATATTGAATACGCGACATATTGATACACAACACCAGTCCAGATACAAACAGTCGTCGTAAAATAACCATACAAAGTCTATATTAGTAAGGAAAATCTAACTTTCATTTGAGATTTCAGTGAAATAGGAACAAGTCCTGCAGATAACAGTGATCAGAAGACTTTTTTGAGCATGTCTTTGCCAATGTTACGGTTTAAGACAAGATAAGATGGTTTTAAAAATTTTCTTTTTTTAGTCGAACTTACTCCTTCTCATTGGTCTAGCAGTCAGCTTGTTCGGCTACAGACATGATCCTGGATTCGAGGTCCGGATCAGGGGTATTCAAAAATCAAAATTGAGTTTTCTTTTAAGATTTTCTGAATCTGCTCGAAGTAAGGTTATTGACGGTGTCCTCCATCCCCGTGCATCGGAGATCACGATAAGTCGTTTTGGACGTTTCGGCAGTTATCATTCTAACAGAAAAGATTAAACACAAAAAATGCTTTCGATGTTGCTTAGAAATCATTAGCATAAAAATGAACATGGATAAGACGAAAGTTATATCAAGTATCCATGTTCCACTCCACCCAGTCATTGTTGACAACTCAGATATTGTTGACGAGGACATACGGGTATATCTGGATTAAATAGTTCATCTAGGTAAGTCCAATTTCGAAAAAGGGGTCAACCGTCGAATCCAACTCGGTTGGGCAGCGTTCGGGAAATTCCGGAAGACATTTTTGTCCAATATCCCTTAGTGCCTGAAGACTAAAATCTTCGAACAGTGTGTGTTGCCAGTGCTTACCTACGGATCGGAAACGTGGTCGCTGACTATGGGTCTCATTCGAAAGCTCAGAGTCACTTAGCGTGCGATGGAGAGGGTTATGCTCGGAGTTTCCGTATGCGATCAAATCAGAAACGAGGAGACCCGTAGCAGAACCAAAGTCACCGACATAGCCCTATGAATCGCGAACCTGAAGTGACAATGGGCAGGGAACATAGTCCAACAAACCGATGGTCGTTGGGGCCCGAAGGTGCTAGAATGACAACCTCGTACCGGACGACGAGGTGTAGGAAGACCCTTCACAAGGTGGACCGACGAAATAAAGTGGGTCTTCGGTAGCTGCTGGAGACAAGCGGCGTAAGATCGGGCCTTGTGGGCATTATTTCGTGAGATCTATGTCCAGCAGTGGACGTCTATTGGTTGAAGCGACGACGACGATGACGAGCGGACATTATTCCCTATTACGATGGTGACCCGATAAAATTTTAATTCTTAACGTCAACGCCAGTTAAGTTTATTTTTAACTTAAGCGAAACACCTGAAAATTATCGTGTACGATATAAAATGCAAGGAACGAAAACTAGGAACATTCGAATATTTTAAGGCAATTTGCAATACATTCTTGTGAAATAACGCTGAAGTTTCAAAACACCTAGAAATAAAGTCCGCTGTGTAAACGCGTTCCGTTGTACGTTCCTAATTAACTCAAGCTGTTTCCATACAGCGATGACAATAGCTAGCTGGTATTCGCACAAATTGAATTGGCAAATGAATTTTTATTCTTTAAAAAGCAAATTTTTTGATAATCCTTCACGTCTGCATGAAGTTTATCGGTGTGCACGTCTATTGCGACGGTCCCTGTGCACGGGTATAAAGAGCCAAATATAAAATCTTAATTTTGTAAGACGGTGATTCAAAGATAACCTTTAAATCTATCCGTGTCAACTGCTGGTTGACATTATACTATAGTTCTGTTTCGGGCTGTCAAAAATATAAGCATCTCTTTCTTTTTAAGTCATAATGAGTATTATCTATTTCGCATCTCGGTAACTGTCGTTACAAAATATGCGTAGAGATATTATCAGACAATGGTAAAACCAAAAACTAATCAGTTACAAAGTGACCGTTACTAACGGTGTGTGTGTGGCGTCGAAGGTCGTTAAGTTTCTTTGTGGTGTTTTATAAACTGTGCGTACTTATTAGTAATTATTTGTGTTTTCTATTATGTAAGTGACGTGAATCACAATGAAAACCCTTGAGGTAAGTTTTAATTTTTAAGATATGAGCCTATAAATACAAGATGGACTTTTTTCACTATCTCAAAGTTTAGCACAACATCACGCTACATCAGAGTCTTAATTTAATAAACAAACGAAAACATAGTATATTTTAACTATTAGCAAACACAAAAATCATAACATTGTTAGTCTTTCATGAACATTTAAGTCCCAAGAGCCACTATAGCGTAGTATTCTACCTGCGGGGCAATCGATACAAAAAACACCCGTGCATGCGACTTTAACTCGATTTACGTCGGACAGATTACTTATTATTTTTTTCCTTTTTGGGTCATGTTACTTGGAATAAAATGGTCTTTTCGGACAATCAAAGAGATTTAGTATTTATTACTCTACTACCTATGACATAAAAAATGGGATGTGCAAGTGTTATGGACACGGCCGTTTGTTGTACGTGAATACGTCTCGAAACGGGTAATAGTTTTAATATAAAATATGTGTTTCAAGCCTTATTTAGCGTAATAAATCCTTTCTTCCTTTAGCTATCCAGTGGTGTACTTGAAATCTAAAATGTAGCTAATCCAAACTGTATACCCCAATTTTATTATCATCAGTTATTTTTAATTAAACACTTGTTCACGTCAGTAATGGTGACCTAAGTTGATAAATAAAGTATACAATCATGAAAATCGTCAAAATGTCTAAAGTGCAAGTTGATCATTTATACGTTGATTTTTCAAAAGCAATGTTAATTAAAGTTATCGTAACAAATCTTATATTAAATAATAGATTTTTATTACTTTGAACTGTACCTGTATCTATTAATCGTCAACGTAGTTTTTACCAAGGGAAGTACCCCTAAATTTTTTGAAAATATAGCCACGTATCACGTATATGTGTTGCACATTAGTTTTATAATTACGTGCTAGTTTCCTGACTTCAAACATTATAAAGAAAATGTTCATTCTTTTATACCGACATGGAAAAGTTTTCGCTGTATAAAAAAACTTGAGACAGAGTATAAGAAAAGATTGAGGACAAACTTCCAACGTGTGTATTTTTAGTTTTTTAAACTATAAATGTAATATCTAGTAACCGAAATTAAAAAATGTGTGTCATGTCTGACAAGACAATTGAATACTTAATGGCCAAATTTTCTTAAAGCGGTCTTTACCCCTGAGCCTCGGGACTTTGATTATGAGTTTCGTTTGCCTTTTGTTTCCCTATGAATTAAACCTCGTTAATTGTAACAGAAAAAGCAGTGGCATTAAGACAATCATTAATTATGCGAAACAATAGGATGGCAGAAAAATGGCAGCTGCGGTCCGTTGCACCTGCGAATATTAAATTTTCAAAGTTGCCAACTTCAGTTATAACATTGTTTAACTTATTGCGAAGTTATTTACGTAAAGATGTTCTCGGAAAAAGCTTTTTTAACCGAATAAATTCGAATGTATTACAAAGTCATTTCAATTTGCTCCTGGAATTTGACTAATGAATTTGAAATGTTTCAATGTTGTCTTAGCAGCAGTATTCTATATAAAACTTTTAAGTCGTCAAGTTTCACATGACTTTGCGAGCTTCTGTCATCTTAATACCCACTGGGGTTAACGTAACTTTATATAAACACCGAGTGATCACATGACCTTAAAATTACGACAAACACAGGTCAATCTCTATGTAGACTTGATGCTGCACACTTGATGCATATAAATACTTATAGGAATTTAAAAGATATATTTCAATTATGTTTGATTTCGACGTACTTTTTAAAACTGTATTTATCGTCGTCGTCGCTTCAACCGATGGACTTCCACTGCTGAACATAGGTCTCACGTAATCATGTCCACAACGCGATACGATCTTGCGCCGCCTGGCTACAGCGGCTACCGACGACCCTCTTTATGTCGTCGGTCCACCTTGTGGGGGGTCTCCCAACACTGCGCCGCCCGGTGCGGAGTCGCCACTCCAGCACCTTCGCCCCCCAACGTCCATCATTCGTTCAGACTATGTCCCCGCCCATTGCCACATCAGGTTCGCGATTCGTAGGACTATGTAGGTGACTTCATTTGATTCGATCATGTAGAGAAACTCCCCATCGTTGAGTGACTCTGACCCTGAGGCCCATAGTCAGCGACCACGTCTCAAAATCGTAGGTCATCACTGGTAACACGCACTGTTCGAAGAGCTTTGTCTTCAGGCACTGAGGGGTATCGGACGAAAATATCTGCTGTAGTTTCCCGAACTCTGCCCAACCGAGTTGGATTCGGCGGTTGACCTCCTTGTCGAAATTGGACCTAACTAGCTGGACAGTGTCCCAGGTATGTATATTCGTCTACGATTTCGAGTGCTAAGTTCTCAACCATAATTGGGTGGAGCGGAACATGAATATTGGACATAACTTTCGTCTATCATGTTCATTTTTAGGCCCACCTGTTGAGAAGATCTGTTGAGGTCATCGAGCATTGAGATCTTCTGCCATATTTTCCACGTCATCGGCAAACCGTAGATGAGTGATGTACTCGCCATTGATGACGGTCCGGAACGGACTGGGCATCAAAACTGTATTACAGACAAGTAAAGACGTATGGATTGTAAAGGTTAAGTTATTATTTCCATATATTTTCATCAAATTTTAATACGTCTTGTATAAAATTTCTGGTAGTAAAAGCATTCCTCTTCTATTTAGCAAACGGAGGTTGTTAATACAACAATGTGCTTCTCAGTTAATTATTGTAATAACGAGCCACCTTAGAAGCGCTGTAATGGTTTATAATGTACGAGCGTTTCATACGTGCTTTCAAATAAATGCCCTGTAAGAATGCGGGTGCGTGTGTGCTTTTCCTTATTTAGGAAGGTAGTAAACTGGATTATGCCCATTAGGAGGAAAACAAGACACAAGAATTGTTTAGAAATACCTTACCTTATAGCTGACGATTTGGTGCGGATATTCGCTTTGCTAGCAGAGACTTTAGATTCAATTCCATGTAGTACAAATTTAGGAAACAACATTTTCTAATTTATCTGACTCAAAACTGGTGGAAGGCTTCAGCCGTTATAACCTTACCAGCAAAGTCGTGTAGCTAAGCCAGGAATTTGCATTCCGATACAACAATGTGTAGAATGTACAGTGGCAGGTGTGATGTTTAATATAGTCTTAATTCTTTGTCGTTACATCGAATGTAATGATGTGAGTATTTTATATTATTGTCACTATATCGGATATACTAAGTGCAAAGTTTGTGCTTTTTACGTTGTTGATAGATTAGCGCTTGACTGTGATCACACCTGATAATAAGTGATGATACAACCTAAGATTTAAACGCACTAATCTGGTAAGAGGCGAATTATTACTTATAGTTTCTATGTAGCATCGTACCGGAACACAGTAATGTGCTTGGGGGTACGTCTTTGTTGGTAGGGTGATAACTAGCCTCCGCTGAAGCCTCACACCAGTTCATACAAATAAGAAAATGCAATATCCTTAATAAAGTCAAATAAAAATTATCTGTGCTATAAAAAAAGCAAGTTTTAAATTAATGAGACATTCTTTTACAATCTCGGAATACGATAACAATTATTATCATAACACCAACTCACATTAACTTTTTTCTCTCTACTATTTAAATATACACAACTTGCACTATACTAATGATTACTTCAGTATTTGAATTTATATAATTTATCATTACTTCTCTTAAAACAACTACTTCACGAAACACAGCTCGAAAGACTTATCTTAACAAAGTTCATTAATTTTACCTCGCATTGTTTAACATTTCTTAATATTGCACGAATTGTATTTTTAGGTGTTACCACTATATTACTCAATAACTCCCAACCTTTAACAGCTATCCGTGTTGTCACCGAACTATGGACAGCCTAACACAATGTTATAAAATAAATATTATTAAATAATGAATAAATATAATGTAATTGTTTAAATGAGGAAATAGTGTAAATCGTAAAAATTACATGTTAGTCTTGCTAAAACTCGAGAGAAGCTGGATAGATTTGGCTAATTTTGATTTTGAATTATTTGTGGAAATCCAAGAGAGTATGAAGAGTAGAGAAGAATGTAAGAGAAACAGATGAGTAGTAATTTTTTTTTTTGGTTATGAATGTCAATAATTTGATGTTCGTCACCTCTTTCAGAAACATTGACAACCAAGAATTTCTGTTGGCTACGTTCCTGTTAAGTTTTGACTACATTTTTTACTATAGTTGAAACATTCTGCAATTATCATTCAATATTTTTATTTATCGATTCTAACGTACAAAGTTTATCGGATCAACTAGGTTCATATATAAAATCAATTGCTATTCGTTAGATTCGGTAAAACTCGAAAGGGACTGGACTGATTTAGCTTATTTTGGTTTTGAATTATTTGTGAAACTCCAGGGCCCGTAGACAAGTAACTTTCGAAGACTGCTAACGCTAAAAAAATGTATGGGAATGACGTTTAATTTATCGATTCGTTTCGATAAGAAACGTCATTCCATGTTCATTCGATCTTCGAAAGTAACTTGTCTAGAGGCCCAGGAAGGTTTGAAAGGTGAGTGAATATGAATAAAATGCTTGGACTATAGTAGAAACAATAATTTTGCGTTCCTTTAGACACTGCATCTACCGTGACAAACATTTGGTTGTTTGTTCCATCGTTTAGAAATGAAAAAAATTTAGAAATCTCTCAAAAATCAAATTAAATATAAAGGTGAAGATTGTTTTTAATTTTTCGTTTCGTTTTGTTTTGATTTTTTTTTTCAAATTGACAACCAATAATTTCTGATTTTAGCAGGAATTTGGGCGTAAAGTTCGCGTTTTATTCATTACGAATTATTTTTGTTCCGGTTAAGCTTTGACCACATTTTTTTACTAAAGTTGAAACAATTATTATTCAGCTAAGGTAAGAAGTTTGCCGGAACAGCTAGTACTTAGCAGTTATTTTATAATTGCGTTTTAACAATGACTAATTAAGTTTCCATTACTAATTATTACACAAATAATACTACAAGAATCGATTATTTACATTTTCAAATCCAAACGGAGGCTTGTAAAAAATGCAAGGTATAAAATATTACACATAAATGAAGATAAAAGCATAAAACCAACGCGCCGCAACTTTTGAGAGCCTGTGCCAAAACGTTAAATTTTCTCAGCTGAGGTAAAACGTTGAAACAACTTTTGAATACAACACTTCCCCTTTCATGTATACATCGGTTTTTATAAAAGCTCATATTTCGAATTTAATCATTTAAAACATGGTAGATTGTGTCGGTTTTTATAATTTTTTTTTATTAATTTCAGTTTAAGGTAAAAGGTTAGAACCAACCTTTTTATGTCTAGCATTGCCCCGCGGTGTCACCTGCGTAGGTAGATACCAATCTCGTGGCTATGGAAAGTCTACTAAGTCAAACTATAGATCTATTTCACATTTTAATTAGTTTTTAATCACTTCCTTTCAGATTATTAGATACACACTTACATTCATAATCATTCATTACATTGATTACAATGTACAGATTTCACTTTACAGCGAGTATATATCTAACTAATACATTTTTAATTTCGTAACATCATTTACGTAGAATGCCCGACATTAGTCAATTTAAATGGATAAGGATTAAAAAAGATTATCGTTGACTTTTTGTACACATATGCATATCTTCTACAATATGTATTATAACATTTGTTTGTTATATTAGTTTTCGCACACGTCATGTCAAATTTTTTCGCACCTCGGGTTTCATTACTGCATTTTTATTAGCGATGCCTATTTTTTAAAAAACCAATATAGTCTATCTCATTCCGTAAAAATGCAGCTTTCTAATGGTAAAAAGAATTTTGAAAGTAGTCCAGTAGTTTTTGTGTAAAAACGTTACAAACATACATACATACAAAAACAGAAATGTTTCCTCTTTATAATATTGAGTCCCATTACCGGGCACAAGTATCCTAACTCATACGTAAGATAGATTTTAAAGCACATACCCATTACAGGCAGGCTAAGTAGTAATATTTACGTATGTTCGTCAATCTTTATTTTTACATATATGTAAAGTATTACTTCTGTCTTTTGCACCACCTACCTAAACTATGTTAATATTGGCTCTTAAGGTTGTCTAGAAGAAATCGCTTCGAAGCGATAAGACCGCCTATTGTGCAAGACTAAGTTTACGTTTCTCTTTTAATATATTTCAAGTGTGGTGTGGTTCAATATCGTACATTGGAAATAATATATACTAAAACCTATATTAGAAGATACAAAAGTGCTGTGAAAGCCTATTTAAATAAATATTTTTGGATTTTATTTCGTACTTATATACCTGTAAGTAAAATACAGCAGTGATTCATTGAATTTAACTTTTTCGCTTAAATGGTCGATGAGAACCCACTTTAGTTAAAGTGCGTTACAAGCTGACCTTGATGGCTTAGTCTTATTTTACACCTTCAAGTTAAAGTAGATTTTTCACTTCAAAAATAATTTAATAATATATACATTATTAATGAATCTTAGTCGAGACAGACCGGCTTAATTAAATAAAATACAGTGTGATTGACAGATTGGGCTCAGTAAGTCTGGTAGTATTCTTGTATTTATTCAATAGAGCCTTTTTTTAAATGTCAGGTAATCGTATATGTCGTAGAATAAAAGAGAAGGAAGCATAAATCATAGGTGCGTAGGGTTCTCCGCCGACATCGTCATTCATGGCATCAATAATTCAATTTTCCATACGTTTTCCATGCGTTGTTGCAATCATACACTTTATTAAATAACTCAGATTATAATGTTCAATCACTTAATGCTCCGGATATCAATGTATACAACCTCATTAATAATAATAGCTAGGAACGCAGGAACGCGACAGTTTCAATAGTCGACCGCTCTGGCGGACCGTCACCCGAGAACTACCGAGAGACGCGCGCCGGATTGTAACTATTGACTCTGTCTCACGCCGATAGACAGATGACGCTAGCGTTCCACAGACTATTGCACTCCGACATATATATAAGACAGGCTCCTCAGGTTGTAATAGATGTTACGTATTTATACATAAACATTAGCTTTAAGTATTTATTACGTAATTCATAGCAGTGTATTTCATATATCATATTATGTGATAAATATAGAAGAAACACAAGATAAAGCACACGACTATTTTCAGTATCTTCTCTATAATTTCCCAAGAAAATACGTATAAATATTTCATTTATCGGATCGTATTTTTAACTTACACTATTAATGAATACTCCATACATCTAAATTCCCTCAAAAAAAACGTCAATGTTGGTTCAGGTGTTCAAATGAATGTATATATACAAACGAAGATGTAAAGTAACAGATATTGATTTAGTTTTTCATTCATGGTTACAACCCCAAAGAAATTGAATATAAATATTTTTTACGCTGTACAATTACATATAAATTAGCTGGTCATGTCGGTCACGAAATTTAAAAAAGATCAAATAAAATAAAATCCCAAAAATAATCAAAACAAACTTATTAACCTAACTAAAACCTTTAAATGCAAATTTATTGATAATAGTAATTAAAGTAATAATGAATTTAACTATTCTTTAAGTAATACTAAAAAATACGACGTGAAACGTTCAACGTAAACTTTAAATATTTGTATAATGCTAGTTACTAAAAACATACTAAAAAAGGACTCTTTTATTTACACAAATGAATTGTGAAGCAAGCGAACAACTCTCTTGGGGGAAGAACTAAAGCGACTTGTCTGTTGGACTTCAAACATTTACTAACTTGTCAAGGGACTGGCCTACTGGCTAAACCACTTATAGCGATCACTCTGTTGACTTTAGTTCTAACACATAAAACAGCAAAAGTTAAAACGTAGCACAAACGGTGTTACATCACGCACACTCCATATAAGATTCATAAAGGATCCCCTATAAAATTTGACAGCCACAATGACGCAGAGCTGTGAGTTCTTCGCTTGGAGAGGTCTTGACTTCGATCCTTGGTTGGTTAAAGTTACTATTGTTAATGTATTTTGATTTAAACTAGCGGCAGGCTTCGGTTCTGGCCGTTACCCCTCTACCAGCATAAAGGTGGAGCCAAATGCGTGGAAGGTAGTGATCTACTTCTGTAAAGATATTCTAAAAGGCGAAGGCCGGAAGAATCCGTAAGAAGGTTGATCCCGTTAGCAGAGGTGCAAATCGGGTGGTAACCGAACTGCTGCTTTGCTTGCGAGGGCTATGAGAACGTGAGCTGTCAAAGTGAAAACACTAACTGCTCCAAGATGACCGTTAAATTTTGTGCAAGGGTGTTACTAGCATGTTCTGCCCATGTAGCCGGTACCACCCCCTAGCAGGCATGTGATGTATCGAGGGGGTTTTAGTGAGTAAGAATCCCACATAACCCGATATTTATTCCCCAGTTCGCTGGTATGTTTTTGAACATTTCCCCCCTATCAAGAAAAAAAAGGGTCCTGCTTAAGATGTACACACTGAGAAGGGCTAGACCAGATGATTCTGGGATTTATATTTTAGAAATTGTGCCAGAAAGAGTTGGGTGAGGTTATAAACATAAGAAATCACTTGGTTATTACCGGGTCTTATATAACAAAAGCCGTAATTAGTCTACGTACCTGTCACTCACCCTTTTTCGTACTTCTGCAATAAAAAGACAATACAACCACAAATGAAGTTTCCTTGAATTTGATTTGTGATTATACACAGTTGTCAGTACATGCACATATTAATTAAGAAAATACATTATAACGATTGGAGCACCCGGAGTTTGAACTTGCAACTATTACCCGGTACACTTTTCGGTGATGCTACAGGCGTTTCAAAATGATTCACTAATAAAAAAATTCATCAATATCAATAGTGAAATGGCAATCTTGTTGATCATTCCATAATTTAGCGACATTAATAGCGCGAGAATTTCCCATAACAAACACAAAGCGAAGTGCAAACAGTGTTGTAACACGCAAACATTCCGTGACGAGACCTTTAGCTGGATGTACACTATATTAATAACAATTACCTCGTTTCCCTAGCGGTTAAAGCTCGGATTTATATTCTGCACAGTTTAGTACTTGAAATTGATCTCATCTGATGGTAAGTGTAGGCGGGTAGGCGGTCAAAAACGCNGTTATCGGCGGGGAACTCTCGCTTGTGAGTATTGTAGGCGCAATGCTGTCAAACATGTTGGGCGGAAGTGGCTTTCTTCTGCGAGACTGTAATCTCCACGGGCGAGATAGGGATAATGCAATAGATTTGCCCTCTCACCGCCGAAGCAGGCTGGATACTAGGCGGTGCTTGTTTGCGCAACTGCTCCCGCTTTTATGAATCCTCACTCTGGGGCACCAGGGAAGAATGCGCAAATTGAACCAATGGTGTCTCACTTACGGATGAAGAGGGTTCCACTGGGTTTTAGTGGGTATTGCGAAGTCTCCTCTCTCGCTGAGTCTACACTCGTGACACATTCAGGTCGGGGTAAGTGCGTAAAAGCATTTCCTAAGGCTAAAATGTCAGTAAAATGGTAAAGCAATGTATAAGAAATAATTATTTTGCTAAAAAGTATTTTTATTTGATTAGGATGACCCTATGGGGAATTGAACTCAGAATCTTTTGCTAGACTTATGAATAGTTACTCCATTATCCCTGCGAGGGTTTAGCTGCAAGATATGAATATACAGGTGCGTTCAAAAAGTATCGCGAATTTTGAATTTTCGCGGGTTACGTATATTCGAATTTCGAATTTTTTGTGGCGTTATGTTGGTACTCATGTCTCTCACTTATGCTGACAAGCTCGGCCATTTTGAATGTTCATTTAATTGTTGACAGCTGCTTTGCTTGCACGTGTTTTGGATCGTCTTCGATTTTTACCTATTCAAAAAAATGGATCAAAGAACCTGTATCAAATTTTGTGTGAAAAACGAAATTAAGTGCGCGGATGCATTCCGAATGTTGACTGTGGCATACGGAGAAGCTACCTTGGACCGAAGCAACGTTTATCGGTGGTACAAAATGTTCTCAGAAGGCCGAGAAGATGTGAACGACGAAGAGCGTGCCGGACGCCCGAGCACTTCAACAACAGACGAAAAAATTAATGAAGTGGAGAAAATGGTATTGGCCAATCGTCGAATCACCGTTAGAGAAGTTGCTGAGGACCTAAACATATCGATTGGCTCGTGCCATTCGATTTTTATCAATGATTTGGGCATGAGACGGGTCGCCGCGAAATTCGTACCAAAATTGCTCAATTGTGACCAAAAACAGCATCGCATGAACATTGCTAATGAGATGTTAAACTCTGTCCGCGACGACCCAAATTTGCTCCAGAGGGTCATAACTGGTGACGAATCGTGGGTTTATGGTTATGACGTGGAAACCAAAGCTCAATCATCTCAATGGAAGCTGCCGCACGAACCAAGACCGAAAAAAGCGCGCCAAGTTCGATCGAATGTGAAAGTTTTGCTGACAGTTTTCTTTGATTGCAGGGGCGTGGTGCATCATGAGTTCTTGCCACAGGGAAGAACGGTCAATAAGGAATATTACCTGCAAGTTATGCGCAATTTGCGCGAAGCAATCCGCCAGAAACGCCCGGATTTGTGGAAGAACAAAAATTGGCTTTTGCACCACGATAACGCCCCTGCTCACACATCGTTGCTTGTGCGCGACTTTTTGGCCAAAAACAACACACTAATGATGCCGCAGCCACCGTATTCCCCAGATCTGGCCCCCTGTGACTTTTTCTTGTTCCCTAAACTGAAGAGGCCCATGAAAGGACGACGTTACTCTTCTCTTGACGAGATAAAGACGGCATCGAAGGAGGAGCTGAACAAGATAAAAAAAAATGATTTTTTGAAGTGCTTCGAAGATTGGAAAAACCGTTGGCACAAGTGTATAATATCTCATGGGGATTACTTTGAAGGGGACAAAATAGATATTCATGAATAAATAAATAATTTTTGAAAAAACACAAGATTCGCGATACTTTTTGAACACACAGTAGACCTGAAGTGGATTTCACACGTCATCAGGTTACTTATTTAGTTATTAGGTTTTTCGTACAGGAAATTCTGTTGCATTATACTTCATTGATATCTGAATAATCGGTATTTAATTCTTTTATAATTATCATGTCATATTATCAGTTTTTTTAACTGCTTCATTGGTCTAGCGGTCAGCATATTCGACTACAGACATGAGGTCCTGGTTTCGCGTCCGGGGTCGGGCCAATTCGAAACAGATATTGAGTTTTCTATTAATATTTTCTCAATATTTGGCCGAAGTTGGGAAGTTGGCGGTGTGATCCACCCCCGTGCCTCGGAGAGCACGTTAAGCTTGCGTCTAATCTCTCACAAGTCGTGTCGGATTCCCGTCACATCGGACCAAGAGAGTGAAGGAATAAAGAGTGCACTTGTGTACTATGCTTTTTAATCCGCAGTGAAGCAGCGTGGTGGGTCTATGCTATAAAAACCCTCTCTCCTGTGAGTGAGTAGGCCAGAGCCCAGCAGTGGGACGTTAATGGGCTGCTACCTTCTTTTTAATTTTATTATCAGTTTTTATTTACATTTCCTAAATAGATTATATATCTAATCTCAAATAGATTCAAAACGTTACGTTCTTATATTTATTGAAGAACAGCTTGTTTGTTTATGCACGACAGTGAAGTGATAAAATTGCATTTTTTTAAATGATTAATGAGTAATATTAATATTTGAAGTTTCAATCTGAGGTAATGAATAAAACTGTATTTAATTAATGATTAAAAAATCAAGAAAGATATTTATAGGGTGAATGCTAATTAATAGTAAGTATTGTCAACAATTACTAACTGAAGACAGTGATGAGATGTTAGTTTCTAATGTGAGTTTGTTTTATTTTAAGTTATATTTATTAAACTTTATGTTGTGCATTTCAGTGAAACTTCCATCCTGAAGTAAACCCAACGTATCAAATTGCGGAGGTTTTACTTCTCCGCACTTATTTACTTTTCTTAACATGGTTATGGTTATCATGGCTAAATGTATATTTAAGTTATGTAATAATTTATGAGCTACTGAACTGTCTTAACATTATAAAAATCACAGATTTTAACTTAGTGTTACGCTTACATCCAGTCACATAAGTAAAATAAATGTGGTAGAGATGAGAGCGTTGAGAATTAAGAGTGGATTAAAATTAAGAGACAAAGTAAGGAATAGTGTGATAAGAGAACATTGTGGTATAAAAAAAGATGTAGTGACTAACATTAAGGGCCAGGTCAAGGGTACTCTAAATCGACGAACTTGTATGAAAGGTTTAATGATAATGAAAGAACCCAAGGAGTTATGCAAGAATCGTGGCAAGTGGAAGGACGTGGTCTCTGCCTACGCCTATGGAAATGAGGCGTGATACTATATATGTATGTATAATATATATTTTTACTTGTATTGCGCACGTAAAAATCTTTCAGATACATTTTAATATTTTTGATAGACTTTCTATCAAAACGTAGTTCATTAATAAGGTGGGGAACTAGATAACTCGTTCGCTCACCGTTTACCTTTTTTGCAACTCATTGAAATTGCAAGAAATTAAAAAATGCGAATAGTCTTGTCTGAATTATCGTCTAATGATTCCTAATTTTGAAGCAATTTAAATTTATATCGAGAAATAGAGCGCACAAATCAAGCTCAACAGTGGTTTCCCGTTCATTGAGTCAAATAAAGTGAAATGTCAGACCGGGTGTGATTTGAATGTCCCTTCCACGTTGATAAGAAGGCCCTGCAATTTATTTCAGATTGATCGACGCTCTTTATTGAATCTGATTCAGAAATAAAATAAGGTCGGCTCCGTTACTGACGAATAAACTTCGCCGTGTACTGCAGAATAATATTCCGGCTACTGAAACATTGGATCCGTCTTTCTATTTCTAACGCTGTATTTGTAAAGGGCGGCGTGAAATATAACATAAGATGATTTAGTTCGCTTGTATATAGAAAATTGGGCATAATTTTAGAGATAGTTACCAAATTAACTATCTAATACGCTCTATCGATAACTCCATGTCTATAATAAATACGCTCTACATAATATTTGTCACCAATGGACTTCCTAAACTACTTAACCGATTTTAATCAAATTTGAATACCGTATGCAGTTTGATCCAATTAAAAAAATAGGATTGCTTAAATCTAAGTTATAGTCACAATATTATTTTGCCACAAATTAATCGTCTATTATTTGTCATTCACAATTATCTGTTGACTTCATTGAGTAAGTAATCAATAGTTGGTGCTATTATGTTAATCTTACGAACGTGTCATATAAGCTACAATTTAATAGCAGAACCAGCACATGTTGTTGAGGTTAAAGTATAAGTAAAATAAGTAGCAGCGCATTAAAGTCCCACTCTTGGGCACAGGCTTCCTTACTCATAGGAGACAGGGTTTTCAAAGCATAGACCCAACACTCCTGCTCCACTGTGGATTGGCAGGCATTGTACAAGTGCACTCTCTATTCCTTCATTCACCAACGGCTTAACATGCTCTTCGAAGCACGATGGTGGAGCACACCGCCGACTTCCCGATTTCGGGCAAATATTGAGAAAATCTTAATAGAAAACTCTATATCGATTTTCGAATAAGCCCGACATGGCTCTCGTACCCAAGACTCATGTCTGTAGTCGAATATGCCGACTACTAGATCAATGAGACAGATAGATATTTTTTATACAATGTAATTCTACGGGCTGGTTTCGACCAACCATCAAGGTCGAAATGTTAGTCAAATACGGGTTCTGCCCCTGCCGTCACGTCGTCAACCCCATCGAAGCTCCTACTATCCGTCGCAGGGATTTATTCTAGTACTCTGAGCAGAAAGAGTATTAAGCAGAAACCGCATAAATCAGCCGGAACGGACGTAGGCTCCTTACTTAACAGTGAGAGATCCCCTCTGAAAACCAACACCAGGAGATGTAGCTGTGGTCCCTTAAGTCCATACTAATGGCCTTTAGGTGACCAACTAACGCCATACAATCTGATGGAGTTGCCCTACGACAGACAAATATGTAGCCATAAATATATTTTGTACCCGTGCGAAGCCGGGCTGGGTTTCTAGTATCTTATATATCCTTGATAATATTTACTTATACAGCAAAAAAAAGTGAAATACACAATTTTAATACTACAAAAAACGAACAAACTTGTAATCCTATATTTTAGAGTGAAGAAGGTTCAGAAATCATTTGTCGGGTTGAGCATACGCATTTTTAAAAAGATACCACAATCAGTTTTAGATTTGCTTCCGCATAGTTTTAGGAAACATGCCACAAAACAAACGCTTACAAAAGGCATATAATAATGTTGAATATTATTTGAGCGTTAAAAATGTCTGGACTTGACTCCAGTTGCAACATCTACAGCTATCTCTAAAAGAGTAATCGTTAAGTTTCTTTTCGATTTCTTCTCAGCGGATTTAACTTTCCGAACCAGTGGTAGATTTGTTATTAACAGACAGATTACTAACGATTCAAAAGTGGTTTTTGAGACTACTTTAATAAAGAATATTTTGATATTGATTATGATTTTGACATTTTGTGGTGTTACAGCGTCATTTTTGTTATTATGAATATTCGATTCTACCACAAGGAAATATAGACTATTATGCATTTTCAAGGATAAGTTGAAAATTAATCCAAAGCAGCTACATGTAAATTTTGTAACATATTAGAGTGCTTACTTACTCGATATCAAGGGCACTAAGAGCACAGTAAAGATGTTATCTACTTTGCTGGCCTTAAAAGATTTCCGGATTATCGGACCTTCTATTCGCCTTTTAGCTTCTTACAAAACTTTCGTATTTCGTTCGCTGCTCTTTTCAGTTGCGAGAAATTATTTTCATGTAAGAATGGAGTTTTGAATACAAAAGTAGGTGTGCCGGAGTGCAGGGCGCTATTGTTAGTTGAAATCGCCCGCTTACGTTTTAAAGTGTGAGAAGTAACAAGAAATTGTAGTGTTTTGTTTCATATTGGATAGATATATATTCATAATCGGTGTACACTTGACTGTGGTCTCCTGTATATATAATAATAAATGGAAAACGATCATTGGCTGTTTATGGGTTGGTACCCAAATTTGCAAGGGCATAGCCATGGGGGTAACACCGTAGGAAACTGCTAGTACAGGTGTACATATATTTACATAGATAGTATCACTCCTCATTCCCGTAGGCAAAGACCAAGTCCTTTCACTTGCCACGATCCTTGCATATCTCCTTCACTTCTTTCATTCTCATTAAACCTTTCATACATGTTCTTCGGTTTAGAGTACTCTTGACCTAGCCCGTATTTAAAATGTCCTGGATTTGATCCAAAAACTTTAGTCTTGGTCTTCACTTTCCAACTTTCCCATTTGCTCTTGACTCATAAATCCTTCTTGTCAGTCTCTTTTCATGCATTTTCTCTACGTGCCCAAACCATCTAATAATACCTTTCTCAATTTTTACCACTACGTCATCTATACTACAAAGTTCTCTTTACATATTCTCAAAAGGTACTATCAAACTTTAAGTAGTCTGTACGTTGGTAACATATCTACCACCGGTTTCGTAAATTGATTCTATTGACAAGAAACCCCAAAAATGTCAACCACTAAATATAGTTTTTGTGCAACTGTCAATCAAGTCCAAACATTTTTATCTCTCTACTCTTCGCAAAAAGAAGTTTTTGATAACTTTCTTAAAATTATGTATAGAAATATCAAAAACTGATTGAGCATATGCATTTTTAATCAGTCGATTAAAAATTAATATGCTCAATTCGAAATACGAGTTCATAAACTTATTCATCCTAAAATATAGCATTAAAAGTTTGGTTTTCATTTCAAAGTATGGGCATTTTATGACCTATTCTCAGAAAATACGGAAATATACACGAATAATTTTGATAAAAATTAGAAGAAGGTGAGAGGGTTTTAGTTTTATAATATATATATATGTATATATATATGGGTCAGAATCAAATAGTTTCGGGAACGCCAGCGCCATCTATTGGCACTTGACAGAGTCAATGAGTCACAGGCCGGCGGCGTTCTCAACAGTTCTCGAGTGATGGTCCGTCTGAGCAGTCGACTATTGAAACTGTCGCGCGATCCTATCTATTACTGTTAATGGGTTTGTGTAGTTTAATATCGAAAACATTAAAAGATTGGACATTATAATCTGAGTTAATTAATAAAGAATTTGATGCATTAACTCATAATAGGATAATGAAAACTATAAGCTAGAAATTCTAAGCTAAAATTTCTCTGTGTCCAATTTCTTAACATAGAAGTTCACTTTAAAAAAAGTGATGTAAATCACTGATTTTGATGGGTTGTTTTATATTGGTAGACTTGTTTGGATTTAGAACATATGATAGGTTTCTTTTTAAGTTATAACCAAAAGAAGTTTTTATTGAAACCGAGAAATCGTAAATTAAAAATTCTGGCTTACAAATAAGTTAAACAAGTATGAAATAGATCTTAAGTACCACATTTCAATGTACGCAGACACACTTGCGATAAGACCACCTATTGTGCGACACTAATTGATTAGTTTTAAGTTTCCTTTGTATGTATCTTTCTAATGTGTGGTCCAATAAATTGTTAACATAAAATAAATAAATAAACTTGCGTGTCTCAACTAATAAACTAATGTAACCTACACATACCTAATGTATGTGAAAATTTATAAAATCTTAACTGCATTTTACAAAGTAACGTTAACCAGATAGATTGTAAAGGTAACAGGATATTAAAATCTGAAAAGAGCTTTTCCTTGTTGAGTAGCTTGTTAATGAAAGCTATCACATCTTGCCCTTTTTTGACTGATATGGTTTCAAAGGCTCCTTTATTCTCATTGACTCTTGTATCTACCGTATCAAAAGACGCTTAATTAACAGGCTTGTATTATCTTCCGTAATACAGGTACGCTGAAACTATTTCTTTTTCATAATTCTTTCAGTATTTTAAAAGCGACTTAGATATATCTAAAAGACATTATCTTTTTAGAACTGCTACTTCTGAACTAGTCGAAATTGTCTTGTTATACAAAACTTGTTTCGGCGGTTAAAATAAGCGATTTTCTAAAATCGTGGTGTTAAGGAGGGATTCAAGATTGAAAGTGGGGTTCGGGGCTTTGACTTTTGGTTCTTGCGGGTTCAACCTACGGTTTTTGATTCTTCAGGTCTTCAGTACTTGAGGATTCGGTTCGTCAATGTGCAGTGCTTGGGTTGGTGGTTCATTTCCAGGTCAGTATTCCAGCTTGGGTCTTCAGAGTTTGGTTCTAAGGACGTCAATGTATGCCGGACCTGCTCGATCCAATGCTTTCGTTCAAAATACGTGACGTTGGGAAAATCTAAGGTCAAATTAGTATATTCCCTTGATAGTCTAAGATATTCCTTTGGACACATTGTAATTTTATTTACACAATTGTAATTAAACAATATTTATAACTTTGATCAACTTCGTTGGCGTAACAGTGCAAGTAAAGTATTCTGAAACAGAAATCTCGAATAGAAAGGCTGTAACACAAAATTTAGAAAATTCTATAAGTGTGTAAGTTACTAGTAAAACAGCATATATTTATATGTATAGATTGTGAGATCAATGATCGAATCTAAGAAAGAACTTACTGATATTCCCTTAGGATTTGGAATAGGGTGATATTGCGAAGAACAACTCGTACAAAAATACGTATATAAAAGTAGTAAAAACATTTATAGAACATAATTTCGAAGTCTAAACAATCTTTCTACATAAATACAAATACTGTTGCATTTAATGTCTATTAAAGACTTAAAACTACCCTATCGATGAGCCTCAAACGTGGTTTATCAGAAAGCAATAGTATAAAGAAGGTTTTGTTATCGCCCGATTGATTTTAAATTTAGCAAACGATGTAGATGCTTTTAACGAGTTTTCCCAAATTCAAGGAGTTAAGATGTAAGAAATCGTATTTGCTGTAAACTTCAAATGGGAATTTTTCACCAGAGCCAAAAAATCGATGGTAAAGTCTCTGGTTTAACGCAGACCTTAAAAATCAATTAAGCTAATTAAATACTTAACTTAATTTTACTGTAACATAAAAATATCTTAGAAATACAAATTTTTGGTGGACCCAACAAAAACACACCGCTTTTGCTGGAAACACTCCTGCTGTGTTTGTTTCGTTCTAAAAATATGTGACTATGAGGCAACAGCGAATTCGTTTTCTTACGTCGATTTATACCTGTACAATAACAAAAACGATAACATTATTGAAACATTATTTAGAAGTCTAAACAATTACATATAAGTCAGTATTATAAGTGAAATGAAATAGTTCTGTGAGGAGAATTCAGGTCAGTAGCTTTAACAACCAATTTGCAATCTCCTTCGGGCAACGTCGGGCCACAATAGGAAGGTAAACACCACTCCTACGTGCCTTGCAATGTACATTTCGTTCATTTTCTTCGTTTATTATTCATATATCCTGAGTTTTCTGTGTGTTAAGGATAATGCTTATAGGCTGTACACATGACTATAGCCTTATCTTATATCACTCGCTGTTTCTGGAGGTATTAGCCGCGTAATTCTTGATAGAAAAGAGGTAAGATGCAGCCTATTAACGTCCCACTGCTAGGCACAAGCCACTTGCCGCGTAAGAGGGAATGTTTTAGAGAATAGATCCACCAATTTACTCCACTGTACGCTGGTAAGCAACACACACCCCAGAATTACTACACAGATAAGCAGGTTTCGTTGTTTTCTTTCACCGAAAAGCACGATGGTAGATTGAAAAGAATAGTCATGTTCATGAGTTTTACTTTTATAAATAGAAACTTAAAGATAACCTAGAGTTTACCTTACGCAGGTCCTCACGGGGCATGGTTGCTTCGGGAGATACCTGTGTAAGATCCCCAGGAGGGAAGAAACCGAGGAATTCCGCGAGTGCGGTTATGCTGTAGATACAACGCAACACACGCTGGAGCTCTGCCCAAGCTGGGATGTACCTCGCGCAGCACTTGTGGAAGTAGTGGGTGGCCACCTTTCCTTGACTTCTGTGATAAGGAAAATGGTGGCTAGCAGAGACTGTTGGCAGGTTATGGCTTCCTTCTGTGATATAGTCATGTCACAAGAGGAAGCGGCGGAACGTCAAAGAGAGGAGGATGTATTAGGTCACATGGTCAGTGTAGTGCGGCCCACGATCACAGGATTTCTCCCTAACGTCCCTAGGTAACAGATACGGGGTCTGTTACTCCGATGAGAAGAGTCCCACGCGGTGACAGGTGACATGTCACCTTAACGGACCTGTAGAAATGGGCAGCGTCAGCGGGGATCATTGACGAGTCCCCTGAGATAGAGATCCCATGACCCCGATGAACAACGTGCAAGGGTCTCCGTCAGGTTTTAGCTGGTAAGAGTCCGGCATAACCCGTAACGCTCTCCCTTGACGTTGCGGGTATCCATGAGGATTTCCTGACGAAAAAAAAGAGTTATGGGGAAATCCGGATTGATTCTAGTAATTGTTAATTCTCTGTAGTTCTTAATATCATCATCAATCGCAAAAACTATATTTGACGATTCAAAGTACTGTAATATCCTAAATGAATTTTAAGACATAGCCAGGTTTTACTGCAAAATACTCGTATTATACTTATTTATCCTAATAGTATTAAGTTCTCTTTGTCTATTGTTACGTTTACAACTTCAAAAGTATACTTATTTCTCGTGTAGTTTATGCTTATTTCTGTTTGTTAGTCACAAGCGCAGATCCAAATTAATTAAGCTACGTCTTGTCACTAGAGTGTTAGTGTTGTAAGAACTCGACGCATTAATCTCGCTAAATGTTAATACCCTGAATAATGTTGCATGTGTCGTACAATTTACATTTTAACTACTATATGAATATTTAGTTTAAAGTTCACGAGCTTTTATTTATCTTCTGGGAGTTAATTTTAAAGATTTAGTCTACTTAATTATAATTAGATATTGTAATAGGGTCGGGTAATTACTTCTTACAGTTAAATCTATATCAGTTTAGGAGTTAGGGTCTCGTTTAGTATTGCCAGCGGGATTTTTTCTAATTTGTTTGAGTCTGGACTCGTGAGAGGCTTGGGTCTTGTCTAGCTACCACCGTACAAGCAAAGCCGTGCCGTAAGAAAAGAAATCCTCTTCGTTAAAATCCTGTGTAGAATATGTATATGTAATGTGTTCCTCTTCAAAACTTCTAAATAAATAGCATATGTCTTTTAAGTTTGGCTCACTATAAACTTTTTTATATTAACCAAAGTTATTCTCTCCTTTGGGAACTAGCCTGCCAATACGCGGTGGAACAGCGTGGTGGGTCTATGCTCAGAAAATACTCTCTCATATGATTGAGGTGGCCTGTGCTCAACAGTGGGACGTTAATGGGCTGCTTTTGCTGTGTAGAAACCAGTATCATCACTTACTATCAGCTGCGATTGCAGTCAAGCGCTAAAATGTCAGCAGAAAAAGATTCGGCAGCTTTTGTACATAAAATACTGTATTATTTTTCAATACCTACTATTAGTTCACACTCGTTATATACCATGTTCTTTACAACCGTTATGTTGCGGACGGGAAACCTTCGACTCCCCTCCCGAACCTACTCCAGCACCCACAATGGCCCTATCTCCCGCTCGTCACCGTTGCATGTAAGTGCTGGGTGGAAGAGTTGTAAAAGGCCTCCCCCGGAGTTTGCATACACATTCGCCTTAGACTTTCGATCGGATTAGATCCTCACTAAGTTGTCACTTAGTAATATGAGTATCTAATCACCTCTGTCTACCTGTAGATCTGGAAGAACCGAACGATCACAGCCTAATCGCTGACGACCGAAGAACCGAACCTTAAAGACCCAAACCACTGGAAACGGTGACTCTAGCACCGAACATTGACGAAACGAACCCTTAAGAAATGAAGTACCGAAGATCGAAGCCCTAAGAATCCAATACAATCCACTGAACTTGGAGGGATTCATCTAATCTTGAATCCCTCCCCAACACATTAAATAAAATCTCAATTTATTCATCCGTTCAAGTTTAAGTACCTTTAAATCGTGTGGTGTATCATTAAATCAATTTGTTTTAGGAAGATTACACAGCGTCATCTATTCAAAGCTCACGTAAAAGATTGGAGGCTTCTTTCTATATAATAAGTTTGATTTCGTGCTCGATGGCATAGAAAGTGTATTTTTTGCTCATGTTGTTTAACGTTTTTGATTAAAAAATTTAGGAATTCGCAAAGTTGTAATATCGCGCCTGAATATTTACGAGCTACAAATAACGGAGACATTTACTCTTTACTGCAGCCGTAAATACAAATAAACTATTTAGTTTATTTGTATTTACGGCTCTGAGTCAACTTTAACTTGTGCTAGAATGTAAGAGATGTTTTAACTTCTGTTTACACAAAATTTTAAACTGTGCGTTTACAAGTTACTTAATAAAAAAAATTTTTGATAAAAGTTTAAAGTTTTTGATAACTGATTAAAACAGGATGGGGCAAAATTAGTCAATTGTATTTTCCATTGTGTCATGAATGATGAAAGGCTTCGATCGTGTCTAGTTACCTTAATAGCGAAAAAGTGAGGCCAAGTAAAAAAATTGCAGTTCAGTACGATGCTATATAGAAATCAGAACAGATAAATTACCTCTTATCAGATTGGAACACTTCCATCTAAGACTGCATCATTACTTTCCATTAGGTGAGACAGTGAAGCGCTAAACTGTCAGCTAAACAAAAAAAAATTAAAAGTGCGTGCGTACAAAGTACAAAAGTGAAACTTCTTTGGAAAACTTATTTTTAAGTCTTGTTTATATTTATTTAAATCTAAAACTTTACACTTCCGTGACTTAGAGGGCTGGAAAAAGGAAGATATGTTATAAATTTAATTGTCATTAAAATATTAAAAGTGTCGAAATTTAATACAAATAATTTATTGAAATCTCAAATGACGAATTGTAAATAACAATGCCACATGTTGTGTGTTTTTTTTGTCAATATTAGAAATTATTAATTAAGTTTTGTTTTTGAAATTAGAATTTAGAAAAGAGAATTTAATATATTTTCATAAAATATGAATAAATAGTATCACATATTCGTGACGCTAGTCACGCGTTTCATCCTTAAAAATGTTACCCTCATGCGCTTAAAGAAGTTTTACTTCAAAAATAGCGTACCCGAGTGCGTGCTAGCGTTGTGCTTGTAAATATATGGATAAACAAGCCATGCATTTGAGACTGTCTCATTAGTCTAAGGAGATTCTGAGTTGATATTAAGTTTTCTATTAATATTTTCTTAATATTTGCCTTAAGTTCGAAAGTTGGTTGTGTGCTCCATCCCCATGTTTGGGAGAGGACGTTTAGCCGTCGTTCTTGCGCCTGGTCTCTCCGGTTGTATCCGATTCCGAGAGTGCACTTGTGTACAATGCTTGATAACCGCAATGATGGTGGCAGCGTGGTGGGTCTATGAAAAATTGAAAAAAACAAATGAAAAATCTTTTAGTGGCATATCCTTGGGGTTTACAATACTGTTTTCATGGTAGAGCACTTCCACTAAGCATGAGAATGCTCGTGACAAAAGAGCCCGCTTCACCATATCATTTACAGTTTAAGGAAGTAAAAGAAAAAGTTAACTTACGAACCGTCAATTTAACAACAATATTGTATTTATTCTAAGACGGTATATTTGAGTGAGCATGTGCGTGCTTGTGTGTGTATGTGTGTGAATTCGTGGGTGTGAGCGCATTTGAGAGTGAGTGTGAGTTGGGAATGGTCTATGGTCTAATAACTCCTCTCTACTTTGAGTTAGGAGGCCTCTGCCCAGCAGTGGGACGTTAATAGGCTGCTACTAACGTTACGTTTACCATGCTTTTACGAGATTTTCATAGAATTACTTTTTTTTTCAGTTTTACAATAGATTATGCATTCCATCAATGCAAGCGCTATTTTAATTGTCGTTTGTTCCTCGCAAATGAAGCTCTTAGTAAGCGTGGCCTCTTCAACTAAGCACCATCGCTGTAAGAATTTTGCAGCGCTTAAAACTGCTCATTTCGCCGCTCTGAAACTTAAAATGCACACTTATTTATCTCCCACATTGTGAACATACTTAAAAGCACATTTTCAACGAAATATGTCCCATTTTACTGAATGTGTTTTATATTTTCTTACCAAATTTCGTTCTGTCGACTAAAGTACTTAGCCACAATATTTTATGATAGTTTATTTTTCTATCTGTGAAATGTACGACATTTTATTCCTTTTTTAAGGTAGGTATTTACACATTTCGGGAGTTGATTTCTTCAGAGATCACCGCCGAAGGAGGCGTGTTATTAGATGATGCATGTTAGTGCTGCTCCAGTCTCTGTCAATCTTCAGTCGTAATCATCCGAGGCACCAGACCAGCTGATTCTTTGGTGTCTCACTTACCGATGAAGAGGATTGCACTGGGTTTTAGTAAGTATTGCAAAGCCTTCCTCGTCGCGAAGACCCATGAGTCGAAGTTTATATATACAAAAAATATTCTTTATATTTAGGTTTTTCATCATATCATTATGCACGACTTTTGATGATATTAATGAACGATCAAAATTACGAAGTTTCTTCGCGCCCTGTCCTTTTTTCTGGCAAATGCTATTAAGGATAGACCCCGACCATGACAAGCATGTTGGACTCGGTGAGAGAAGAGACTATACCCATTAAGACCCAGTGGAATCCTCATCATCTATAAATGTGGCAATTGGTTTCTTAGATGAGTCCTACCGAGGATTCATCCTGTCCTGAAAGCAGCCCATACCAATCCCAGTTCGGTATCCTTTTTTTCCATTATCATTATAATACATATAATATGTATTTTATTTATTTTAGTTAGATTAGAGCAATAACTAAGCCTTAAAATTATAGTACTATTTTTTCAATTACTTTTCTTTTAATAATGGATTTCATCTCTATAACTTATAGTAAATGCACTCTGTCTGTTGCTTAGATACCTCTATGTGAGTAGCTGACTAAGCTTAAGGTCTATGCTCATGGTCCCACTTTTGGAAATAGGCCCCCTTTTAGGCATGAGAGACAAAGTTTTGGAACTTAGACTTGCCACGATAATCCAGCGCGAAACAGAAGGCCTTAAATATACCAGAATTGCTTCCAATACTTGTCTGTTTCTCCACAAGATGATATATTTCAAACAACTGCCATCGTCAACATAGATACCGATCTCGTGGCAGTGGAAAGTCTACTAAGTCTGACTTATTTTCTTAGATAACATTTTTAAATTCGGTGCATCTTTTGGTAGGAATGTCCGATTTTAATAATTTAAAAACTATCCATTCAGCGGATGCCGGCGACCCGCCTGATGTCATCAGTCCAACTGGTGGGGGGTCTGCCGACGCTCGTTTTCCGATGCGAGGCCGCCATTCTAGCACCTTCGGGCCCCAACGTCCATCGGTTCTACGAACTATGTGCCCTGCCCACTTCAGCTTTGCAATTCGGTAGGCTACGTCGGTGACTTTAGTTCTCCTACGGATCTCCTCATTTCTGATTTGATCACGCAGAGAAACCCCGAGCATAACCCTCTCCATTGCCCGCTGACTAACTCTGAGTCTTCTTCCTAGGACCATAGTCAGCGGCCAACAAACATACATATAGTATGTATATATTTACATCCAAAAACAAAATTGTTTCTTCTTTATAATATTCATTTTGCCACGTAGATGCACATTGAAGATAGTCTCATATTTACACGTGGTTTTAAACTATGCATGTAATAACTTGGTGAAGAGTTACACGATAAATCTAAAAGTACTTTAATTTTATGTTTACTAATATTAATAAAAGCTGTCCCCAGCGGTGTCACCCACGTTGATCCCATTCTTTTAACGCCTGTTAACGTCTCACTGCTGGGCACAGACCTTCTACTTGTAGGAGTGAGGGTATTGAGAGCATAGACCTGCCACGCTACTCTGCTTCTGGTTTGTAGGCTACATCATAACCCAGAATCATTTACAGGATATTCAGGTTTCCTCACTGTGTTTTCCTTCAACGAAATGCACAATATAGTTTCATTTTTAAGACACCTTTCATGTAGATATAAAGGAAAATCCGGATCGAAATATCAATCCTAATTATTCATTAGAAAATCAAAAATCCGCCCAGATATCTTTGTTTGAATTTATTATAACAATCCATGAACATAGACTTAGATATTAAAACTTTATTCTTTATCCAACTAATGGAGGTACTCAGGTGGATCTAGCTCATCAAAATAATCTCATTTAAAATCGTCGCTCGAGGCACCATCTTCTTACTTATTCAACAGAGAAACGCCTATAGTGTGGTTTCATTTCACAAGCTGATGAAATTTAAATTTTCTATTCGTAAAATTTTGTATTTCTAAGATTTTTATGTTGAGAGATAATATTTATTCTTTGAAATAAAGATCGGATAGATATTCTTTATTGAAAACCACGCTAAAAATAGATGTACAATTACTCAGCATTAGGTTCTTTTAGTGTACAATTGGGCGGTCTTATCGCTCATTAGCGAACTCTACCAAACAATCCTGACGTTAGGGAAACCGTTAAGAGATTTATGTAATGTGTATAAATGAATACAATTACTGAATATAATTATTGTTGGGTGATATAAATCGATATTTAAAAAAAATCGATACGCTATATATCGCTTCAATCCGATATTATCGAATCATCTAGTATCGAATGTAATATCGATATATTTCATTCGATATACAAAATATCGAGTCAGATTCCTTTTTTTTTTCTTTATACCTTTAAATCTGCAATGTGCCATTTAAATATCGAACGGGCATATAACGTTTATGGCATTTAAAGGGGTAAATAAAAGTCTGTATTTGAAAGGTTAAGAAAAAAGTATTGGGATTTCGAAATTTTTCACTCATAATTAACCTGATCCCTATTTAATATTATGGAATAGTGAAATACAAGTAATTACTTAAGATATTTCTAAAATATCGATATATCGCAAAATATCGACGTAACATTCTGATATACTTTATCGAAAAGAATCTATATTTTTTTAAGTGAACATCCCTAGACACAATATATAAATACTTATATATACACGTACATACAAATAATCACATAAAAATATATATTGGGGTGCTTTTAAGAGTAATCATTATTATTATTGCTAACAGTTTAGCGCTTTACTGTGATCACACTTATTGGTAAGAGATGATAAAGTCTAAGGATGCACACCAATCTGGTAAGAGGCAATCTACATCTTTGGTTTTTACACAGCATCATACCGGAACATAAATCTCTTACTTTGCGGTAGGTGTTTGCTGGTAGGGTGATAAGCAACCACGGCCGAAGTCTCACTTCAGCTCAAACCTAGACCGATTAGAAAATCTCTCATTCACTTCAACCGATGGACGTCCAGTGCTAGACCTTTCTCTCACCTAATGAAGCCCACAATGCCCAATCTTTTACCGACTGGCTGCAGTGGCTACCGACGACCTACCTTATGTCGTCAGTCCAACTTGTTGGAGGACTGCCTAAACTGCGCCGTCCGGTGCGGGGTCGCCACTTTAACAACTAACAGCTTCGCGAGTCTTAGGGCTGTATTGGTAACTTTGATTCTTCTACGGATCTCCTCATTTATAATTCGATCGCGTAGAGAAACTTCAAGCATAGCCCTCTCCATCGCACGCTGTGTGGCTTTGAGGTTTCGAATGAGGCCCATAGTCAGCGACCACGTTTCCAATCTGTTGGTAATCACAGGTAATACTCACTGTTCGAATACTTCAATTTTCCGAACCGGTGGTAGATTTATTGCCAACCCAAGGGACCACACCAAGGAAAATACTACTGACGATTCAAAAGTGCTTTTTGAGCCTAATTTAATAATGAATATTTTAGTTTGATTTGATTTGAATTTGGTCTTCTGTCACTGAAGGATATTAGATGAAAAGAACTAACGTAGCTTTCCGAACGCTGCCCAACCGAGTTGCATCCTGCGATTGACCTCTTTCTCGAAATTGGACTTACCATGCTGGACTGTATGTCCCAGATGTGTTAACTATTTCGAGTGCAGAGTTCCCAACGATGACTGGGTGGAGTGGAACGTGGATATTGGACATAACTTTCGTCTTATCCATGTTCATTTTTAGGCCCAGTGGTTGAGAAGCGCTGTTGTGGTCATCTGCTGAGTTTCTGCCATAATTTCTATCTGCCAAAGAATTCGAAAAAAACAGAACTCAAAACTTTTAATTACATCAGATTGGCCTACAACTAGCAAATTATAACCCGTAATAAGTATCCTTTACTAATTAATCATTACACAGGGGCTTTTAAATAAGTTTGGCGTAACTTAACAACCATTATAAATTAATTTGGGATGTTAGTTGTAACAGTTGTTTCTGTTTGTTCGTCCTAGTTACACGAAGCATACGTTCAAAATTTTCTGTTTGTTTTCGATGGTACATGTTTATAACTACTTGTAAATGATAATAATTCATAGATAATTTTATAAAGGTTTATTTTATAAATGCACAGGCTTCCTCACTCCATAATGTGAGAGGGTTATATATGCTTACTAAATTTCTTACTATTGATATTATAAATCTAGAAGTAACTCTGTCTGTCGCGCTTTCACGCTAAATCTACTGAACCGATTTAAATGAATTTTGGTATACAGATAGTCTAGAGCCTGAGAAAGGACATACTACTTTTTAATGCGAAAAAAAGGTTGTAAAGGATGGAAGTATTGTCATATTTAGAGCTGGATATAAATATGACATTCAAAGTTTGTTAAAGTTTTACCTTCGAAGGTGTAAAATAACAACCCTTAATTCTGTCTATATGTCTGCTTTCACACCCAAACAACTGAACTGATTTAAATGACATTTGGTACACAGATAGGCTAAGAGCTTCAGAAAGGGTATATAAAGCTTGATTGTCCGGATCAACTACCGGTTGACTTGAACCATAGTACTGTCTCAATTCGGGCAATCGGTAATATAAGCAACTCTTTCTTTTTAAGTTATAATGTGTATTACCTATTTCGCTTCTCGGTAACTGCCGTAACACAATATGCGTAGAGGTAAGACTAAACAATAGAAAAAAATATAAAACTAAATTAATTCCAAAGTGACCGTTAGTGACGATGCATGTGTCGCGTAGAAAGTTCCTTAAGTTTTTTTGTAGTTTTTATAAAGTGTGAGTGTTTAGTGATTATTTGTATTTTTGATTATATAAGTGATGTGAATTATGATGAAAACCCTTGAGGTAAGTTTTAATTTATAAGATATGAACCAATAAATACAAGACCGCCATTTTTCATTACCTCTATCACTAAAGTTTAGTGCAACATGACGCTACACCAGAATCTTAATTTAATAAACAAAAGATGACATGGTATAGTTTAACTATTAGCAAACATAAAAATCATAACTTTTGGTAGTCTTTCAGGAACATTTAAGTCCCAAGAGCCACTTTAGCGTCATTCAACCCATGGGGCAATCAACGCAAGATAGCTCATTCAGGTATTATATATAAGTGTCTAATAAAATGCTATCCAATACCACTTTTCTACACGGATAAAACTAGAGTTTTATAAATGTTAAAAAAAAAACTAAAAGAAATTACTTGTATGTATCACAGCGCCATCTAAGATCGAATAGCTAAGCTAATAGTTCTGTTATAAACCGCATAAAAACTTTCTAGAAACAAGGTTTACTAAGCTTTTAATTATATTTATGGTCTGAAATAAAAAGGCCGTCTTTATATATTAAATATGAAATAGAAAATAAATACCACGAAAAGTATCACACGAAAAATATATCATTGAAAGTAGCCTCTTTTATTCGCTGACAAAGAAAGCTTTTTCTATTGTGTTTATAAAGGTTGGTTCAAGGACGTCTTACCCTCAACGCGAAGGTTTTTGTGTAACCGATATTGCAGAATAACCTACATATAGGATTCTAACCGTAACCTGAAGTGACCTCAATATGTCCGCGAACCATTTCTTGCGAAGTCTTGAAGAAAGGTCGTGCTTGTTGTAGTTTTGCTAATTACTACTAGATGGCAGGTTTATAAAATAAATAGAACTGCTTACTGCATTCTACATTGAACAATACGTTACTTATAATCTAAGTAAAACAAAACATTCACCCAAAAAAAGTGTGTGTGTACTTATGTACACGCGTTAGAAGTTATACTTGGTGTAATAAGATAAAAATCTTTTCAAAAACTAAAATGTTGTCTATAGCTAACTTCAACTCACTGGACAGCGTTGTAGGCGCGATGCTCTCTAGTGAGAGGTGCTGGGCGGAAGTGGCCCTCTTCTGTGAGACGTTCATCTCACTGAAGGAGGCCCATGAACGAGAGGGAGATTGCAATGGATGCTCCCTCATACCGCTGGAGGAGGTGGGCTACAAAGCAGCGTCTGTAAGAGTAAGTCCTTCCATCGTCGAGAATCCTCAGTCGGATTCATCCGGGACACCAGGGATGAAAGGCGAAAGTTGAACTCCTGGTGCTTTATTCATGGATGAAGAGGGTTCCGCTGGGTTTTAGTGGGTTTTGCGAGGTCTACTTGTTCGCAGAGTCGCACACTTCTGACACACGGTCGGGGCCAGTGCATAAAAGCATTTCCCAGCGAAAAATAAGGCTTCTTGACTCATCGTAAAAATTTACGCTCATCATTTCCCAAACGCGCCAAAAGGCGTATAACTTCAAACACAATCAAATTAAGTGACAAATAAAAAAGTCTGTGTGTACTTATGTACAAGCATCAGAAGTTATACTTCTTTGGCGTAACAAGAGAAAAATTTCAAAAAAATTAAAATGTTGATTATAGCTAACTTCGGAGTATCGGTTTTTTGTGACGATGTGCGCGCGCATCGTAAAAATTTACTCTTATCAGTTTTCCCTGACGCGCGAAAAGAAGTATAACTTCAAAAAAAATTAATTAAATTAAGTTAGAAGTAAGAATGCAACGCACAGTTTTATCTCTGCGTAGTGATCTCTTCCAGGCAACCCATTTGAAAGCTTTCGGAAATCTTGAGGTAGTGTTATATTTTTAAATAATTATAATATAATACAATATAAGGTAATATATCCGTGTTTAATAATATATTTTTGAAGTGAAACTTCTTTTGGCGCATGAGGATAAAAATTTTACGGATGATACGCGTGAATAGCGTTACACAGATGTACAGCGTTTTTTATGCAAAGAAGTGAGACTTCTTCAGGCGCACGAGGTTAATTTTTTTACAGATGAACCGCGTGATTAGCGTCACACAGATGTGCATCGTTTTTAATGGTAAGAAGTGAAACTTCTTTAGGAGCACGAAGGTAATTTTTTACGCATAAAACGCGTGATTAGAGTCATGAAGATGTACAACGTTTTTTTATAGTAAGAAGTGAAACTTCTTAGACGCATAAGTGTAGTATTTGTACGTATGAAACACGTAATAAGCGTCATGAAGATGTGCAGCGTTCTATGCTAATTCATTTGAAGGTTAGGTACTTTTAATATTTATAATTTTTCTTTTCTAATAATTTCTAATATTGACAAAAAACATGTCGCAGTTTTATTTATAATTTGTCATTTGAAATTTCAATAAATTATTTGTATTCATTCTCAACACTTAATATTTCAATGACAATTAAATTCATTAAATTCCTAACATATCTTCCTTTTCCACTCCCTTTTAGTCTTGGAAATCTTAATTTTTAGTTTAGATTCGTATAAACATGCACAATACTTAAAAATTAGTTAGCCAAAGAAGTTTCACTTCTGACATGAGTATTTTGTACACACGCACTTTCCATTTTTTTTAATTCGGATGTCTATTAAAGCCTTTTTTATGAAAGAAACAAAAAGAAATACAAAGAAAACATAAATAGTTCATACAATTACACTGCTCAATCTAATATTATTATATACTGTTTGAGTTTTTATGTTAAGTTCTTCATTTTGCAATTTATCTTTTCTTTAAAGTGCTGAAGTTAACGAAATAAACTATTTTTATTTATATTGCTTTGTAAAATCTCTGCCAAGGAACCTCAAACAGAATTAAAGATTGGCAATTAAATTATGAAAAAATATTTTGATCGAGTGCAAATTAAGTACAATTAATGTATATACAATACTAACTAAACCCGCGACTTCCTCTTCGTGGAATGTTTCTTGAGTAGCACTTTCAATATTTATCTAATCTTAGCTGACCTCTACTCGGCAAAGGGAATATTCCTACCAAATTTCAAGTCTCTACGCCTTATGGTTCCAGAAATATCGTGATGAGTCGAAAGATACCTGGATACCGCTTCGTCGTCATCGCTTCAACCCATGGACGTCCTCTGCTGGACATAGATCTCACGTAATGACGTTCACAAGGCCACATCGTGCGCCGCCTGGCTCCAGCGGCTACCGGCGACCCTCTTTATATCATCGGTCCACCTTGTGGTGGGTCTGCCTAAACTGCGCCGTCTGGTGCGGGGTCGCCATTCTAGCACCTTCGGCCGCCAACGTCCATCAGTCCTTCGGAATATGTGCCACGCCCTTTGCCACTTCAGGTTCGCGATTCGTAGAACTATGTCGGTGACTTTGGTTCTCTTCATTTCAGATTCAATCACGTAGAGAAACTCCGAGCATAGCCCTCTCCATCGCACGCCGAGTGACTCTGATATATATATATATATATATATAGATTAGGTGAAATGGGGGTAATGTGGATCAAACTAAGCGAAAACTCAAATAAAATGATAAACGCATAATTTATTGCAATTTCCTGTAAACATAATTTACTTAATTATCTATCATTAGAAATAATTTTCAGTCCATTTGGCAATCAACTTGAGTAGTATAAAAGTATAAAACAGCTTTGACTCTCAATGCCCCAAAGTGCTGGTAATGTTGGTCTATCCAGGGGGCAATCGGAATCGACGAAAATCTAGCACGTATCGCAGATATACACCTTGCCACAGCCTACATGTGATGTATCTGAACCAAATATTGTTGTTACTTGTACTAGGCATCTGTTTCCAGCATCTTCTGCGCAGTCGTCAGCATCGTCCTGGCATAAGCTGTCAGTGCCAACATCTGATACAGAAATTTCGTTTCTTTTCTTATAAAATTTCGCGCTTTACCTTTTCAGGACCCTTCTTCTGTATTGGTGTTTTCTATGACATTTACCCTGCCATCTGTTTTATTTTCTTTACCCCTATATTTATTCGTCTTCTTATTTTTACTTGATTAGCAGTGCAACCATATAAAATATTTGCCTGTTTCTTCATTTGCTAGTACGGCTTCTGTCTCAAGACTAAAGATAATGAAGCGTCATAGATGGGGTCTTTTCTGAGGCAGAACCTTTATTATCCTGTTTTGAAGACTTGAAAAGAGGATAGTAGGCTTATCAGCATTTCTTATAAAAGGAGCATCATTAAGCTTTATAGCTTTTTCCAGGCTATCAGAGTAAATATGTAATGACTCGTACGTTATCTAAATCCTGCGTCTAAAAACAAAGAAATGCGACATATTTTAACATCCAAAGTTGCGAAAGTCACCCGTCTCTCATTCCCCGCAATAACCCTAACAAGAAAAGTAGTAAATTAAAAAAAAATCTTTAAAACACTGATACAACCTGAACTGGACATCGCATTTTTGAAAGTCTAACTAGGTCCGTATAGAAAGTTTAATCGCATATTGCAAGATATTCGGCACTTGCGTTAACGTAAAATTACATCAGCAGAGCACAAATCCAAACAAACCGACGTAACTTAGTGATGTGGGCGCTGCGTGACGCAAGCTATTCCAGGTGGTGCTGGAGGGTCAGCGTGGTGATGGGGATGTCATTTACGCAGCGCTCGCTAGTCAACGTTGATATGAGAGTGCCTCCCATTGCCCACTGACTCTGATAACCCCATTCTCCCCTACTAGCAATGCCGCGCGGTACCACCTAACTCTACTAAGTCGGACTATAGATTTATTTTCGTTATCGTAAAAGTTTTATTTCACTTACTTTTTAATCACTTCCCTTTAGATTATATCACACTGTACCGATGTGACGGTAATCCAACACGTAGAACTCTCCGAGGTGGAGCACACCACCAACTTCCGAACCTCGGGCAAATATTGAGACTTTCTTAACAGAAAAGTCAGCATCGATTTTGAATTCGTCGTCACACATATTTACACACCTATAATACAAGTATTACCCAAGAAGTATAATAAAAGATATATTGATCTGAAATCGGCGGCAGTGTGCCAAGCCTACAGGTGATGTGTATGACTTTTGATTGTCCTTTATATTTTCTTGTCATTTATACGCATATGAGAAAAAATCATAAGAAAAAAATTCTTTCAAGTGTCCGCGAAATAATTCTCGCTGTAAGACTAAAATGTTTCATATGTCGCAATCTAAGACAAGACCTTCAGAGAATACATTCATAAGAAGTTGTAAACAATTCTGGGTTCCAGTTACTTCAATTCTTGCTTAGCAACTAATAACTTTGTTTTAAAAATAAAAAAATTAAAAGAGTAAAGTACACAACAACGAAAATTTAGATTTCCAAGACTTAGGAGGAAAAAAGGAATATATGTTAGGAATTTAATGAATTTAATTGTCATTAAAATATTAAAAGTGTCGAAGATTAATAAAAATAATTTATTGACATCTCAAATCACGAATTGTAAATAAAAATGGCGAGTAAAAATTTTATGAAAAATGACGAGTGGCATTGTAAAATGCCACATGTTATTTGCAAATATTAAAACTACCTTACCTTCAAACATGCCTTTTGCAACCTTTTATGCATTATTTCAATTAGTAAATAAGACATATACATATTATATTATATTATACACAATCATTGATTGTTTTGTTATCCGCTTGCACAGAATATATAAATTAAACATACAAATATAGTCACTTTAATCCATAGTACTTTAACTTACTAACACCAGTTATGTCACACAATATACTTTATGACAATTTACTATACAAATAGTTCACTGATTTACAACACACTAAACACTTTACTGAGCCACTGATACAACTCGAATGAATCTCTGCTGTGATGCGATTTAACACGAAGACTTTCCGGCGGGAACACCTCGCCGCCGTTCATTTCTTGATCAATGCTACCAACCGTTTCCACAGGAAAGCATGCGACAACAGTTCTAGAATTATCCAGACTAATTTTAATAGTGGCACCTTATATTTAAATTGATATCAAACTATATATTATCATATTCCATGTATTTCTGCGGTATTTTAATACTTATTTTGACATTCCGAGCGGAGACTAAGTCCAGCCGTTCTCGAGTGTAAAATTTTGTTTTATTACACAGGTGTATTTAATATACCTATATAGATATATCTGTATGTATTTAAATAAATGTCTAAGTCGACGATTTACGTATGTGTTAGATTATTTAACCGTCTGCGACCGATTTAATTCGGTAATGACGTAACGATTTTACTCGGACTCGCATATGGCCTATATATGGCAACCCGGCAGTGTCGATTCAGGCCGGTCATACTGACACGGATTTCGTACGACCAATTACGTGTATTTTGTGGTAAATTCAGATTAACTAACTGTGACATCTAAACTAATATTATAAAGAGGAAACATTTCTGTTTTCGTATGTTTTCACACAAAAACTACTGGGCCGATTTCAATTCACCAATAGAAAGCTGCGTTTTCACTGATCGAAAAAATAGGGATCCCTAATAAAAATGCATTAATGTAACCCAAGGTGTGAAACATTTCTATTGATGATACAACAAAAAAGTTCATGATATCAAATGTCCAATTACTGTAGTTAGGACACTATAACACCTTTTTCACATTTTAAAAGTAAATAAAAGTGCTAACAATAATCAAACCATATTATTTATACCTTCGTTTTAATCCTTATCGCATGAGAAATTTTTTTGGTATATTATCCGCTTTAAAGTTATTAACAAGCTATAAATTTAACTACTACTATATTTTTTAAAACTGCGTCATTGGTCTAATGGTTGGCATGTTGGACTACAGGCATGAGGTCCTAGGTTCGAGTCCCAGGTCGGGGCAATTCAAAAACGAATATTGAGTTTTCTATTAAGATTTTCTCAATATTTGCCCGAAGTTGGGAAGTTGGCGGTGTACTCCACCCCCGTGCCTTGAAGAGCATGTTAAGCTGTCTGTCCTGCGACTATTTTCTCTCCTTTCATGTCTGTTACCCATCATATCTTACTATGAGAGTGAAGGAATAGAGAGCGTACTTGTCTATTATGCCTGCTAACCCGCAGTGAAGCAGCATGGTGGGTCTATGATTTAAAAACCCTCTTTCATATGAGTGAGGAGGCCTGTGCCCAGCAGTGGGACGTTAATGAGCTTACTTACATAGTTTTTACATTAGAAATAATATTTATAGAGGAAAGGTTTACTTTGATTATAATTTATATAGATTTACATATTTATAAAAACACTATGGATTTAAAAAAATATGATCACTACGTTCGTTGCACATGTCGATGCTTACCCCAGCGGAAATAAATACTCCAATTGCTTGTACAAACTTATTTAATCATTACATTTAACGTAACCTTCTCAGTATTCACTATTTCATAATAACAATATACATCATATCATTTACTTAAACATTGTTATCACAATGGAGTGACTCTCAATAGTGTCCCCATCAATTGAAAAGCAGCGTATTTAAAATCAAAATATTCTTTATTCAAGTAGGCTCAAAACGCGGTTCTGATTCGTCAGTAGTTTAACCGTTGGTAAAAATCTACCACCGGTTAGGAAAGTTGATTCCACTGAGAAGAAACAGGCAAGAAACTCAACGGTTACTCCTTTAAACATAGTTTTTATACGTTGCAATTTGCAACTGCAATCAAGTCCAAATGTCTTTGTCACTTAAACAATCTTCAATATTGTTCGCGCCATCTAGTGGCGCAAGAGTTGCATCAAAGACGCCATCTATACAATATTCACGGCACTATATTGCAAACAACAGATTATCTTTAAACTTTGTTAATAAACGCAAATATTACATCTGTAAAACCCATTCGCGCCTCAAATAACCTTTTGTAAACCTTTATACGCATACATTCTTTCAATAAAGGAACTTCACAAGGGCTGCTCTAGCAAGGTGTTTGATCTTCTCCCCAATATACGCAAATCCTCAACATATTTTGGTCCTTCGAGCCGGATACAACGAACCAGCAAAGGAGAAGATCAGCATTTACCTTCTCACCAAATACAACGAACCAGCAAAGGAGAAGATCAGCATTTTTGGACCTTCTCACCAAATACAACGAACCAGCTAAGGAGAAGATCAGCATTTTTGGACTTTCTCACCAAATACAATGAACCAGCAAAGGAGAAGATCAACCAGAAGCTAAAATACGCAAAAGAATCAATCAATTATTATATGCTTTATTTGATAGGACGTTTGTCACATATTTCTTAAAACTATTTATGTGCAGGCAAACCCACAAGTGATTCGGGTATCTTATTAAAATGCATATGCTCAACCCGACAAATGATTTCAGAACATTTCACTCTAAAATTTGGCATTACAAGTTTGTTTTTATTTCTTGTATTAAAATTGTGTTTTACTACTTTTACTGAATAAATAAATATTATCACGGATTTATAAAATGTTATTCAATATATATTGCGACGTTGCTATGAGAATTGATATTTCTTTGAATGTTCTCTTAAGAAAACGAGAGCTTCTAATTGATATATTGCACGTATTGCTCTTTTTTGCAATATAAAGACATATTAATTTTCCGCCATTTAGCCCATAGCGAAATACACCATTTTAACATCATTTATAGCACAGAGATTGACTTTGATATATCCGGTATAATTACGATACAAAACAATGTAGTGACAAAGTGTCATGACATCAAAGAAACACGATTAATAAAATACACTTAGGTCCCCTTATAGTTTTCTTAAAATTTATTTCACTTTTTTTACAAAAGTCAATAACTACACGACGAATTGTTAGCAGGGACTAGGATATCTGAATTGAAAGGGTGGCAGTGGGTGCTCTGGAGAACGTCGGGGGGTGTGAGGGTTGGGGACAGCGACATTCGCGCCCACCAGGCAGTGCTCGCCTGACTCCTAACCTATGCGCATGTCCCTTGCGCCCGCCCTTTACCTATTTCCCCACAAACCGAGACTCCGTTACATAATTCCCACGGGCACATTAAAATATAGTGTTTAAGGCTTATTTCTGTGATCGAATCAAATTTTGCACGTTCTTTTTATAGTATTAAATAAGTCTAGCGTTACGTAAGCCGCCACCGTCCATGAAGCTTCGCTTGCCACCGCTTTTGTGATATTCGGTTGTGATATTTTAGGCAAGCTTTTTGCTAGTAGTGTTTATTAAGTGTTGTAGAGGCTGTCCGGGTTGCGTTTGACCTGGTTTTCCCTTGTTGATCCCTTAGTCCTGTAAGAGTATTCCTGATTCCTTGTTATCCAGTTCATGGTGAGCACTGTGCGATTTTTTTGCGCGGTTGCGCGAAGTACGCGGGTGACTTGTTGATCGCGAGGTGAAATGCGCGTTTAGCGCACTTGATAGTGGCTCGTCACGGCTTCGCGCGTCTCGTGGCTGCGCGCCACGCCATCTGGCGGCTTCGGCGGTCCGGATCACAGCCCACACACGACACCAATGACCATGAACAGACCAACCATCTGTACGTCTCTTCTATCTCTTCACTCTGTCACAGTGTTCGCAACAGTACCGTAATTATCGTACATGTACGACTACGTTTGACCAACGAATCAGACATCTATAATTTACAGCAATTTGATAAAATATTTATGCTAGGGTTATGATATACTGGCCGAACCCGCAACTTCTTCTGGTAACATTTGTTTTACAAATAAGAAACTTACCCGCACTACCCTTTAAAGGTGGAATATCCTAAAACATACTTTTAATAGATTTCATTATGTCAAAAAAAATTCTGACCAAGTTTTACATATCATAAAGGATACAGTTTATAAGTTTTGAATTATTTTTTAATGAAAAAAATTTGATTTTTTTAAAATAAAAACCCCCGCAACCCGCGTTACGGGTGGAATTTCGTAAAATCTGTGACCTCTACTCGGCTAAAGGAATACACCTACCATATTTCAAGTTTCTACGCCTTATGGTTCCAGAGTAGATTAGCAAACACACACACACACACACATATATAGATCTCTTCTCAGATCAGGGCGCGAAGGAACCCTCGTAACTTTAGATTGTAAGTCGTTCTTTATTGTTGTCATCAGTCATTCATTGAAATAATATATGAAAAAAAAATTATATTTGAGGATTCAAAAGTGCTGTAATAGACCTACTTGAATAAACATAGTTTGATTTGATTTCATATATACGCGTACAAATACACACAGCATACGTGTATACACAAAAATACCATCTTAAACAAGTGTGTTTACAGTTACATATAACTTATAAAATGTTTTTAAGATTTATTTGATATTTTTAAAAAAGGCACTCTTGTACATAAAAATATACAACGAAAATTGGTTAGAAAATAGTTCAAACATAACTGCGGAAAGGCGTTTAACTCAGCTGGAAGATGCTTTTCAGTTCGCATCTTAATGCATCTCCTGACAAACACTCGCTGTGGCTTAATTTGCTATAATTTAAAGGAGATTCTAATAATCTTAGACCAATAGCAAATCGCTGTTTTGGATAAATAATCACACTATACAAAAATTTAGTGAAGAACAGTATCCTAAATAGTACAATATATATTTTCTTGTATCAAAAACTCATTTAAATCGATAACATTTCATTAAGTTATTGGTTGATTTGTTTAATCTTCTGTAAATTTGGCAGTTTTGAATAGTATTACTACACGTTGAATTAAATGGATGGATCAATATTCCAAATTTTATAAAGGCTTTTCTACATATTAATATTACATTTCTTATCTAACTTTCCGTTCCATGTACGATAATTTTACGGTCAGGTGCGACAACCTGGGTTTAGGTTGTGAACACTGCTCTGTCTTGCAAGCTTCTGTTGTCCTTGCTATATCTGTGTATTATTTTCTTCACTTCATTATTATTTATCTGGACTTGGCATCTATAGATTGATCAAACAGGCTTTCTACGGTAAGCACGCTGGCTCTCTCACGCAAATATAACGATTATTTAAAAGCCGAAAACAAAATGTAGTCTAAGAGATAACGGAATATTTTTAACAACATACAAATGTGGTATATAAAAAACAAGTACGAGATAAAATAATTTATAATGTTATTACATATTTATATAGTCTATATCATAAGCCGCAGGCTTTTTTTAACTCGAAGTACAACATTTATTTTAATTTTTACAATACCCTTAACTCATTCACAATATAACTCTCTTCCTATTTGATGTTTATGTAACTTAGATGTCAGTGAGACTCATAATTAAAGATTTTTTTGTTTAAAAATATTTTTATAAAATAAAATGGTGCTTTAAATATAATATTGCATTTATAAAAATCAGTGCTATGACTCAAATCTGAAAAATCCCTCCAAACAAGAGTCTTCCACATTCGTTGAGTAGTTTCAAATATCATTATTTATATAATAGTATATATTATAATTTAAATTTGCCCTCCAATATAATAGTACTCGAGTCAAACAATAAATAAACAAATTCTCTATTCATAATTGTTTAACTGTTGTCTCTTAGCCTACAAAAGAGCGTGCATTGAGTCCAGTAAATTCAATTTCTATTCGCCTTCACGTTTATTTCATTTTCTTTATCAGCCACTGTTCTTCAGCTTATAACCCCTAAACTTTTCCTTTATTTCCCTATTTCCCTTCAATCTGGTCATTAAAAATATGTGATGTTATTGAATATCATAATAAATGTTATCCTGCAAACGTGTTTTATTTGCGCTTTGATGTAATACCACCTGAATTGTTGGATATATGTGTAGTGTAGCTCGTTGTATCGATGTTGCACGAATTGAATTTATCCATTGAAATGCCCCATTTTCATTAAGGCCATGAACTACTCAAGAAAGGCGACATGCACTTTGGAAAAGCATTCTAAATTTACTTGAGTGTTCATAACCCTGTATTACATAATATCAAAATTTTATTAAGAATGGAAAAGTATCCTAATTTCAAACCTAACAGCTCTATTTTTTACATAGCAAAGTATTATGTGTATATAATTTTCTTTAGGTGTTTTTTTTCTAAACTTAATGTCTCTCTAAAATATAAAACTGCTGATCAAATTATAATACAATAAACAAGGTCACTCAAACGGAGTGATACTTTAAACTACCTCAACAGCTGATTTACCTTTAAAATAGGGATTATTATATTGATGTTTCGATTTCATGACAACAAAATTAGCACCAAATGGTACCTATATAATGCGTCCGATGAGTGATTTAAAGAAACCAAGGTAAATACTTTAATAGGCAATTTTGTAAAGTAAATGGAATCTTATAACAAATTAATGAAACTACATTTAAAACCTGTTTTCGGTCCCATTCAATTTCGATCATATGACTTTCAAGAGTTGCCTGAATAAATAACCAGCTGAATATCATTCAAAATAGTTTAGTTTGATATAAATTTACGCCTTATAAGCCTATAATTTTAATTTCCCATCGAAACTTCAAGGTAAAATTGCTATATAACGTTATCTATTAGAAAATGTCTCATCAAAATCGGTCCAAGAATTTCGATGACTAAGATTTCTTTCCGAGAAACTAACAAACTATTATGTAATCGTAGTTTCTGAATAACAACGTAAAGTTATATTCTTCAAGGCTAAAATTAACGAATTTTAATTCAGAGAAATGTGTCTGTTTGTAGGTTTTCATTATACCCTAACATTTTTATAGATGACGGAACAGGGCTGTATACAAGATGACATTCTAAGTACGCTAACGCCTAAAAATGTATGCGAATGACGTTTCATATCGATATGTCACATGATCACATCAACAAATTGTATGGTTCTAATCGTTTGTCGTAGCGATATCGTACTTGGTATCTCATCATGACTAGATTAGCAGATTTGGATCATTTAAATCATAGCGAATGGCATTGGCTATTAATCTGTTCCAAAAAATATCAAAATGGTAGCATGACTCCATTTTTAAAGTTTGTAATACAATATTCTTATACCACTTTCTATATGATACCTAAATTAAAGGCCTTGATAAACTGTCGAAAAATACGTTTTAGGTTAGCTTATTTGATTTTAATTAAGGAGTTGGCAGAACAGTCGTGTTTCATAGATTGTCTAATGATCTTGTACCTAACATAAAACCTTGAAGATTTACGAAATAAGCTACCTTTTGCAAGTGTCCCTGGTAAAACTGTATTCATTCAGGTCAAGGTTGGAGTATTATTTGCTACAGTACGAGTATTTCTCAGTATTTTCCTTCCAGATAAGATGGTATTAATAAATACGGCTCACTCTTGGATTAAGATATTTTTATAATAAAAATATCTCGATAATTTATTATATTATACAAACAAGTACACGAATAAGTGAGAAAACTAATATATAAAAAGAAAACAAGGTTCCGTAACCTGAAAAATAATAAAAACTATTGAGATGGGGTCCTTGTCACTTGTACATGAGGTTTAGACTTAAGACCCATCATACTGCTCCATTATAGAGTGGCAGGCTGGTGTATATACTGCAAAAATGTTGCCAGGATATAAAGGTTTCCACAGTATATTTTCTGGAACATAAGATTGAAAATAAATCAGAATACGAAGTTAAAGGAAAACACCATGATTCACCAAGTATCATGTCAATTTTTTTCTCGATGTCAGCTTATAAAAGCTTAAATAAGTTTATTTAGTTAGTATTATTTGTCAAAGATACTTTCATTCATGATTAAACACTTATTATATTCAGCTTGTTTAAACAAAACTCTAGTCACACCTAAAAATGACGTGTCATGTTTCGATAAGAAACGTCATTCCCATATTTGAATGTTAGCAATTTTCGAAAGTTACGTTGTCTAAGGGTCCTGTTGGATTTGATTCCAGTTTCATCTGAATGTTAAACACATTGTAACCTATAAATACTATATTTAAAAGAGTATCTGTTGAGTTTCTGGCCGGTTTCATCTCAGCGGAATAAATTTTTTCAAATCGGTGGTACATGTAGAACTAACGGACCGACTAATGGCAAATATGGGTAATGGTTTTAAAAATCTCTTCCATGGGTGACAAAGCGTATGCCTATCAGTAGGTATTTAATAGGTTATTATAAAGTTGCATCACAATTTGTTTTGACTGGCAGGACAAACTTTTTTCTAATTTATCTGGATCTGGAGTGATAAAAGGTTTCGGCTGTGGCTTAGCTATCAAATTCAAATTCAAAATATCTTTAATCAAGGTCTTTACAGCACTTTTGAATCGTCAAATATTTTCTTTTCCGCGCACTAATTCCAATGTACGACTGACGATGGTATTAAAGAACTCACTACAATCTAAAGTTACGAGGGTTCCTTCGCACCCTGAGAAGAGCCCACAATAAAATCACTCGAGTATTTTGTATTTTTTTATCCATCATCACTACAATATTATATTAATATATAATATTTAAATTAAAGCAATTCGTTTACTCCCACGCATTTTTATCGTCCAAATAATCAATCAAATTATAGTAAGATTGTCAATCAATTTTCATCTCCAGTCCTCTTGGAGTTTGATTTAGAAACTTACACAGTTACCCTTGAATGAGTCGTTAATTTTATGTAGCCTACTAGAATACTTAACAGGCTTATTACTTCTTAGGTTATACAAGGTACATTTGCTATTTTTTAGAGTAAATATTTTAATGGACGTCATCTACTATATGGATGTCACCCGTTATGAAATATGGGCGTTTTATCATCCTAGCAAAGGTGCTGCCAAGGATTTAATTCGCGGTTTGATTACATTAACGGGTACTATCTTAGTCTCTATCATCACTTTTTCATTCCTCATAGATAAGCGTTTACCTGTGATCACTCGTAATATTAAGTTATGAAACAGTTTACAATTGAAGCGCGCTAATCTGGTGACAATTAATTTATCTCTTATGGTTAATATACAGTATTGTATTGGAATACAAACTCTTTGTTTTTAGGGTGGTAACCAGTCCAGACCGAAGCATGGTGTCCACATTCAAACACATAAAAAAATGCAATTTCTTCAATTCCCCCTATAAGGAATCTGCCCTGGAACTTCTGCTAACAAAGTACAGCAGCGATAAAAAAATACAGAAATATTTAAAAAAAAGTTAAAAATGTGTGCTTACAAAGTACACATGTCAGAAATGTAACTTCTTTGGCAAAGTAATTTTGAAGTCTTGTTTGTATTTATACAAATACAAAACTTTAGATTTCCCAGACTAAGAGAGAGGAAAAAGGAAGATTTTAGCAATTTAATGAATTTAATTGTCATTAAAATATTACAAGTGTCGAAAATTAATACAAATAATTTATTGAAATCACAAATGGCAATTTGTAAACAAAAAAGCCACTTGTTTTTGTCAATATTTTAAATTATTAATTAAGTTTTATTTTTGGATTTAAAGATTTATATTTTATGAAAAATAGTGTATTAAATGACAAATGGCAAATTAAAATGCTACAGTTTATTTCTCAATATTAAAACTACCTAACATTTTAACGAATTAGCATAAAAACGCTACACATCTTCGTGTCGCTAATCACGTTAAAATTTTATCCCACGTGCCTAAATAATAGTTATATATTTATAGTATTAAACGTAATCGACAGAGCATAATATTATAAAAGAAAACTTTAGTTCTATATCAAATAAATCAATTGGAAAATTTGTGAAAGTCGCAAACAAACTAGGGAGGTATTTTTGGATGTAGGGAGGTGATATCTTTTCAGGTCACGTGCATTGAACGCGTTGAGACTTCGGTGCCGAATAAAATAATAAATGAGCCATCGATTTAATAACATTTTCCTGTTTCCATGGAGAACTCTTTATATTAATCCGAACTATTTGAAAACCTTATGCGAAGTCGGCTTTTAAAGCAAGTGGAACATAGTTTTTTCCATATATTACTTAGACGTTTGAATGATGATGATATTATAGAACTACTTAGAAAGTAAAGTTAAAAGGGTTCTTTCGCGCCCTGTTCTGAGAAAAGCCTACAACATAGTCGTTCCTATTCCTCTCAACATCATTATTATATCAATATATATTTGTAATTTATTATATTTCGATTAGAGCAATTCATCCACTCCCACGGTTTTTATCTTCTAAGTTCCATCAAGTCAACTAGCTGTATCTCAAGTAGGTTTCTATAAAATGAGATTAAAATTAATAAAACTACATCTTTTTATCTTCTCATTTACAAAGATATACAAATTTTTGTGAAGTCGCAGTAAAAACATTTGTATCATACATTACGAAGAATCAATAATTTGTTTCACATTTCTTTTGTTCTTAAGTAAATTGTAATGAACTCATGACCCTCGCGAAGATTATGAACCAGTGCCTATATAAACAATGTATAATACATATTAGGCGCTTCAGATAAAGAATAAGTGTATTAAATTTATATACAGTGTATAAAAAGTCATGTCACATTTGTCGTTAATGGATTCTGGAATTACTTAATCGATTTTGATTAATTATTGATATAATATGCTAAAATGTATGGATACACATGAGGTTCTGGGATCGAGTCCCCGGCTAAGTGCATTCAAAAAACTTTATTTAGTTTTCTGTAAAAAATGCTCAGTATTTGTCCAAAAATGGGAAGTTTACGATATGCTTCCCTGTATCTTGCAGAATGACGCTAAAGCGGATCTTGGGACTTAAATGTTTATGAAAGACTACCAAATGTTATTATTTTTATATTTCATAATAGTTAAACTATACGATGTTATCTTTTGTTTATTAAATCAATACTCTGGCGTAGCGTCATCTTGCGGTAAACTTTGAGATAGTGAAAAAAGTCCGTTTTGTATTTATAGGCACATATCTTAAAATTTAAAACTTACCTTAAGAGTTTTCGTTGTTATTCATCACTTCACTTTTATGGTCAAAAATACAAATAATCACTAATAAACATTCACAGTTTATAAAATACCACAAAAAACTTTACGACCATCGACGCGACATACGCACCGTTAAAAAGAAACAGGTGCATATATTTCTGATTACACGAGGTAAAACAGTACTATCGTATCATGTCAACTAGTAGTTGATAGGGGCAGTCTAAGGGATAATGTGCCTGGTAACCTGGACCAGCATGATGGGAGTATGCTCTAAAAACCCTTTCTCCTATGAGTGAGAAGGCCCCGCAACGTTAATGGGTTGCTATTTATCTTTATTCAAACGAAATTGCAGTCTGAAATAATAATTACAAATAAATATTTACCTTTAAAATATCATACATACACAATAAACTTTTAAACCGCAAACATTTAAGATTAAAATAACAGAGAAATTAATATCCAGGAATTCATTACATTCCGTGGTCGTAGCTCGTAGGCGGCTCACGTAGCAAACGCCTACGCAGTCGACCATAGACCACGCGGTACCTCCCACGGTCATTCCTATCAACGCTTTTAGGAATGCTTCACATCCATTTATCCTTGTAATTCATGGTTATAAATGACTTTAAAGACATTTATTTGTATATTTAATTATTTATGTAGGAATACCTAGCCCACGCAGCTTCGCCTGCGTTACATAAAAATGTAACAAAGGAAATTATATCATTGTAAAAAATGTAATAGGGCACAATATTTGAGTTTGTATATTTGGTTGTGTCTGTATGTCTATTAAATCATAAATGTTATGTATGTAATTTATTGAATATCAATATGAGTATGAATCAAAACCAGCGCTATATATCATCTGGACAAAGTCAATGAGTCACAGGCCGGCGACGTTCTCGACAGTACTCAAATGACGGTCTATCGGAGAAAGCATAGGGTTTCCGCCGACATCGTCATAAATGAGGTCTATAATTCAACCCCCAAAGTGTGAGCGTTGGTGGTTAATATTGGTGCAATCAACCACTTTATTAATTAAATCAAATTATAGTGTCCAGTGACTTAATGTTCTCGATATCAAACACATTAACAATAATAGGAACGCGCGACAGTGTCAATATCAGGTTTAGATTTAAAGATCTTTATTATCAAAAGAAAAACATTCACTTCATGAGAAATTAACAAATAAAAATAATCGACCGTTCTAGCGGATCGTCACTCGAAAACTATCGAGAACGCCGCCGGCCTGTGACTCATTGTCTCTGTCCAGCGCCGATAGCTGCCGCTAGCGTTCCGGAAACTATTTGACTCCGACTTATACATATTTAAACATATGTGTGTATTGTATATATTCATTTTGCATGTGCCTACTTTAGGACTTTTCTGTTAATAATAATTATAATAGGTTGTTCTATTGAACTTACCCAGTACTTTCATGGGCTACTATCTCCAAGTTTGTTTAGAGGAGATCGCTCTAAGCGATAAGACCTCCTTTTTACACCTTTATCTATAATATTGTAATTCTCTTCATGCAATAAGAATAAATAAATGTTATTCTGAATCGACCGTAAAAGGTCTTAGACTGTATTTAATATTTTTTATAAGATAAGGATTAATACAGAGGTATGAATAATATGGCCTGATTATTGTCGGCAGTTTTATTAACTTTTAAAATTTCAAAAGTAGTTCTATTGGCAGAACTACAGTAGTTGAACATATGGTATCGCGGACTTTTTTGTAGATATTAATACGTTCTATAATATTTTAGAACATTTTTTTGTTCTATCTTCAATAGTCTTCGCAGCGCACGCGTTCACAGATTTGTTGATTCACACCTTGGGTCACATTAGGGCATATTTATTATGGATCTCAAATTTTTTTTTAAAAAGTAATGGCCTATATTGCTTAGTGAAAAGGCTGATTTCGAATGGTGAAAAAATTGGAATTAGTTCCAGTAGTATATGTGTTGAAACGTTACAAACAATCATGCATACATACATAATACAAATGTTTACTCTTTATAATATTAGTTTAGATAAACTACGTTAGTATAATAATAATAATTCGGACAAAATGTTTGTACATAAATCTTGTTAACAAAACATATTTCGAAACAAAAAGATATTTTTTCCTGATTTCATATTTCAGAAGTTGAACAATATAGCGAAATGACTTATTGTTTTGTTGCAAGGTTATAGATTAATTTAGCACCGGCTGCGATATCAAATATGATAAGGGGGTGAAGGTCAACCGAAGGACTGCAAAATAAAAGACAAAAACAAAGAAATAAAGTAGCTGTTTCATTATTGCTGGCACTTTTGTGCCTGACCTCACCGTATGGTATGATGGTAATCTTTTTTCTGCTGGGAAGGGAGGCGAGGGAGAAAAACTTGCAATACCTACTAAAACCAAACGAAAATCTCTTCATCCGTGAGTGAGACACTAGAGGTCAGCACAGCTTGCGCATTCCTACCTGGTATTTTGGATGGATCCCGCATCCTTCTGCGGCGACAGGTGGCATCTGCTCTACTGGTACATTCTCCCTCTCTCGTTAGCGGGCCTACTTCAGCGAGATTACGGTCTCACAGAAAAGACCTCTCCCGCCCAATGCTGAACTTAGGCCTCTTTACTTCTAGAAGTGAAGATTTTCAGATTAAAAACTTACCACGGAGCTACCTCTTTGGTCTAGTGACCAATCTAGACATGTAGTTCTATGTTCAAGTCGAGTCGGGCCAATTCAAAATTGATATTGAGTTTTCTATTAAGATTATCTCAATGTGTTCCAGAAGTTAGGAAGTTGGCGGTATGATCCACCCCCGTTTCTCGGAAAACATGTAAAGTCGTCGGTCCTGCGCCACTTATATACTGTGCCTGCAAATTTACACTGGAGCAACGTGGTGGGTCTATGCTCTAAAAACCCTCTCTCATATAAGTGAAGAAGCCCGTGCCTAGCTGTGGGACGTTAATGGGCTACTACTTACCTTTAACTTAAACTTACCACGCTTCACTGCAGGTTTGGAGGCTGCAAATACGCCAGAATTTCTCCTGGGATATGCAAGTTTCCCTACGATATTTTCTCCACGTATGATAAATCTATTAAGAAGAAAATTAAATATTTCTTTCTTAAAAGTTTTTACACTGAAAAATTGGTCTTAGACTGAGCATGAATTTGAAACTAATACGTCTTAAATAAATTATTCCAGATAACATTGTGTCAATTGATTAGTTTTCAAAAACTCTCCAAGACCTTTTTTTTATTACTGACAGTTTTAACGCTTGACTGTGATCTCACCTGATGGTAAGTGATGCTACAGTCTAAGATCGTAACGCGCTTAACTGGTAAGCTTATCAACACAGCATCGTACCGGAACGTAAATCTCTTTGTTTGGCGGTATGTCTTCGCTGGTAGGGTGATAACTAGCCGCGGCCGAAGCCTCCCACCAGTGAGGACTTAGACATGAATGACTATGATGAAAATTTGTTAGTGCCAGATTATCTCTAATTTTAAAAAGTGCGTAGCGTAATATAACCACCAAAAAAAAAAAAAAATGTATATAATATGTGTAGTAATTGTATGACTATTCATTTAAGGCCGTTTGTGTGATTTACAATATGGATCCAAGAGAGTCGCTTAGAAACAAATTCAAGGCAGTTAACATAATGCGTATATAAACATTTCACTGCGTATATATATTAAACTTGTTGTATGTACATAAAAACATTGACTCTTTTAATAAAAAGAGTGAATGTACATCATATAACTTACGAAACCAAAACAAACTTGTTATAAATTCTAGTAGGCTGCATAAGATTAACCACTCATTTAAGGGTAACTGTATACGTTTCTATAATAAACTCCCACAAGACGTTCTAAAGATGTCAATTAATAAATTCAAAGTCTTTGTTACAAGAAAGTTGATAGAAAAATCGTATTATAAGTTGCAAGATTACCTAGACGATAGAAACGCCTGGGAGTGAACGATTTGCTCTAATTTTAATTAAAATATACTGAACTAATATGATATTGTAATGATGATGGTAACAAAAAAAAAAATACCCAACTGAGTTTGTTGTGGGTTCTTCTCTGATCAGGGCGCGAAGAAATCCTCGTAACTTTACATTATAAGCCGTTCTTGAGTACCATCATCAGACGTATATTAGAATTAGAGTGTGGAAAAAAAAATTGACGATTGTGCTGTAATATGCCCACTTGAATAAAGATATTATTGATTTGATTTAAACACACCACTTACCTTCTCTCTCTCCTTTCTATAAGACCGCTTAATTGCACACTAAAAGTATCTAATACCGAGTAACTGTACATATAATTTTACCGTGGTGGAACTAGCCAGTATCGTACTGAAACGGATTTTCATAAGTTTGAATAATAAAAATTAACTTTTATTTCTTTTGGGCATATATTTGTTTTTATTTGGGAAACAAACAATTGACTTATAGATTAATAACTAAAACCTAATATTACACAAATCTCAACATATTTTATTTAACAGGTAAGATGTAACATTAAAATTAAAAACTTTATCTAAGCTAATATTATAATGAGGTATGACTGTTTTTTATGTATGTTTGTAACGTTTTCACACAAAAACTACTGGACCTATGTCAAAAAAAATTTCACCATTAGATAGCTGCATTTTCACATAGCGACATATGCTATTACTTCCTCGAAAAAAGTAGAGATCCCTAAGAAAAATGCATTAATGTAACCCATGATGTCAAACAGAAAATCTGTTATCGCGTGTGCTGCGAAAACTATTGAAGATAGAATAAAAAAATGTTCTACAATATTATAGAACGTATTAATATCTATAAAAAAGCCATATCATATGTCTAACTACTGCAGTTATGCCACTATAAATACTTTTTTGCATAACAAAAGTTTATAGAAGTGATGACAATAATCAAACCATATTATTCATATCTCTATATTAATCCTAATCCTATTAAATGATGTTTCCATACCTGTAAAATACTTTATAAATTATTAAAATCGGACATTCCATTCAAAAGATATAAGGAATTTAAATATCTCAATCTAAAGAAAATAATGTATCTCGAGTCGAACTCCAGTGTGTCAAATGTTCAATAAAGTATTACAAATAAATCTCTTCTCTAATAGTATAAAAGAAAGTTTTGCATTTTGAAAAATTACTGGACCGATTTAAAAAATCTTTCAATACCTTAGTATTTTTAAATTGACTAAATCGAATATTCTACGTAAATTATGTTACGAATATAAAAATGTATTAGTTAGTATATATATTTGTTGTAAAGTAAAATCTACGTAGGGCATTACTAATATTTAATAAGTGAAACGTCAGTGACAACTCAAACATAACTAGACAACCTTCGTCATTCTCCAGAAGTAATCTGGATCTAGACAATTTAGAAAGTATGTAAATGTAAATTAGTGAGTAGCAGCCCATTAATGTCCCACAGCTGGGCTCAGGCCTCCTCACTCATAAGAGAGAGGGTTTTTAGAGCATACACCCACCACGTTAATCCAGTGTAGATTGACGGGCATTCCTTCACTCTCATGGTCCAATGTGACGGGAATCCGACACCACAACGACAAGCCCGACACGGATCTCGTACCCTGTCTGTAATCCAATATCCTGACTATGAGGCAGACAGAATTTTTTTATACAATGTAATCCTAACGGGCTAGTTCCGACCAGCTGACGCCGGTGGAACCATCCAGGTCCGAATTGGTGAAATATGGATTCTGCCACTGCCGTCGAGTCGTCAACGCTGTCATCTACCACTACACCTGGTGGTGGTGACAGCAGGAGCTCACGGGGCAGGGGACATTCAGTGCTTTCAGATCTAGAATGCTGGCTGGCAAAGCCGTGGTGGAATGTGTGTGGGGTGTTGTCCGCGTGGCGGAACATGCTCCATAGTGGGCGTCCTGGTATCGCGATGATTGACGTACCTCGGAACTCCAACTATCAGGCGTAGGCATATATATATTCTGCTGGGTCTGCAGCCTCCTCCTCTGTTACTCTGGGTAGAAAGAGCGCTAGTACTATGCAGGAGCCGCATAAATCAGCTGGAACGGGCAAATATTAAAAAATTGAAAAAACATTTTTGAAATGGCCCGACCCGGAGACTCGAACCCAGGACCTCATGGTCGAACATGCTAACCATTAGACCAATGAGGCAGCCTTAGAAAATATATTTTCCTAAATTTACTGTGCTGGGAGTCGATTCTCTGAAAAAATGCAGCAGTGAGGCCTTTACGAACAATATATAAATTGAAGACGTAAAAACTTTAACAAACAAAACTTTCCAAAAGTCTTTGAATTTAAATTGCCTTGAATTGCTACAAAAATCAGAGTTGTGTTCGGGGAACGAAAAACCGAGTGAAGTTTCGCAAATTTTTCTTTACTTTTTTTTTACAAACGAGAAACTGTTTCGCTTATAACTGGAGGGCATTTGGAAAGAATGTTTGCATTTTCCATTTGTTTTAAAAAGGAGAAGTTTGCACATGTGTATTTTAAGATATTTTTACGTTTTGCCATTGGTAGAAAAGAGTAGTGCTTTTGTCAAATAAATATGTCAAATACACGATCCATTTTTGATCCAAATCCATTTTTTGAACTGAAACTTCTTTAGGCACATAAGTGTAAAATTTTTACGGATGAAACGCGTGATTAGCGTCACGAAGATGTGCAACGTTTTTTATGCTAATTCGTTTGAAAGTTAGCTAATTTTAGTATTAACAAATAACATGTGCCATTTTAATCCGCCACTCGTCATTGAATATACTATTTTAAAAAAATATATATAAATTTTAAATTCAAAAACATAATTTAATTAACAATTTCTAATATTGACAAAAAACAAGAGGCATTTTTATTTACAATTCGTCATTTGAGATTTCAATAAATTATTTTTATTAATTTTAGACACTTAATATTTTAATGACAATTATATTAATTAAACTCCCTAACATATATCCTTTTTCCCTTCCTCTAAGTCTCTTGCTTCGTTAGTTTATTATACTCAGACTGATTTCCGAAAAGCTGTACTGATTTTGCTTGGACTTTGATTAGGAGATAATCTAATAAATTGACCTTAATATAGACTTTTGCTTATCTAAAAATTGTATTATTTTTATACTTCATGTGCTCCTGAGTATTGGCCGTTGTCTTTTTAAATGGTAGTGTATACGAGATTTTATTTATATTCTGGGAATTACACGTTCTTATACAACTTTCCATGAAGTGAGATAATATCCACATATATAAAATCACGTGTCACGACGTTTATCGTCACTGAACTTTGAAAGTAACTTCTCGATTTTGTAGAATTTTTTTACACTATAATTATTCCTATTAGACGCAGAGGATATCTTTCGTTTTGATTTATAATCTAAATAAATATATATGTTATATTTTTATTACATAAACATCAAGTAGATAGTCGTGCTTGAGTCCTAGATTATAAATAAAATCCCAAAATGGCAAGCCTTACTTTCTTCCTTATTTATCTTAGAGTTCGTTAACGAATATCTCCGAAACGACTCCATCGATTTTTATGAAACTTAATGTATATATTTGGTAGGTTTGGGAATAGGTCCTGAAGTATTTTTCATCTTTCTACCCCCCATTTTTTTAATGGTATACGAAGTAGAACGAATGCTATAGTATATGTCCAATATATAGATCATAGTATCTCTCAAATACAATTTCTGTAGTAGACTTACAAAGGAGCATTTTAAAGGAACTTGCAAAGATACAAATTTCCAAAGTAACTCCTAACATTAGCTAAAAGAAGTGAGAATTTGATACGACCGTCTGCGCTGAAAACGCGAGCTTTCTAAAAATAGACCGGTCAATAACGAAATGAGACACCGAGTCTGACAAACTTAGTTTTCGCTCGCAAAGGACAAGACTGTATTACGCATAGGCGTAAATATCTCAACGAAAATACTGTATCCTTTTTCTTTATTGCTTGACTTGATCACACACCTGTATATAAGTGATGATATAGTGTAAGATGGAAAGGCTCTAATCTGTTAAACGGCAATTTACCTCTAAAGGTCCCTAAACAGCTACGTATGTACGATAATATTAGCTTTTAAAATAGTTTCTTACACTAATCTTCAAAACGGATTGACTTAGTTTTTTCAAGTACAATAATTTTTCATTGGGTTTATTCTAATCGAATATATATATATTATATATATACTATATATATATATGGTTGGACAGGGATTCAGGTTCAAGCAAATCCCTCCGGATTCAGTGCAAATTATGGGGTTCTTAGAGTTTTGATCTTCATTTCTTGCGGGTTCGAATGTTCAGTTGTGCGGGGTTCGGGTCTTCGGATTTCGGTTCCTCGTAATCCGTGTTCTAGTTGGGGTTCCGGTTCTGCAGACTCAAGGCTTCGTATCTTCAGGGTTCAGAGATCCCCCTCGAAGGACCAAGATGTTAGGGAGGAATTTAGATTCAGGCAAATCCTTAGTGGACTATATGGGGTTCTTAGGGCTTTGATAGTCGTTTCTTGTTAAGGTCTTCGGTTTTGCAGAATTCTGGATCTTAAGATGTTCACAAGACACACTTAGTTGTAGGGTCCACTCCGATCGGGAGTCTAAGGCGAAACATTTTTACAATTTTTTGGAGGGAAAATAATTAGAAATCGTATTTTCTAATTTGATATGATCTGGACAGGAGGGAGGCTTAGAACGGTAGGCTGTATTTCAAACGAAAGAGATAAAGTATCTCTTATCAGGTGTGCGTGATTTCATCTTAGATTATATCATCACTTATCATCAAATTAGATCGCAAATCTATCGCGGTTTGTTAAATAAATGAATAATAAACAAATCTCTATTACCCTAGCCTATTTGTGTAAATGTAACTGTGAAATAAAATGAACCATAAACATGCTAAGAGGCTACAAACTCTACATAATTGCGTTCCCCTTGTTATGGCCCACAAATACAGTCCAACTAATTTTGCCCATAAATCCCAACCTTTACGAGAGTCTTGTGTTATGCAAATGTACGCTTAATCGTGTGCTCTAAATTTTATTATTGTACTACATGACTGTCCTATTGGTCTGACTGCGTCATTGATCTAGGGGTCAGCTTATTCGGCCTCAGACATGAGGTCTCGGAATCAATATTGAGTTTTCTGTTAAGAAATTCTCGGTATTTACCCGAGATTGGTAGTTGGCGGTACTAGCAGTTCTACTACAAGTGATAAAGCCTGTGCCCAGCAGTGGGATGTTAAAAGGGCCACTACTTACCTTACGCACAGGTGTCACAAGAGCAGTTCCCGATCCCGAGGAATTAGGGCCAAATCCGTAATTTATCTCATCAAATAGTCAATCTAAAAAGAATTCATGAAATTTCGTCGCCCTCAACACTTATAGACTTTTGTCAGTTAAATTTAGGAAATTGTATTTTCTAATTTATCTGAATCTGGACTCGTGAGAGGCTTTAACCATGACCCTACCAGTAAAGACGTGACGCTGACCAAGAAATTTACATTTTTCTAATATGCTGTGCAGACAACAGTAAGGAGTACATTACCTCTTACCAGCTTTGCAATCATACATCTTAGACAATACCATCACTTACTATCAAGTGAGATAAAGTCAAGCGCTAACCTATGAGCAATTTTTAAGTCTTGTTTATATTTATACAAATGTACTACTTTAAATTTCCGTGACTTAGAGGGAGGAGGGAAAAAGGAAGATATGTAAGGAATTTAATTGTCATTAAAATTTTAAGTGCCGAAAATTAATACAAATAATGTTGCAAATAAAAATAAAAATGTCTTTTTAGTCAATATTAGAAATTCTTAATTAAATTTTGTTTTTGAATTTAAAATTAAGAAAAGGGAATTTATGAAATATTTTATGTTAGATGAAAAATTGTATATTTAATTATTAAATGACGAGTTGCAAATTAAAATGCCGCATGTTATTTATAAATTTTAAACCTAACCTAACCTTCAAACGAATTGGCATAAAAACGCTACACATCTTCGTGACGTTAATCACGCGTTTCGTCCGTAAAAGTCGTACCCTCAGGTCCCTAAAGAAGTTTCACTTCAAAAAGAATACACACAAAAATTAACCGAAAGATATACAGTTGTTTCGTAAGATGACATACAGAAGTTTATTATAAGCTTTACCCGGAGGTGTCTTACGCATAGTGTAAATATAAGGTGTGTAAATCTAGATCGAATTTTATATCTAAACCATTCCGTATTTTACTTAAACACGAATAAAAAATCATCAAAATCAGTCCAGACGTTTAAGAGAACTTCAGTCATACATACACGTACAAAAGTATTATATATACATAATTAGCTTCGCGATTTTACACTCATAATTCTTCTAAAATAAAATGAAGCCCAAAAACTCTTTATAACAAACAGACAGACAAATTGACAAAAAATATAATAGTAGATTTTAATGAATACTTTCATATACATTTATTGGAAAGCTTGGAATTTGAAATTATAAATAGACAGTCTTTTTTATTGCTGGCAGTTCTGCGCTTGACTGTGATCTCGTCTGATGGTATGTGATGATTCAATCGAAGATGGAAGCGCACTAATCGGGTCTTACGTCATTTACCTCTTAGGCTTTCTAGAACATAACTAGACACAGCCGAAGCCACTTAAACGAATTAGAAAATGTAATTTCCTAAATTTACCCTACCAGAGATTTAACCCGGGCCTCTGCTATCATAGCAAGTACTCGTGCCTGAAAGGCATACACTCTTTATTTATTAGTACTGAAGATGTACATGCAAAGTCATCCATTTAATATGATATAGCGATATAACGGCGGGTCCATCCCCAGAGATTCCTGGATATGGTTATTAACATCGTGGCATGACGCAATTGACAGTAATTTGAATAATTGAACGTGGGACAACTTTAGGCAGCAATTTCAAATGTTTATTTATGAAAGTATTAAATAAAATACACCTTCTAATGCAGTATTCAGTTTTCATTTCAGTATAGATAAGATGGAAGAATAGAGGCATAGTAGTGAGAGTCCTGAATTGTCATTCAGAGAAGTCGCGAGTTCAATCCTTTGGCAAACACCACTATTCATTGCGTTTTTAGTGAAAGAAAACATTCTTAAGAAACTTGCATGGCCCTGGAGCAATTCTTGAATATAATTAGCCTTCTAACTGGTACAGAAGCAGCGTGATAGGTCAGTATTCCGAAGATGAGGAGGCATGTGGGTCAGCCATTGTTGACGTTAATAGGCTGTTACTTACGTTACTCTTAATTTATACACAAAACAATACTTATATGATTTAATTAACTAAACAAATGCGTTATTTTTATACGTGTAATTCATTCGCAAGCAAAGATCTAAAGTTTATAGTTTTTAGGTAGGGCAAATATCGTGTATAACAAGTGTAGGCACACAATATTTGTACAAAAATAAAACAATGTTATCATAATTTTCAGCCGTCGTAATGTTTGAAAATGAGTGTTTTTTTATTGTTGTTAAAAACTTTCTATATACTATGTGAGGAAAAAAGTCATATATATACATATATATATATATATGTATATGTATATATATATATATATATATATATATATATATATATATATGTATATGTATATATATATATATATATATATAGATAAGTGAACCATAAGGTATAGAGACTTGAAATTTGGATTATGAATTTGGAATATTCCATTTGCCGAATAGAGGTCAGCTAAGAACGGATTTAGCGAAATTCCATCCGGGTTGCGGTGTTGCGGAGGTGTTAAGTAAAAAAATTCAAATTTTGACAAAATTGCCAAATGTCAATGGCTGGCAATAATGAGAAACGGGGCACATAGTCCTAAGGACCGATGAACGTTCGGGGCCGAAGGTGCTGGAGTGGCGACCCCGCACCGGACGGCGCAGTGTAGGCAGACCCCCCACAAGGTGGACCGATGATATAAAGAGGGTCGCCGGTAGCCGCTGGAGCCAGGCGGCGCAAGATCGGGCCTTGTGGACATCATTACGTGAGACCTATGTCCAGCAGTGGACTTCCATCGGTTGAAGCAACGACGACGACGAGATGTGTTAATTAATTTTGACAATAGAAGCGTAATAATGGTCAAACTTATAATTGAAATTACACCAAAAAAAGAAAATAGACCACACTCTAATACTTATAATTATGAAATCATAAAGCCGGGTATCTTATTTCTGTAATAGAAAACTACAGTGGAACTGCAGTGCAAATACTAGCGCTATCTTTCAAGCGGGGGAATATAGAAGCTACTGAGCAAACATGTTTAACAGAATGAAACACAGATGGCAATGGTAGTACACTAGTACGTTAACCTTTTACTACCTGACAATAGATGGCGCTTTCTACTTTTGTTATGATTATTATCTTTTAAACACAAAATTTTGTGTATAAAAGTATATCTATATTCTTTCTAGGTATAAGTTAACTGTAATTCGTTTAAAATACATTATATTTCTGAACGACGGGACGAATATTAAAGGGTTGACATCCAACACCAAATTTAATTTAATTTCTAAACGATTGAACGTATAGCAAATGTTTGACTGGTAGGAATTGTTTCAAAGGGAAAGGGAAGTTGTGGTTGCTACTATATTCCAAGCATTTTATTCATATTCGCGCACCTTTAAAAGCAACCTTTGATATTCGTCCCGTCGTTCAGATACTGAATAATTTAATGATTTAGTTATGGGAAATCCTATTATTTGATTTAAATAACAAACTAATATACAACAATTAAAAATTGTATTTTTAAATAAACAATTGGTAAAAATATAGATTAACACGGGACATGTGCCTAATGTGAATTAATCCTGTGGTGTAAGCAAATAGCAGCCTATCAACGTCCCACTGCTGGATAGAGGCCTTAGCCCCCATATGAGGGAGGGTTTGTAGAACATTGACCTACCAGGCTGTTCTACAGCCGGTTGACAAACTCCGCGAATTTTTCCTTATCTAAAAAGCACAATGATGCATTTTAAACAACAATTGGGCATATAGTTTTACAACGAACTAGTGAACCTTAACAAATATTCACGTGTTCATCCATTAGGCCATCACGGTTCGCGATTTAAAACTTATGGTAGAATATTTACAGTTCCATACACGCCTGCCAATCCACAGTGGTTTTATTATTTCACGGTGGGGCCCACTGAGGCAGTGGATGCACTTCGACCCTTGTGGATCTTTTGCACGCTTGTATTTAGTACTTAGTTTTCTGCAATGCTGCTACTCAATGGACTGCCTCATTGGTCTAGTGGTTACCATGTTCGACTACAGACATGAGGTTCTGGGTTCGAGTCTCGGGTTGGGGCAATTCGAAATCGGTATTGAGTTTTCTATCAAGATTTTCTCAATATATGCCCGAAGTTGGGAAGTTGGCGGTGAGCACGTTAAGCCGTCGGTCCTGCGCCTAATCTCTCTCTCCGGTCTTGTCGTATTGCCGTCACGTTGGACTATGAGAGTGAAGGAATAAGAGTACACTTGTTTACTATGCCTGCCAATCCGCAGTGGAGCAGCGTGGTGGGCCTATGCTCTAAAAACCCTTTCTCATATGAGCGAGGAGGCCTGTGCCCAGCGTTACTGGACGTTAATGTGCTGCTAGTTACCTTTTTTTTAATATAATAAGAATATATATTACTTAACCAACAAATTAGTGAGCGATTCTCAAACTATACAAGTCTCACTCCAGCATAGCCACACATATATAGTTATAACAAAAGACCAATTTCACTTGTTTGTACGAAGAAAGCGTAAAGCTATCAATATTTAAATCCGGCACAATCATGGCGTGACCCTGACATCACCACGCGAGGTCGCGTGCCGAACTGCATATCCAGGGTTAACTAAGCTAATAATAGCCGCGGCAGAAGGCGTTAAAATTTCACAACAGAATACAACATGGATTGTTTTATTTCCGGACCAAAAGCACACATTGCAAAAAAACCTGATAAATGTTTAATTGTAGTCTGAAATTCTGTGATTGCACGGATAAAGTAAGTATCAGGCTATTAAGGTTCCACTGCTGGGCACAGGCCTCCTTACTCCCAGGTTTTAAGAGCATAGACCCGACACACAGCTCCACTGCAGGTTGGCAGGCATAGTGCAAAATTACACTGGTGAATTATCTACAAATATGATACGAAAAACTTTTCGTTGTATACCATCAATTTCACATTTTTGGTAGTATATTAGAAATCTCCGTAGAAATATGAACTGTACAAAGTTTTATCTTAACAGATAAAGCGCAAACAAAAGAAACATTCTGTATAAATGCTTTTTTTGCGAGGTATAAATGTATCTTGCAAAAAAAAGCATTATTACAGATTGGTGCAGGTTCTGACCGGACACGGATGTTTCGGAAAGATACCGCACAGAATTTTTCGCGAGGAGTCACCGTCCTGCCATGAGCGCGGTGCTGCCATCGACTCGGCACAGCATACTTTGGCAGAATGTGCAGTCTGGGGACCTCAGCGTCATCTCTTGGTTGCGCTGATCGGCGCGGACCTCTCACTGGATAGCGTTTTAGACGCGAAGCTCTGCTGTGAGAGATGCTGGACGAAAGTGGACCTCTTCTGTGAGACGATCATATCACTGAAGGAGGCCCACAAACGAAAGAGGGAGATTACAATGGATGCCCCGCACACCGCCGGAGGAATCGGGCTACAAGGCAGCGCCTTCATGAATCCTCAGTCGGATTCATCCGGGACACCAGGGATGAATGCGAAAGTTTAACCCCTGGTGTTTCATTCATGGATGAAGAAGGTTCCGCTGGGTTTTAGTGGGTATTGCGAAGTCTTCTTGTTCGCCGAATCCCACACTTCTGACGCACGTTTGGAGCTAGTGCATATATATGAATTAACAACCTTAATAATTTAGTGAAAAGCTTGTAGAACTACAGACAAGAAGTCCTGGTTTCGAGTCAGGGGTCAGGCGAATTCAAAAATCGATATTGAGTTTTTTTGTTAACAAATTCTCAGTATTTGCCTAAAGATGAGTAATTGTGGTGGTGCTCAAAGTTGGGAATTTCTCTTATGATTAATGAAACCTGTGCCCAGCAGTGGGACGTTAAATGGGCCACCAATTACCTTGTACACGGGTTTCATAGGAGCAGTTCCAGATCCTGTGGAAATAGGACCAAATCCATAATCAGATCGAATTGTCAATCTAATCTAACGAATTTATGAAATTTTGACGACCTCAACACTTTTAGATTTTTGTCAGGGAAATTTAGGATATTGTATTTCTTAATTTATCTGAATCTGGGCTGGTGACTACTACCTTAGTGTAGTTAGTTTGAGTCTAGACTGGTTGGAGGCTTCGGCGTAAGCCGGTTGTATTGGCTCTTTCACTTATTGATAGGTATAATAATAGAACATAAAATAAGGAAGTTTTTAACCAAATTTTACCTCTAAATTAAGACGAAGGTGAGATAGTCAGGAATTAATACTTATATAGAATGATGACGCAGTGGGCCTCGGTTCTACCCCGCGATAAGAAATTTCCATGAAACAACATTATCCTCACAAACGTGCTTCATAAAAGAATTCTTATCTTACAATCTTAGTTTTGAATGATAAAATCAAAGATTTTAATGCAAAATATAAAATCAGTCCCATAATGCTAAGGCTTTATGAATTTTTAGAGTGAAGAAGGTTCAGAAGTCATTTGTTGATTTGAGCATACGCATTTTTACTAAGATACCCGAATCACTTTTGAATTTGCCTCCACATAGTTTTGAGAAACATGTTAAAACGTCCTATTACAAAAGGCATATTATAATGATTGAAGATTATTTGAGCAACAAAGATTTTTGGACTTCATTCCAGTTGCACATGAAAGCTAAACACATTGTAACCTACTAAAACTAAATTTAATTGAGTAACCGCTGAGTTTCTTGCCGGTTTCTTCTCAGCGGAATCAACTTTCCGAACCAGTGGTAGATTTAATACCAACGGAGGGACTAATGATGATTTAAGAATGTTTTTGTGCCTACTTCTATAAGGAATATTTTGATTTCATTTAATTTTGATGGAATACGGAATAACCGAATTAGAAGTAATTCACTCCTATTAACTTCTCTACATCGTACCGAATTTTTTTGCTTAACAAGACGTCTTAGATGGTAGGGTGATATCTAGTTACAACCTCTAGATCTATATTTGAGAAGAAAATAAATGCACTTATATTTATAGCCAGATGACGTCTCAAAGGACCACACTGGCCGTGCATGGAGGAGTGTTGGTCCCAACACTTAAGAAGAAGCATAAAAGTAAAATAAATGCGGTAGAGATGAGAGCGTTAAGAAGTATGAGCGGATTGAAACTGAGTGACAAAGTAACAAATAGTGTGATAAGAGAACGTTGTGGTATAAGAGAAGACGTAGTGACTAAAATTGAGAAAGGTTTGCTTAGATGGTTTGGGCACGTAAAGAGAATGTATGAAAGGAGACTGACAAAAATGATTTATGAATCAAGAGTAAATGGGAAAGGTTAAAAAGCAGCACTCGCGATCCCGGTCCATTCCCTGATGTTGCGCGACCAGGACTTCCTCTTGCCAGCCACTTTGCCCATCATTATTAGTTGTAAGAGTTCGTACCTGTCATGTCTGACAACATGCGCCTGATACGCAACCTTCTTCTTTTTGACGGTCTTCCAGAGTTCCCGCTGACAATCCATTCGCCGCAAGACCTCTTCGTTGATAACTTTATGGGTCCAGCTGATTTTGAGCATGCGTCGGTAGGCCCACATCTCAAATGCTTCTATACGTTTTCTGAGATTCTCTTTTATCGTCCAAGACTCGCATCCGTATGTACTTATATTGTAGAGAACTGAGTTAAACCAATTACTTATATTGTAATAAATGAACCTCGACTTGGCTCAAACAAAGTATTATCTTACGTTACATAATGTTTATAAATGTTATCCACATTAAATCAAAACACAAACACACTTTGTTCCCGGAGGAGTTAATATACCGCAGTAACATCTGCACACGGGAGATTGCTCTGGTGTTTATTAACACCGAATTGTATTTGTACCTACATATTTGTGTACGAATTCTTATAAATAATCTCTTTAATGTGCTTACCTTTTTGATCTCGTATACTTTAGTGAGATTATTTTTGAGTTGATATCTGCTTTGCTGTTTTTTCTTTGTCTGGGCTGCCTATGTAAGTTTCGAATAATTGAAAATAACAGACAGACACTTCATCCTTATTTATTCGTATAGATAAAATCGTTAAGAACGTAAGTTTATGTAATACCTCTTACGTAACATTGAATCATTACTGACAACACGTATGTAAATCATTATATTTTATGATAATTTGTTATTATTTATAACGATAATACGTTATTATCTATGATTAATTTTCAATAACATATGTATTGGTTTATTAATTATAACGTAAATATAATATTTTATTAGATTATTTTTCATCTTCTTGACGTCCGTCGTTTCAATTCTTGGACTTTCCGTACGCAACTTGTAAATCTTTTTCTATTAACATATTTTAAAATATTAACACGTTTATGACAAATTTTAATATTCACAACTTCCAATAAAGAAAGGAAATCAAATAAACGACGACGACGACGACTACGAAGACGAAATAAAGTAGGTAGTAGACCATTTTTTTCGCAACACTTTTGAATCGTCTTGCATACGATTGATGATGATATAAAAGAACGACTTGCAGTCCAAAGTTACGAGGGTTTCTTCACACCCTATTCTGAGAAGAGCCCACAACAAACTCAGTCGTATATCCTTTTATTCTCAACGTCATTACTATATACATTTTAAATTTATTCTATTTCGATGAGAGCAATTCATTTACTCCTACGATTTTTATCTTCTTAGTAGTTCTACAAATGATACAAAGATTTCTTAATGAGTTTTCATTCAATAAAAGAAGTGACATCACTTTCTAGTGACGTCTTCTAGGAGTTTGTTATAAAAACGTATACAGTTACCCTTGAATGAATTGTCAATTTTATGCAGCCTAATAGAGTTTATAACAATTTTATTTAAATTTCTTATGTTATATGAATATAATGAAAGTAAGGTTAGGAAAATTACTCTAAAACACACGATGTATTATTAAATACTCACATAAGAAGTAACACTACACCTTAAACCGGAAATATAGGGGTATAAAATTGACACACACTACACAATTACATTATAGAGGCTCTAGAGAATATAGGCAAGAGAACGTAAAATACTTTACTACTTGCTTTAAAATAAATGAAGGTGATATACGGTGTTCTTTTAATAGTTTGGGTACTGAGAAATAAAGTAAACCGTACTATATTATAAAAGACATTTGATATTTGGAAAAAGAATTACTTTATATATCGATGTGGGAAATAAGTGAATTCGAATTTAATGGGTGCTTTTTTTATTCTATTGTTTCTTAGTTAATTTATTTTAGGGTATAAAAACGGAATTAATGATATTTTAATAAATTGAATATTTATTATTATTAGGCATGTACAAACGACTTAAAATCTAAAGTTACAAGTTACTTTTCCGTCCACCTTTCCGTTCTCCAGATTATCAGGCTGAATTCCGGCGATATGACTATAATAGTACAGTACTCGCTGGTAGCAGCAGATGGTGGACTCATTCCCTTAAATTACACGTTTTATTATCGTTTAAGTAATTCCTCAAATTAATATACTATTACTCAATTAATTTTTTTTATTAATAGATGTAAATTTATTAAGTGACATCTCTTGAACATCGAATCGAATTTATAACAATTTAATTATTGATGCTTAAGTTATCTGAGGTAGTATTGGGCTATATAGATCGATATTTCAAAAAATATCGATACATGTTCGCAATATATCCCTTCAATCTGATATTATCGAATAATTTCGTATCTAATGTAATATCGATATATTTCATTGGATATATCAAATATCGTATTGCATTCCATTTATTTATTTATATCTACTTATGCCTTTAAGTCTAGAATGTGGCATTTAACTGGTGGCTAGCTCAGTTCCATCTGAACGAATATTCTCCAACAAAAGCCGGACAGGTTCATACACAGCTGAGAAGCAGTCAGATAAGTACTATAGTAGGCACGTACAAAATGAATATATACAATACACACATATATTTAAATATATGTAAGTCGGAGTCAAATAGTTTCCGGAACTCCAAGGCCATTTATCGGACTCAATGAGTCACAGGCCAGCGGCGTTCTCGACAGTTCTCGATTGACGATCAGCCAGAGCGGTCGACTAATGAAACTGTCCAGTGTTCCTAACTATTACGGTTAATGTGTTTGTGTAATTTGATATCAAAAAGATTAAGTGATTGGACATTACAATCTGAGTTAATTAATAAATTGTTTGATTGCACCAACATTACCTACCCACGCTCACATTTTGGAGGTTGAATTATGGACCCCACTAATGACGATATCTTATGCCTTCTCCGACATATATATACTACGTTAATCTTCTAAGAAACTATATTTTTTTTAGCCAAGTATATAAAACACACAGAACACAAACACACACCCTCACACGTACTCGTACATATTCAATCTAACTATTAACATAATGTAAATTTGTTTTAATTTAATGATGGTGTATAATGTACAGAGTTCCTATAATATAGCAGGAAGGGACTGACCCTCAAGGTACTCCTAGTTTAGGGTAGTGTTAAGAAACTGTGTAACCACGGGAAGAATAAAGATTATTATTATTATCCCAAAGTAGGATACTATATAACATAATGCTGTGGAACTGGATATCCATTGAGGGACTATGTTAGGAATTGTAAAATATTATCTTTTTGCTTATAGCAATTGAGATACCACACTGAAACGTTATCAGAAAAAAGGTACTGGTGAAACAAATTAACTCACAAAAATTTCACCGCCTAACAAAATTTATAACAGCTACCCACGCTCTCCCAATTAAAACGGGTCGGAAAAAAGAACAATTAGGATACTAACTGGTCCCAACCGCAGTATTTCAGAATTACACAATTACGTAAAAGCGCATTTTGTCGACATTTTGGTTCGTACGTCGTCTGTCTTGTTTTTCTGTTACTAATTTAACAGCAAACGAAATGTTTAATTCGGTTATATATACCCAAGTTTTATATTATCAACCCAAAGCTAATTCAGGAGTGCCGTTATTAGAATATGGAAAGTGGGGTGACAAACTGATAGCTCTGAAATGTTGGGAGTTATTGAGTAATGTAGTGGTAACACTTAAAAGTACCATAAAATATCGTGCAATATTATGCAATACGAAGTAACTTTAACGGGCCGAACAATTTCATATGGTAAAAAATATATTCTCTCCACTATTTCATTATGTAAAACTAGCACTATACTAATAATTACTTTACTATTTAAATTTATACAAATTACCACTATTCCTCTTAATACAATTACACCACAAACCATCTCGAAAGACTATATTCACAAAATTGTTAAAGTTACCTCGTATTACATAACATTCTGTAATAATGCATCATGTTTTTTGGTATTCTTAGGTATTGCCATTACATTAATCAATCACTTCCAACATTTCAGATCTATCAGTTCGTCACTCAGCTATCTATAGTCTAACACTACACTTCATTTTGCGGATATTGACTCAAACTAAGCCGAGACGCTCGACTATGTAACGATCGTATTATAAATAGCCATCAAAACTAAAACTATACCTATTAAAATAAATTTACTCTTAATAATAAAATGTATGAATTTGTATATAATAAATTTAAAATTATTATTAAAATAGTTCTTATAGTAGCGTCAAAATATGACTTGAAAAATATTAATATGTAACCAAATGTTTTAAAAATTACACAATCATATGGGATCTCCCTTTAAATTCAAGTAGTTTATACGCAAATTAAGTAAAAAATAGGTTTTTTTAAAAAAAAAGGTTTATGAAATGGAATTTGAAATTTGTACTTCCAACGAAAAAACAGGCTTACATTATTTCTTAAAATTAGAGACAACACCAAAATGTACCACGTTGAGATGATGCAGGTATTAGAATCTACTTTTTTCTTTAGGAGGCCCACGAACGAGAATCCCTCTCTCGTTCGTGGGACTTCCTTCAGTGAGATGATCGTCTCATAGAAGAGAGTCACTCCCAACATCTCTCGCTAGAGAGCATCGCACCTACAATGCTCTTCAGCCAGAGGTCCACGCCGACGCAACCAACAAGTGACGCTGAGGTCCAAAATATGCTGTGCTGAATCGATGGCAGTACCACACTTATGGTAGGCTCCTCGCGACCAATTTGATGCAGAAACTTTCCGAAAAATCCGTGTCTGCTCAGAACCTGTTCCAATCTGTTGGTGAGCAATCCGTGCTCCCTGGAAGGCCATTGTTCCAGGTAAGAGCGGATCGCCTAAACAGTGACCACAACCACTACTGGGGACCTGAGATATTCTTTCCATTGTTAGATCAGAGCGCGGTTAACTCGAGCTCTGATCCACATCACGTGCCCTCGTACCGATAGATGACCGCAAAAACTTCCGCACGAAGCTCGCACGGTGGATCGCCCGCCAGGAGAGACGCCGTTTTCCAGGTTACCGTGTGATTCCCCGCATTACCTTGACCATTATTACCTTCTGGGCTCTGTGTAAAAGAGGGACGTTTGAAACAGATCATCGGCCCACACGAGTGTACCGTACAATGCCATACTAGCGACGACTCCGGCGTACAATCTCCTGCAGGGCGATCCAGGTCCCCTCACGTTGAGCAACAATCTTCCTAATTCAGCAGTGGAATTAACTAGCCGCGGAACTAACTAAGAAAATTGGACCCGAAAACCCCAACGGCCGTCTAGCAAAAGACCCAAATATTTAACCTGGGCACTAATAGCTACTGTACGCATATATCGGTCTAAAGTTTGAAGTATATATAGTTTTGTGAAGATATATTATTACCAAGTTAATATAATGTTGTTTGTAGGTACTTCAACGTAGTGGGATATGTACAAGGCCCTGTTACTATATAGGCATATCAATGTAAAATGAATATAGGTTAAGAGAATTCCCGACATAACCTCCCTCGTTAGAGCGTCGTACGTCAAATTCAATGAGCGTCCCTGGAGACTTACAGACGAGTATCAAATAACCCTGGATGTTAAACAACATCTGAGCTGAGGGACGTTATTGTTTTAGGACCTTTACAAAAACTTTGTATTTCAGCTTATTATCTTAACTAATATGTTATAGTGTTTTGTCTAGATAAAGGGGTCACACTGCCATCGCTAATTTTTGAATAGACCTGATTAATTTTGACCACTTTATAGGAGATGTTTTGAATTTTGAAAAGGTGAAAGAATTTGTATACTTGGGATCTAAATTTCCAAAAGATGGAACATGTGAAAGTGATATTGAAAGGAGAGTGAATGCAGGGAATATGGTAAATGGTGCTCTTCACGCCTTTATGAATGGGCAGATGGTGTCTCAAAGGGCCAGACTGGCTGTGCATGCAGAAGTGTTGGTGCCAACAGTTAAGTATCGTAGTGAAAGAAGAAAGATCACAAGAGTAAAATAAATGCGGTAGAGATGAGAGCGTTGAAAAGTATGAGTGGATTAAAATTGAGTGTGAAATAGTGTGATAAGAGAACGATGTGGTATAAAAGAAGACGTAGAGACTAAAATTGAGAAAAGTTTGCTTAGATGGATTGGGCACGTAGAGAGAATGAATGAAAGGAGACTGACAAAAAGGATTTATGAGTTAAGAGTGAATGCGAAAGTTGGAAGGGGAAGACCAAGGCGAACGTTCCTGGACCAAATCCAGGACATTTTAAATAACGGTCAGGTCAAGAATACTCTAAACCGACGAACTTGTATGAAAGGTTTAATGAGAATGAAAGAAGCGAAGGAGATATGCAAGGATCGTGGGAAGTGGAAGGACGTGGCTTCTGCCTACCCCTGTGGGAATGAGCCGTGATGGTATGTATGTATATAAAATTAAAAAAAAAACTGTTACAGAAACAACGCGTATATATTTTATTATTTATAACAAATATCACTGTTAATAAATGTTGGTTTGTGTATTTTTGAAAAAAAAAAATATATATATAACAAAAATCTATTTACAAAAATAAATAAAAATTGAGGGGATGGAGCAAACTTAACATTTAGAGGTATAAAAAATAGCTGTTGAACGATTCTCAAACAAATCCTATATGCACAAAAATTTCATGAACATTGTTGGAGTTATTTTGAAGCAAATTAAACCCAAAATCAAAATATTCTTTATTCAAGTAGGGTCAAAAAGCCCTTTTGAGTCGTTAGTAGTTTGTCCGTTGGTAACAAATCTACCACCGGTTAGGATAGTTGAATCCGCTGAGAAGAAGCTGGAAAGAAACTCAACGATTACTCTTTTAGAGGTAGTTGTGTTTGTTACATTGAGTAAAATCTTACAACAAACCTCGCGACATGAGAATTTTATATATTAGATATAGCCGTAGAAAGATATATTTTATTGACTTCCCAATGCTGGGTACTAACCTTACAGAAAAGTCTGATAGTGAAAAGACCCACCATGCTGCTTTACCGTGGCTTGACAAGGAATACATATGACAACATTGCTCCCAAGATACAAAGGTGACCATGTTCTCCTTCACTGAAATAAGAGTTATTTTTAGTTTTATAGAGAGAACTTAGTGATGACGACGATTCGAACTTGTGACACTTAACAAATATCTACGAGGAAATAACAGTATCGACAAATGTATTTTATTATTAATAATTTACAAAGATTTTGATCCCAATTTTTCAGTCAATATCCTCAAAATGAAGTGTACATTGTTAAACTATAGATAGTTGGGTAACAAACTGATAGCTCTGAAATGTTGGGAGTTATTGAGTAATATCGTGGCAACACTTAAAAATGCCAAAAAACATTGTGCATTTTTACGAAATGTTGTGTAATACGAGTAAACTTTAACGATCGGAACAATTTTGTGAATATAGTCTTTCGATATGCTTTGTGGTGTAGTTTTATTAAGAGAAATAGTGGAGAGATTTTTTTATAATAACAAATTGTTCCGCTCGTTAAAGTTACCTCGTATTGCATAACATTTCGTAATATTGCATAGTTTTTGGTATTTTTAAGTGTTTCCACTATATTACTCAATAAGTGCCAACATTTCAGAACTATCAGTGTTGTCACCCATCTAACTTTAGTCTGACACTAAAAATTACTAACAAGATGGACTTTTAGAGTTCGTACAACTAGTATAAAAGCTTATTTATCTACGACTAACCGTTGGTAATAACATTACCAATTGGTTTCGAAATATCAACGTATAAATTAAAATAGTAGTAGCATTATATAAAATTCGTGCCAAAATGAAACCGCTTAAAATAAAAATACGATTTCATAAACAATATATCGAATTCTATTTCTCTTACTTCTTTTACAGATGTGATTTAAATAGTCTGCTAATACATATTGTAATTTTTTTATCAGAGAATTCTCTTCAAATTATTGAAACAACTTATGAAAGTGGAGCGAAAAACTTTTTTAGAGAACGGCAAAGCATAATCAGTATGAGTTGAAACTTCCAAAGCGTAACTTGTTCCACTCTAAATACCAGGATATAAATAGAATAAAAAATTTGACCTGTTTTCAGGCAGACTTTTTCCCGTTGCGTTTTAATATATTACTGACGATTGTTTTTTTTAAATCATATACTTTTGTAATAAATTCACCAAACTACAAAGTTTAATGAAAAGCTATTGCTTTCATAGATAAGCGTAGATAAACATTGAGACAAGATATTTTCATAAATATAGCATAAGAATTTTTGTTTAAATTATAAACTGAATTAAATATGTAATACTTATAATACATTGTTGTTTGAAAAATCATTTTAAAATCGATTTTAATAACCCTCCATCGGTAGTTGAAATCGATTTGAATGAACATTCACTCAAGCTTAATGCCTAGCATTATATATTGATCATTTATTATAATCATAGATTTATTACTTCATTTCCGATTAATTTTTTATCACTTAATGAATTTAACGTCGATGTTATAGAAGTTAGTCTACACCTAACTTCTTCTAACCATTTTATATTCAGTTCCTGATCAACTGCAAACAAGATATCCTCTATTACAAACATCAAAGTTTAGTTCTTTTGTTTATTTATTTTTATTAAAAGGTACTTGTCCCAGTTTAGTTTAGTAACATAAAAACAAACCAAATACAAAAAACATACAGAAAAAAAAACAAAACCTAAATTAAAATTAATAATAATAATAAATAAATTTTAAATTAGAATTACAATCAAAATTATAATACAAATCAAAATAAAATAGTAAATAAATCTAATTATATATCTTAGTAATTATAATAACCCTCTATGGGATATAATGAAGTCGGCAATGCGAATGAAGTTTTACTCAACTTGATAACTTCAAGTCGAGTAAAACATCATTCGCATTGCCAACTTCATTGTATCCGATGGAGGGTTATTATAATTACAACAAATTCTAAAAATAATACAGAACTAAACATTGAGGTTTGTAACAGAGTATATCTTATAAAAAGTGTATACGAAGTATGTTTCTCTTATGACCAAACCAGTCCTGCAGACCACTTTTTAAGAAGTACAATCTACTAACTCATATGCTTTGCTTTTGCATTGCTTATATATATGAAGTAGCGGTATTCGTATATAAGCATGTGTGCATAAAAATATATAACAAGATTATAGTTTCTTTAAAATTAACGGAAAACCAATCCTTCAAAAAAAGGCTCTTTAGTTGGTTGTGTGAAAAAAACATTTTATTCTATGTCCGAAATTTTTGATAATTAAAATATGTACTGGTATGCGTATTTATAATCGAAGCCTTAATAACTAATTTTATAATAATCTCTTTGTACTTTAATTAAATCTGATATATCTAATCAGACAAATTTAAATTTGACATAAATCTTATAAATTGTTATTATTTTTTCTTTGCAGTTGATCAGTTGCGAATGAAGTTTTACTCAACATGATAACTTCTGATCTGTTGTTCAATCACTACAATTGAGGTTTCTTGCATTTCTTACTCTCTATTCCACAAAGCGAGCTAAAGTAGCTATTAGACCGATATAATATCTTATAGCTACATATTACTTTCAACATGAGTAACCTTTAAACGTGCGTTAAAAAGAAATAACTGTTTTATAGCATTGTTAACGTATTCAAGCGGAAAAATACAGGATAAAAGATTTATATAGACCATTATACGGAGATTGAAGTAAATTGCGAAAAACTGTTTAATACTGAGAATTAGTAAATAAATCAAAGAAGAAACTGCACTTCGCTATTTTATGTTCGTTATAAAAATTGTATTAAGAAATAGGGTAAATGACCGATGTTGATGGTAACATTGATAACAAAGGAAATATAATACTTCACAGTGGTGAATGACCTAATAGAGAGAATATATAGTAAGGGACTGTATAATAAAAGTAATAAATCTGTGTAATAGGCATTGTAATAAATTACGAATGGCCTAAATATAAATTCAGCGGATACATTGTATTCAGAAGTCCAGAATTAACTTCTGGAGATACCCTTTATTTGATCATTTGATTTAGTGAAAATATCTTTAATCTTTACTAACATATTTAACATCTTATCAGTCATTAGCCACCTTATAAACACGCTCCAAAGAGTTCTATTTAACTGAAAACTGCTGTGAATAACACGTTTATATATTTTCCTTTTCTTTACATTGTATAATTTTATTTCATGTCTTTTGTGTATATATTTTCAATATGTATCTATAGATATATTGATAGTTATGTATATAATATTTATATTATATGTAATATCTTATATAGATATAGTTTCTGGCGCTGTTCTGCCCTATTAGTTATTTTAGTCTGCTTCTTTACATACTAAGGTTGTCTGGAAGAGATTGCTTGTAGCAATAAGACCGCCTTTGCACGCTATATTATAGTAATGAGTATCTTAGTTTATATGTCTTTTTATTTTTATATTATGTGCAATAAAGTTTTTTAGCTATCTCTCTCTCTTAGTTGGCAAAATATGTGGGATTACTTCCTTCATTACCTTAGGTTTCAGGTTCTACTCCCAACAGATCAAATTGAGTAAATTGAATTCTATGGCCGTTACTAGCTACTACCCTAATCCTTAGACTACTCTCGTCAACTGTCGGTTGACAAGGCCGATTTGAAATAGATTGCCCGTGGCAACTGCTAGATGACATGATACGATAGTTTTGTCTCAATTTGTGTAGTCAGAAATATAAGCATCTCTTTCTTTTCAAGTCGTACTGTGTACTATCTATTTCGCTTCTCGGTAATTTTCGTAACCAAATATGCAATGGAGATAACACCAGACAATAGAAAAATACAAAAAATGAATCAGTTACAAAGTGACCGTTACTAACTGTGCTTATGTCACGTCGAAACTCGTTAAGTGTTATTGTGGTATGTTATAAACTTAAAATTTAGCGCAAGTCGCAACATGCAAGAATCTTAATTTAATAAACAAAAGATAATATTGTACAGTTTAACTATTAGCAAACATAAAAATCATAACATTTCCTAGTCTTTCATGAACATTTAAGTCCCAAGAGCTACTTTAACGTCTTTCGACCCGAGGAGCAATCGACGCAGAAATCTCCATGCGGGGCGCGACAGGTGACGATTATTTTCGTTAAAAAGCGCGAGCAAATTAGGGGGCCAATAAAATGCAGCCGAGCAGTCTAAGGACTAACAACAAAGACGTTCTACAAAGCAAATAAATTGCATTCTAATATAATGTTGTGTAGAAACTATAAAAGGCAAATTATCTCTTATCAATATTACGAGTATTTTATTTATTTATCTATTTGAGAAACAAAGTATTATTGTATTTATTAAAAGCTACATTACAACTGACTATACAAAAATCAGTCAAGCTTCCGCTAATTACTAAGACATATACATAGCTATAATAAATTAGAAGATTATATTATTTTATGTAAAATAAAATGAAAATTAAAAGAATATGGAAAAACGTTTTACACAAAAAAGAACAAAATAATTTTATACTAAACATTGATAAAGACCATCCTTAAGTAGATCCATTTTGTTGTCCATAATATGAAAATAAACACAATTTTGATTGTTAATGTGACATGCACGATAAATGAATGTATTTTTGGCTTAGTTGGTCAAAGGTACTGGCTCCAAAAACAAAGATTGATGCCTTACGCTGGTTTTCCTGGGATATTTAATATAAATATTGCTCTAGAGGAATTTAGAGTCAACTAAGTTATGAAGAATTTAAATAAAAATATTTGGTCACTAATTTTTCTTCTTGTTTCCAAAAGAATTAATGGAGCTATAGTCTCAGATTCGCAGGAATATTTTGTTTTTCCTCAACTTTTCTTTATATAAGCTTGGTATTAAGAATTCCAAACTGTCGACCAGATTCCGAGAGCAGCCTAAAAAAGGAGTTGGAAAGTAAAATGAGCGTAGATATTTTTTTATACTTCACTCACTCTCAAAATGAAGCCAAGCGTTCGATTAGTCTTTGATACAACATAATCCACATGGCAAGCAAATATTAGGTTAGCGCGATCTTAGACTGTATCACCACTTTCCACCAGGCGAGATAACGGTCAAATGTTAACCTATTAGCAATAAAATTAAACGAAAACAATAAGATTTATCCTCCAAGTTGTTCCCGATGCAAAGGGAGTCCGTTATTTAACGAACTGACTGTCGATTCTTAGACATTCTTAAAAACAGCTGCACGCACAAACACGATATTAAAATCAGTTCAGCCGTTTAGGAAAAGAACATGGATAAAACGAAAGTTATGTCCAATATCCATGTTCCGTCATCGTTCAGAACTAAGCACTCGAAATTGTAGACGAATATACATACCTGGGACACATAGTCCAGCTAGGTAGGTCCAATTTCGACAAGGAGGTCAACTGCCAAATCAAACTCGGTTGGACAGCGTTCGGGAAACTACGCCAGATATTTTCATCCGATACCCCTCAGTGCCTAAAGACAAAACTCTTCGAAGAGTGCATATTGCCAGTGATGACCTACGGCTCCGAAACGTGATCGCTGACTATGGGCCTCATACGAAGGCTCGGAGTCGCTCAGCGTGCGATGGAGAGGGCTGTGCTCGGAATTTCTCTACGCGATCAAATCAGAAATGAGGAGATCCGTAGCAGAACCAAAGTCACCGATATAGCCCTACGAATCACGAACCTGAAATGGCAACGGCGGGGCACATAGTCCGACGGACCGATGGGCGTTGGGGCCCGAAGGTGCTGGAGTAGCGATCCCCCACATGGTCGACCGACGACACAAAGAGGGTCGCCGTTAGCCGCTGAAGCCACGCGGCGCAAGATTGGGCCTTGTGGACATCATTACGTGACACCTATGTCCAGCAGTGGACGTCCAACTGTTGAAGTGACGACGACAACGATAAATTTTCTTTGAAATCTTTTAAATTTCGGTACTAATTCATTATATAAGGTCTAGTAATAATTGATGTCGTTTTTAGTGTTCATTCAAAATCATTTTTCCCGTCAATTATATGCAGATAACTTTTTGAAACGTATCACAGAAGGTTTATAGAAAAGATACTTTGTTATAAATTGATTTGAATTGTTTTCATTAATAAATTCAGGGTTAAAATTGACTGATGAAAAGCATATTCGATGCTGCATACTCTACGAGTTCCAGCTGGAATAGAATCGATGACTTTAATTTGAGCCGAAAATTTCTATTCCTATTGTTGGACATAACCATATCGAAGTAGATATTATACTCTATTATACATACTGAAATACAAGCTGAATTTATTTCGTTTACAAATTTAAAAAGAATGTTAACAATTTGTATTTTATTATTTCCGGACCTAACTCGGTGTTTACGCACGATCGCCTAAATTGCTTCCAAAAAAAATGACCTCCTTCCAACTATTCTATTCACAGGAAAGTATTTTACTAAATATAAAGTAATAAACAAGAGATTTAAAAGTATATGTTTGTTAATTTTTTTAATAAGTTAGACTTTTACGAAGTCTATTTAATAAGCCAATTTTTAACGGGGTTGTCGAACTTATGTCACATAAATAGAAGCTTGTTTTTCAATTTCTACTATTTGTTTACATTCTCCTTCTTTATATACATATAATATATAAGTAAGTAAGTAAGTAAGTAGCAGCCCATTAACGTCCTACTGCTGGGCACGGGCCTCCTCACTCATATGAGAGAGGGCTTTTAGAGCATAGATTCACCACGCTGCTCCACTGCGGATTGGCAGGCATAGTACACAAGTGCACTCTCTAATTCTTCACTTTCATAGTTAAATGTGACGGGAATCCGACACGACCGGAGAGAGATTAGGCGCAGGACCGACGGCTTAACGTGCTCTCCGAGGCACGGGGGTGGATCACACCGCCAACTTCCCAACTTCGGGCAAATATTGAGAAAATCTTAATAGAAAACTCAATATCGATTTCGAAGTGGCCCGACCTGGGACTCGAACCCAGGACCTTATGTCTCTAGTCGAACATGCTAACCAATAGATCAATGAGGCAGTTTATATGTATATCATTAAAATGTTTAATCGTCAAAATTTCTATTATTCTAATTAATCCTCGTTCTAAGTTAGAGAACTGCGTATTATTTCATTAATTCAAGTTCAAATAAATTCTTCAAGTGAAACTTCTTTAAGGCGCTTCTTTTAATGAAACGCGTGATTAGCGTCATGAAGATGTGCAGCGTTTTTAAAGCTCGTTTGAAGGTTATGCAGTTTTAATATTTACATATAAGATGTGGCATTTTAATTTGCCACATCGACATCGGTTGGATAATTTCACAATCTATGTCGGACATTGGTAAAAACATTTTGTGATTTATATAACACAAGTTTACCGACAGAAACAAGTAAACACATCTTTATTACGAAACATTAAATATATTTCGCGCTGAATGTTTTATTTTTAACGTAAATAAATTCACAATTGCTTCTATACAGTAAACAGGATATTTTTTTCAGACAGAGTCGAGAATTATTTTACGTTTATGATTTACAAAATACTTTTAATTGTATAAATATGAACAGTTATATTTAGCTAGACTGTTTTAGCTGGACTGAAATAGCATTATACAATTAATTTGAGTAATTCATTCACTCTAACGTTTTTGCGTCTAAGAAATCCTTCAAATACTATTTAAATATCGATCTCGTGGCAATGGAATGTCTACTAAGGCGGATTTATTTTCTTAGATTGACATTTTTAAATTCGTTATATCATTTAACGGAATGTCCTATTTTAATACTTCAAAAAGCATTTCGTAATATTAGATCGTGAAACTACTAAGTGGGTGAAAGCACGGGGCATTGCTAGTATTAAATAAATTCAAGTATGACAGTGACTCGTTGGTCATATCGCTTCCTTAGTTGAGGATAACCCACTTTACATGAATTTATTACATATTAAAACATACAAATAATATGCACCTAAAGAAACTTCACTTCAAAAGTATTAATCAAAATCAAAATATTTTTCCAATATCAAAATATTCATGTAGCCTCCAAAAGCACCAGTCAGTATGTCCGTTGGTAACAAATCTACCACCGGTTGAGAAAATTGAATCCGCTGAGAAGAAACCGGCAAGAAACTCAGCGATTACTCTTTTAAAGATAGTTTTAACCAACTTCAAAAAAAGGAGGAGGTTATAAATTCGTCTGTATTTTTTTTTAATGTTTGTTTCACTGGTGGACCGATCTCGATGATTTTTTTAAATGAAAGGTACTCGTAATAGGGTCCCATTTTTTTTAATCCAGTTCTGATGATGGCATCCATGAGAAAACCGGATAAGTGTTAAATTTGCATTAAGCATGTGCGAGACAAGTGGACAACAAACAACTCAAGATCACGCCCACTGATTTCGATGATTCTTTTTTTATTGGAAAGGATATACTTCAAGGGTTGTTTTGTGATAGGTTAGGTTCTGATGATGGATTACACGAAAAAGTGACGGAACTCTTCAATTCTTACCTTACCTACCGTAACTTCGGTATGGCCAAGTGCTAGTCGGAAATAAATATGAAGATCACTGGATCTCCTCAACGGCTTACAGTAAGGGTGCGGTTTATGGCAGAAAATATAAGTGTCTGTAATCAAATAGCTTACGTTTGTTGCTGCATTGCAACACGTTTACTTCAGATTCACTAAAATTAAAAAAATAAATATAAATATTAACAAAAAAAGAACCGCCTTCAAAACAGACTTACAAATATATTAATATGCTTTTAAAAGTAAGAAATAATTGCGTATTCTTTTATAGTGTACTTCGTATTCTTATATTCGGAGTCGGTGTAACACCGCCTACCTTCTCTCTCTCTCTCTTTTGTTCAATAAAGTATAGATCTATCTATCTATGTTTTTTGTATCTAGATGCGAAGATGGTGGAGGCGGCGCGGCGACAGGCACGGGCGGGCGGGCGGCGTCGTTGCGGCTCGCGAACGGGCGGGTGGCGGCGCAATCGGCAGAGCAACTACCGCACTCGCCCGCCGACTGCGCCTCCGTGCGTATCTCTATAGACAACACGAACACCTGCTGCACCGACTCGCTCGTCACGGCGCTCGATGACGAGACCCTGCTGCTCGGTTAGTAAATACAACAAATCTTATCTCTATGAAACACGGTGTTTGATAAACGACGGTAACGGTATACATATTTATAATAAACTACACTACAGAGTGTCACATGCGTTCGCCCATTTACAACTTTTTTAAGAAAGAAAACGAACTTTATTCTGCATTTTATGTAAGAGGAAAAGAATCTAAGAAATAAATGACTAACACAAATATTAAAAGACATCTATAAAATAAAATAATAATAATAAATAACTTAAAAACTAGGTACAACGCAGAAAAGGTCTGCAGCTCAGTAAAAGCCGTGCATCCGGCTGCACGGCTTTTACGCTTTGTTTAACGGTGCTGGTGCACAAATAAGTAATACATCTTATCCGTATTCTTTAATTAAATATGTATCTGTGTACTGATTGTTGACCTCAATAAATTAAAAAAAAAACACTAATCTCATAGAAAGCAGGGCCCAGGAAACATGATTATCAGGTTTTTGATGTGAAGACGTCTTTAAAATCGAACGGTAACAAAATAGGAAGACACAGTTTGGTTATGTAGCTACATATATGTTACTTCCATGCAAAATTCAATTACACCACAGGATTGCTAAAGAATTTATTACGCTTAGTAAGGACTGTAGCACATCGCGCGCGGCCGAGGTCAATTCCCGGCATTTTGAAGCTATTACCCGATAAGAGACGTGTCCATAATACCGCCACACCGCATTATGAAGCCGAAAATTGGCGCGGATTTTGTAGTTACTACGGCACACTACTTAGAGTATATATAGCACTGGTACAAGCAACTATTCCGGAATGGGGAGGTGGTGCAAAAACTAACTTTCTGGAAATTGAAAAAGCACTACGATTATTTGTTGATGATGTTCTTTAAACCGTTTCGATATTCTTCGCGTCTGTTGTGATCAGTCGGTGACGTTCTCATGGTAAGAAAATTGTACATTTTTCATACTACCAAATGAAAATCAGCGTCGTGTATTCCAAAACACACGATAACAGCTGAGCTGTAAACCCTTTCCAGGTGGTGTTACAGAGAGCAATACTGCGAAGTTATATTAAGTAAGAATACTGTATGTAACACCACTTTTGAATAAATGCTTTTTCTTTCTTCTATCATAAGGACACATCGTCGTATATATTATAAACCTCTAGAACAATATAAAAGCAGCATTATTATTCCGACTATTAGAGGAAGGACTTCCTTCGCCTACTGTCAGCACGGTAAACAATCGGATGACCTGCATAACAAAATAAACACCAAACTAAAAATCAATTCTGTTAACAGCTATGATTGTAAAAGGACTGTAACTAAGTGGCCAAAGGAACTTTACTATGATAATACTGATGCTTTATTAAATTCAAACACTTACTATACAAACACAGGGATAGACTACACAACATGACAGCCTACCTTGGCACTTCTAAGTTGTTCAATCAGGTCATTTACATAAAGGTTGAAAAAGTCCGGAGAAGTAAATCCGCCTTGAAGAACGCCATATTCTAATCTAAAGTCATTAGACAAATCTACAGTTATACTTGATAAGTTAAATTTAACGAGCTTTTGCCGAAATTCTCCTTTCGCGAATCTTATTTTTTATTTGTCTTGTCGGGAAGATTCAGTCGTGGCTATTTCCCAAATAACAATATTTACTTTCCGGTAACGTAACTTAATCATTGAAAATTAACCATTAAGAGGTAGATTAACACAAACTAGTTGAGCTTAGTTAAGCGATAACATTTTGTAATAAAAAAAGTGAAGGCATTCCAATCACAGATGTGCTGTGAAGTAATTATATTTCAGTTATCAATTATCAATTTAAACTATATCTAACGTCAAATATTTTCCGTGACTACATTATACGGCTTAATTTCTTACTTCTTATAACTTCAAATGATAACTTGAAATGATAAATAATAATTGATGTTTGTATCCATTTCGTAATTAATCATGGATTCGTTTTGGATATTTTTTACTATCGTAATAGAAAAGTCATCACGTTTCAACGTTTTTTATGGTCTATAAAACGGAGGAATGAGAAAAGGAACGTTATTGTTGGCGTGCACTTTATAAGGTTAGGCTTACTTTTAAGACTATAATTTTTTAATATACCCATCACAGTCACGCTTAATATCTTATTTGATGCCATTTGAATCCATGTTATAACTAAAGGCAGAGTTCTTGCTTGGCGGTACATCTTTTCTGGTAATGTGTTAACTAGCCACGGTTGAAGCCTCTCCTCAGTCCAGATTCAGACAAATTAGAAAATCTTGTAACCTATATTCGCCCTACGGGGGATCGGATCCAGGATCTCTGCTAACATAGCAAGTTCTCGCACCACTGCGCCAACGAGGCCGTCTATCTGATGTACTTAAGCAATTTAATCGCTCCTCCCTCAAACAAAAATCATGATAGTTTTGAGACAGATACAAAGACAGGTACATAATATTTTTTGTATGTTTATAACTATATCGTAGTAGTTCCTGATCCGAAAAAAACGATCAATTCGGTTGTTAAGCTGCAAAGTTAAAAACACAAGCTCAAATCAAATCAAATTATTCTTCATTCAAGTCAGCTCAAAAAGCACTTTTGAATCGTCAGTAGTCGGTTCGGAAAGTCGAAGAAACCGTCAAGAAACTCAACGGTTACTCCTTTAAACGTAGTTTTTATTACAATGTGTTTAGCATTCATGTGCAACGGGAATCACATCCAAATAACATCTTTGTCGCTTAAATGATCTTCAACATTATAAAATGCCTTTTGTGAAAAGGACGTTTTTAACATATTTTTTAAAACAATGAGCAGGCAAACCCAGAAGTGATTCGGGTATATAAAAAGGCGTATGCTCAACTAGACAAATGATTTCTGAACCTTTTACAATCTAAAATATGCCATTACAAGTTTGCTTTTATTTCTTGTATTAAAATAGTGTGTATCGCGCCTTTTCTGTATAATTGAATATTATCACGGATATATAAAATGTTGTTCAATTCAATATATATTGCGATGGAACTGCAAGATTTCGTATTTTTTTTAATTTCTCTCTTAAGAAAACGCGAGATCCCAATTAATATACTCGTATGGCACGTATTGCTCTTTTTTGTAAAAAGGGCCGTTCGTGCGATTTACAATATGGGTCCAAGAGAGTCGCTAAGAAACAAATTCAAGGCAGTTAACATAATGACAGTTCACTGCGTATACATATTAGAAAACTTGTTGTACGTACACAAAAACATTGACTCTTTTAATAAAAAGAGTGAATGTATATCATATAACTTACGAAACAAAAACAAACTTGTTGTAAATTCTAGTAGGCTGCATAAAATTAACAACTCATTTAAGGGTAACTGTATACGTTTCTATAATAAACTCCCACAAGACGTTTTAGAAATGTCAATTAATAAATTCAAAGTCTTTGTTAAAAGAAAGTTGATAGAAAAATCGTATTATAAGTTGCAAGAGTACTTAGACGATAGAAACGCGTGGGAGTGAACGAACTGCTCTAATTTGAATTGAAATATATTAAACTTATATGATATTGTAATGATGATGATAACAAATAAAAACCGAATACCCGACTGAGTTTGTTGTGGGCTCTTCTCGGATAAGGGCGCGAAGGAACCCTCGTAACTTTATATTTTAAGTCGTTCTGGAGTATCATCATCAGACGTACATTAGAATTAGAGTGTGGAAAAGAAAAGAAAAAAAATATTTGACGATTCAAAAGTGCTGTAAAATTCCTACTTGAATAAAGATATTTTGATTTGATTTTTAATAAAAAGACAGTTTCAATGTCCTCCGCCTTACCCCATAATAGCATGCCGTAAGACATAATGCTGTGAAAATAAGCGAAATACTCCATTTTAGAAGTTTCAACATCAGTCTATAGCCTTACTTTCCGAACAGCACATGCAGCTGATCTAAGTTTGGCTGCCAGAATCTTAATATGTGCACCCCACTGAAGCCCAGAGTCTAAGGTTATTCCTAAGAAAACTCTCTTTAATGGTCTATCATCTATATGGATATTTTTACAGAATTCTTTTGCATTTGGCAAAGTGAATTCAACACACTAGGAATATTAAATGTATATAATATTACTAGTGTGTTGAATAAGAAATAGAAAGTGTAAGATATATAAGTCAATGAGTACATCTCAAGGTCCTCTTAATTAAGTTAGTAATATTGTTTTGTAATATTTACGTCGAGACTATTTCAGTTTTTTATTTATAATTAAACAATAAGACCAGGCCTTTGACTTTTGACTCTTGCCCTTCAAGAAATTAACCGCTTTGTAACAAGTTTCTTCGAACAAAAATAAAGCAAAAAATGCTATATTGAGGAGTTTCACCTCGTTAAATACTCCGTAATACCTATTTTATCTGTTTAATATCGCTAATGAAAATTAAATTAAGAATAATTTATGTAAAAATTGCGTATTTAAGGTAATTGACAACTTTCGCGCTTAGAGTTCTTTATATAATAATATTATCTATTACTCGAGTAGGAAGCCCGTACTTAGTAAGCATCTACACCGCAAAAGGAATAGGTACGTCATAATTTATGTATGGATATATCCCATATATATGTCAGCCATATATACTCGTATGCCAGTGACTCGTTGGTGTAGTGGTTCAGGTACTTGGTTTGATATTAGTGAACCCGGGTTTGATACCAACAAAGACGTATCGCCAAGCAAGAGATTCAGATATGATGTTGTGTAGAAACTATAAGAGGTAAATTGCCTCTTTGCAGGTTAGCGCGCTTCCATCTTAGACTGTATGATCTTATATCATGAGGTGTGATCACATTCAAACACTATCCTGTCAGCAATAAAAACAAATATATAGAATATGTTGGTAAGTTATGAAACTGTCTAAAATGGTAAAACTACTTGGTCAAATTCCTTGCATGCAAATGTAGGAAATTGTATTTTGTAACTTGTTTTGGGCTGGACTGGGTGGTGGAACTGGCTTCCACCACAGATAAATAGGTAGGTAGTACCGGCAATACGTGCCGCCAAGCAAAAAAATTGCATTTTGGTAAAATGGTGTGTATTAGGCCTGAATGCTATGATTGGCATCAGCGCTGCTGAGGATTTTAATTGTTAAATAGCAATATACATTCACATCGTGGCAATGAAGTAGAAATTTCCATAATATAAGGTCGTAGTAAAAAAAAATCCCGTTCGATGCTTGAAGCGATATGTGTTTAATGTCAACGTAGTTCCAAGCCGAGGCTCTAACTCGTAGGAGACGCCCTTGGAGCAGCATTTCCGCACTCGATAATTGGTGAGGCTCCCTAAGAACTCGTCTCTCTCTTCAGTTACGCTGTAAAAGTCAGTAAGGCTAACAGCTAAATACACTTCAAACGAAAAAAATTGATATCCCTAAGAACGTTGCAACATGCCAAGGATGCTGGTATCCTTACAAACTTTTCCGAAGTAAATTATATCATACCAAGTTAACGCAATACCATCTCGGAATGCTTTATCGTCAGATGGCATCATAAATACGCCTTAATCTATCAGTAAAAAGGTAATTTAACTTTTAAAGGTTTTTTCTACACGACATCATGCCAGAACTTGATCTGCCAGGAATCGAAACCAAGACTTTTAGGACCAAATAAAGTACTCGCAGCATTACATCAGCGAGGTCGTGTAATTTTATTTGATATTACTCCATATAGAACCAGAATATAGTGAATTTCGACAAGCGACCTCTAGCTCTATCTATAAGACAGCTGGCGCCTTTTGGAAACATTCCAAACATATCCAATCCAATGCTGACAAGTGTTTCATTGTACAAAACCCAATTAAAAGTAATACTTTTGCGCTCCATATATAAAACACAAAAAATTGGACTGCCCGTCTGCTTGAAATGTCCGTTATAGACCATTAACGTTCACGGCTGGTCTCATGCCTCCTCACTCATAGAATAGGGTTTTTAGAGTATTGTACCACCACCCTGTTTGACTGCAGGTTGGCAGGCATAGTACAAAAGTGCACTCACTATTCCTTCACTTTCGTAGTCCGATGTGACGGGAATCCGACACGACCGGAGAGAGATCAAGCTCAGGACCGACGGCTTAACGTGCTCTGAGAGGCACGGAGGTGGAACACGCCGCCAACTTTCCAACTTAGAGCAAATATTGAGAAAAATGGTAATAGAAAACTCAATATTCATTTTTGTATTCGCCCGACTTGGAGCTCGAACCCAGGACTTCATGTCTGTAGTTGAATACTAACCACTAGACCAATGAGGCAGTAGGTAAATTAGAAAGACAACATCGCGAAAAGGATATTTACATTATATACAATATAAAGACACATAAACAAATTTTATTTCATAGTACTTGACCCGGCAATCTTCGTGCCAACTCAGAATCAATAAATAAAATCTTTAGTAAAAAATGTTGTAAAAAGTTGACAGCTAAAAGTTATCAGCCAAAAGTTATTCCCGCCAAAGTACGTAAAATATTATAGCGGCGATCAGAAATTTTTGATTGAAAATGAAATGAAAGAAGAAACATAAGTATTTTAAATTAAATTTGATTTCTGAAAGACGGGACGAATATCAAACGGTTGATATTCGAAACCAAAAAATAAAAAAATAAAAGGAGACTTTACATTAAATTTGATCATTAACGACTTTTAAATTTAATTTACTTCTAAACGATGGGGCGAACATCAAATGTTTGACAAGTAGCAATAGTTTCTAAGGCATTGTATTATATTTATTCACTTTTTAAACCTGGATCCCCAAAAATAATTGAAAACCAAAATTAGCCAAATCAATCGTGCCCTTCTCGAGTTTTAGCGAGACTAACGAAGACCAATTGATTTATATACATATACATAGATATAAACTTTCATATAGCACAGCACCCTATTAATTGTTATTAAAATAAGTCTCGTATTTCTTAAAATTAAGCGTTTTTATGTGAAAAAATAACAGACAGTTCCCCTTCGATTTACCACGAGCTTTACACGGAAGCTTCAACCGCGTAATTCCTGATCCCTTGGAAATATGGGTTAACCAGTTCTTAATCAGCGACTTCATCCCGAGCTCTCCTGGGTTCTTCTCAACTTTAGTTGAGGGCTGCGGGCCTCGAGACAGTGCCTCCTTGCCCGGGCATCATCCTCAGACGTCAATTTGATGCCTGGTATTTTGTTTTGCCCACATTCATACGGGCTGGTTCCCGCTGGCTACGCTAGCGGGTCCATCCAGGTCAAGTCCGGGTATTGCCACTGATATTGCGTCGACTTCGCCGTCATCATTGCCTACATCAGGAGGCGGTGACAGCAGAAGCTCACGAGGCAGGAGACTTCATCCCGAAAGGAGGCAATTGCTATGTTTTGGAGAAGTTGAAAAAATTATCAATCCTTGCCAACATGAATTTCTTTTCTTTCCATAACTCGTTTAACGGAATCGGATTCTAGCCCTTTGTATCGTTTAGTCGTGTCTTTTATAAATATCTTTCATCACCACAGAGCATACATTTCAAATAACGTCACACAAACGAGGTTTATTACCACACTGTTTCCTGTTAGCGTGAATGAGTAAAGGTAAACGGGTAAATGACACAGGTACTTTGTTAAGAGATCGGATATCTTTCATTTGTGCGCTGATGTAACAATTTAAGATTTGTACACAAGGACTTAGTCAGCAATAGACACTTTGCTGCTTTGGGTTAATAATCACACGATCCTGAATTGAATTCTAGATAAGGGCACACAAAGAATAGTCTATATTCTGTTGTATTAAAGACTCATACTCAAAACGGTCAAAATGATCAATTCCTACGTTATCTACATCTATACTAATATTATAAAGAGGAAAGATTTATATTTTTGTATGTAACGAATAAAAACTCAAAAAGTACTGGACCGATTTTAATAACTCTTTTTTCATTAGAAAGCTACACTAACACTAAGTAATAAAGGCTATATTTAGTACTAGATTACTATACAAATCTTTAGAAATTCCAATTAAAACCAAGCGAAGGTGTAAAAAAATTAGCCATAAAATGTCTTTCATCGCATACGCTGTGAAGAGTATTAATGATAGGACAAAAAAATGTTCGGCAATATTATAGAATATATCAATATCTACAATAAACTTCGCGAGACCATATGTCGAAATATTGTAGTTACGTCACTATAACTACTTTTTTACATTTAATAAATTTTTAGAAATGCCGATCAAAATCAGACCATTTATAAATTTTTATCGAAATAAATAATTTAATATTCAAGACTGTCTCAATACTTGACGATTACTTATTGAATTATTGAAATCGGATATTCCATTCAAAAGATATCATTAAATTAAAATAAAAATACTTGCCGGCGGAGGACGCCACGCAGCGCATCGAGTAAATTACTCGACGAGAGAGGGACAGTGCGGGAGAAACGGGTGCACCATTATGAACTAGGTAGCCGGTCGGCTTCTTACGCAGTGGACGCAAGCGCCATTGAATATTTCGAGTATTTTTAACACATTTTTATGCTTCACTTAAAAGTTCTTTTCAGAGCTACTTAGTTTTAGTGTTTGGAATCACACTTTTTCATAATATTTGTAAATTCATGGTCATTTTAATTATCATGCGTATAACTTAAATATCTGTACCTATATATGTCTATCCGTGCAAAGCCGGGACGGGCCGCTAGTATAGAATAAAGTTGTTAAACACATCAGACAAGAAGACCTATAAACCTTTTAAAATAGCTTTATAATTATTTGAAGAAACTGTATTGACATAAAGATTCATTTACTACACATTCAAAAACAAAGTTTTCGTACTGGCGTGATTGAGTAAAGAAATTTTATTACGCACTGTTTTCGCACTGTTTTGGGTATTGCATAAAATCTCAAAACGTTTGCCCGTTTCAATAAAGATCATTCAAGCACGTGATCACATTTATGTGAATTCCCCAGCATCATCTATAGAATTTGCTAAATCATTCCAAAAACATCACAATTATCTGAAGTTAAAAAGCTTTAAATATTATTTCCTGGTAGTATATTCTTATCGGGATACCCAGATGAACATTATAATATAAATTATAAACGGAATTGATATGTGAATACTACCACGAATTGAATCCGCAAATGTTTAATCAAAAACCCATTGATTTTTTAAATCTGTTTTCCTATATTTTGTCGACTTAGTTTTTTTTTGCGATCTATATCCTCAACAGTTTTTATCCTATAGCTTCACATCTCAGATTTTATTGTATAATCTTCCAGACACAGATCTATTCTGGCTTAGTCTGGTCTGGTCTGGACGATAAAAATTTAGTCTAATCGTTATGTGAAATGTGCATCATTGCGCTTTTCGGTGAAGAAACCCAATTTGAAAATAACCATATGCATATTTTAGAAGCAATTGCTTCTAAACTGTAAAAGTGTAGCTTAACAACCCGCATCGGGGCACCATCGTGGATTTGTGGACATAGATTTCAAGGAAATAGCTTCATGGATCTATTCTGAACTTGTCTATTCTGATCTGGTCGGGTCGGGTCTGGTCAATAAAAAATGAGTCTAACTAGTATGTGAAACATTCATCATTGAGCTTTTCGGTGAAGAAACCCAATTTGAAAATAACCATATGAATATTTCAGAAGCAATTACTTCTAAACTGTAAAAATGTAGCCTAACTGCGCGCATCGGAGCACCAACGTGGGTTTTAACTCTAAACTTAGAATTGAAACCTGTTTCCAGCAGTGGGACTTAGTACGCTGTTACTTATACATAAATGATACTTTTAAGTATAATAAATAATAAGGATAATAACGAAAAGTAAAACAAATGATAGTACGAAATCGGTACAACGTCCTATCTACCTTTGGTTAGAGATGTTGCGTAAATGTGAAATGAAAACTATAATGATTTTAATATTATAAAGCAATAAAAGCCCGTTACGTCGAAATAATTTGATAACAAAACCGCCCATACAGCAACCGGTAGCAATATTTACACCGGAATCGGAAAATAGTCGTTAAAATTTATTTCGAATACTCGATAAAGCTCCGGAACCAACGCCCAATCCACTCCTCCCAAATTAGTTCAAACCCGACATTAAAATTGTACGAGCACTGCAAATTCCCGGCCGGACCAAATATTACTATCGCGTGCATAATTAAAGTTGAATAATGAACAACGTAAAGTGGAAAAGAAATAATTACATATAAAGACAAACATACTATATCTTTCTCAAATGTGGTGCGATTCGTGGAGATTGATTTAGAGCAATCACAAGTTCAAACCCTGGACAACGTTAAGTTTATCTTTATAAAAATGAATTTTACTTGATAATTCTTTTCAATCCATCATGGTACTTCGCCAGAAGGAAACGCCTGCCTGCCGTGAGTGTGATTCACCTGTGGATTCAATGCCACACATTCTGGCAGAATGCCCTGCGTGGGGACTCCAGCAGCATCTACTGACGTCGTTGGTCGCCGGTGATAGGGGGTGGAGGGCAGTGGCCTCCTTCTATAAAACTTTTATTTCGCTGAAGGAGGCACATGAAAGGCAGAGGGAAGACGCTGCTTTATTACCTTTATTATCCTTTTTTATCCTTTCTCCTTCTTAAATTTCCCAAAGTAATCTTTCGGAGTACCAGGGTATATTGCATCAATCCTCTCATACTCTACAAAAGAATGTGTAGAGTATCACTGGGTTTGGGTGGGTATTCTGGCTTACCAGCGAATCTCACACTCCTGTTAGGATTGTAGGACTGATCGGGGTGCATAAAGATATTTCCCAGTGTGATAAAAGGACGTTAATGGGTTATTACTAACTGGCCTAATGTATAGACACGTGGATTGTTGTTAAGGGTCCTCGGTTCGAATCCCGGACAGGCACCATAGTCACACACAGATTTCTTTGTAAAGTTTTGCCGTGTAATTGTTGTTTAAAATGTACGATTTGTATGTAAGTTATATACGAGTACGTAGCCTAACAACTGCCAGTGACGTAGAATGATGGGCGCATCTATTGAGGCTCTTTTCTATAAATAAGGAGCGAATGCCTAGCAGTAGGACATCGATATATAGGTTGATAACTTATCATATTATTTGTGTACTGCAAGTTTTCTTTTAAAACTACATATTTAGTGTCATAGTAATATAGTTTCTCGGTATAAAATCATTCTTCATAACGTATAAGTGTATTTCAGACGCAACAAAATTCATCAATATCGATTATGAAGTGCTAAGATATATACACATTTTTTTATATACATGTATATACAAATTCTCGTGTCGCGCTGTTTGTTACCCAATTTCTCCGAAATGGCCTGACCAATTCTCAAGTAGTTGGTCTTAGAATAGCGTTTTTGATACCCTTAAGTGATGAGCGCAGTCTACCACAAGGAAGAAAATCTTTATGATTTGTCATTAAAAAATATATACAACCCTAAACTGTCACCCTTCTACAACAAATACATTCACTAGAAATAAATTATATAGTAAAACAACGTTCAGTCAGTCATTGGTATATTTACATATATAATATATCATGTTGAAATTGTGTAGGTGCTGCATATTAAATATATGTTAAAGGTTATTTATAGGTATTTCAATCAATCATTTGCAAAACAGAGAGGCTGAAAAATGGACCCCTACTCAGCATAAATTTGCGATGTAACGGAATAACTGATTTCCAACAGCGTCCAGAAATAAAACACGTTTAAAATAACAATTTTTATGATAAGTAATATTGATTGAGTTTCATTCTCAAATAAAAATTGGCTGAATTGTGCTTTAAGACGTTTAAGTAAAGTAGTAAGTAGCAGCCCTTTTAACGGCCCACTGCTGGGCACAGGCCTCCTTACTCCGCGTAGCGAGGGTTTTTAGAGCATAGACCCACCACGCTGCTCCACTGCGGATTTCTATTCTATTAACAATTATATTCTATTAACAATTATAATATACGAAAGCAGCTATATTTTTTGACTTAATAAACAATAGACGATACAGTTTTTAACTTCGAGATAAGTGCGTGGTACGTCGTTATGTGACACCTCTTAACGACATGACCTTTCTGTATAAATGGTAAGTGGGCAGTTGAAAACTCCCCACTGGATAATTAGACGCTTAGAAAAGCTCTGCTCCATTTTTTATACAAAAAAATATAATTACCTCATGAAAGTAAAGCCGACCTATTATTATTACCGAATGAAATGAATACTAGCAAATGTAGTAATCGTTGTATAAGAGTTAAGTTTAATAAAAAAAAATGTTTAAAAAATCAATTAACTATTTATAAAGAGTAGTGTCCACGTGAACGCATCGTATCCTTAAACTCAAATCGAAATATACAAATAAACATACGCACTAATAGGACACGTATGCATGTATACCTTCATTTTCTTCTATTCTATATTTGTGCAAGTCGTAAAATTGAAATTTTATTTGTGAGCACGATTAATTTAATATTTGCCGTGTACACTGTTTGGACTGCCTCATTATTCTAGCGGTTAGAATATTCGACCACAGACATGGGGTCCTGGGTTCTGATGATGATGATGATTAAGATTTTCTTTATATTTGCCCGATGTTGGGAAAAATTCGAGGCACGGGGGCGGATCGAATTTTAAGAGCACTTTAAGCCGTCGGTCCTGTGCTTGATCTTTCTCCGGTCGTGCCGGATTATCGTCATGTCGGACTATGAGAGTGAAGGAATAGAGAGTACAGTTGTGTATTATGCCTGCCAATCCGCAGTGGAGCCGTGTGGTGGGTCTATGCCCTGAAAACCCTCTCTCATATGAGCCAGGAAGCCTGTGCTCAGTTGTAGGACGTTAATGGGCTGCTACTTACTTTTACACTGTTTGGGTAGGCCCCTAAAATACGGGTTTTCTTACTTTACAAGTAATAAAAAAAGTTGTAACCATTTAGGAAAGCTTTCAATATATTGTTCTGTACAATTAGTACCAAAATAAATTAATATTATAAAAAAAAAACACCCTTAAACAGTGCAAGTTAAAAAAATGTATTTTGAAGTGAATGAATAAAAAATATTTAAGTAACGATATTGAAAGATGGTATACAGTCAATATAACAAAACTGAAGGGACATAAATATTCGCTATATAAAGTAATTGGTTTTTAATAAGGGAAAACTCTTTAGCCGCGAATGTAAAATTTTTATGGATGAGACGCGTGATTAGAGTCAGCGTTAGATGTGCAGCACTTCTTATTATAATACGTTTGAAGGTTAGGTAGTTTTAATAATTACAAATAACATGTAGCATTTTAATATGCCACTCGTCATTCAATATATTTCATTAATTCTCTTGTCTTAATTTTCAATGCAAAACAAAATTTGATTAATGGACAAAAAAGTGGAAATTAAATTCATTAAATTCCTAACATTCTTCTTTCCCTTCCTCTAAATCTCAGAAGTCTAAAAAAAAGGTAAGTAAAAGCCCATTAACTCATTCTGTCATTGCTGGGCACAAGCATACGAGAGAGGGCTATTAGAGCATAGACCATCCACGCTGCTCCACTGCAGATTGGAAGGCATAGTAGTAGTACTCTCTATTCCTAAACTCTCATAGTCCGACGTGACGGGAATCCGACACGACCGGAGAGAGATCGGGCGCAGAACCGACGGCTTAACGTGCTTTTCGAGGCACGAGGATGGATCACACCGCCATTTTGCCAACGTCGGGCAAATATTGAGAAAATCTTAATAGAAAACTCATATATATTTCGAATTGGCCTGAGCCGGGACGCGAATTCAGGACTTCGTCTGTAGTCGAACATGCTAACCACTAGACCAATGAGGCAGTCAAGCTTTAAATTTGTATAAATGTAATAAACATGATTTAAAAGTTTGTTTGCCAGTTACTCTTCTGATATGTCTACTTTGTACGCACGCACTTTTGATTTTTTTTAGTTAAGTGCCATTCCATGCCCATATTTCATAAATATATCTAAAGTACGTTTAACAAACAAAATTAATATATTTCTCAACAGATGGGAAGAAAACCCTTATGGTGGTTTGGAGAGCGTAGAATCGTTAAGCTACTTTATTGCGGTTTGGCAGGCGAGATTTATTCACCCGGTTTTATCCTTTGCCGTAATTTGCATTTACAATATTACATAATATATTTTTATAGAAAACTAATTGAGTACTATAAAAATCATCGATTTTTTGAGCTTATTATTTTAGTAAGCCACTTAGATAGTGTTCCCATTAGATACAAACCTCCATACATATTTTTATACTGTATTCGAAATTCACGAATTGACATACAAACCTGTCTTCTAATATTACTTTTGGAGTTTCTTGTACTGGAATAAGATATCAAGTAAACCAAAGGTAAATAGCAGCCCATTTACGTCCCACTGTTGGACGTCATTCATTGCAGAGACGGTTATTAGAAGACCCATCTCGCAGCTCCATTCGGGTAGGCAGGCTATTACTACTTCCAATACTACCAGGTTTTTAACAATGATATGTGCTTTTAAGCATCATGTTTTGATAGCTATATGATTTTTAAAAAACGACGAAAAAAATCTAGTAGAAATTACGAACTTATGTTTTTAATTTCTATAACTGGATCGGTGGCAAGCTTCTTTCGAGCCTCGTTACGTAATACAAAATTAAATGTTTCAATTAGCTTTTTGACAGTTGTGAATATATTTGCAAATACATATTTAAGACGGCCTTGCTGGCGCAGTGGTGCGAGTACTCATATTGCTAGCAGACTCTTCGAGTTCGATCCTCGGTAGGCCATGGGTAGTTACCACCCTACCAGTAACGAAATACTGTAAAGTAAAGAGTTTTGTGTTCCAGTACCATGCTGTGTTGAAATATAAGAGCTAGATTGCCTCTTATCAGATTAGCGCGTTTCCATCTTAGACTGTATCTTCATTTACCATCAGGAATATATTTACTATTTCGCTAAGATGAAACATAATAGTTCAATTAGTTTTTTTTACCTCCGATAATTCTGCCTCATTCGTCTAGTGGTTAGCATGATCGACTACAGACACGAGGTCCGGGGTTCGATTCCCGGATCAGGCCAATTCAAAATCAATATTGAGTTTTCTATTAAGATTTTCTCAATATTAGCCCGAAGTTGGGAATAATTTGGCGGTGTGATCCACCCCCGTGCCTCGGGGAGCACGTTAGGCTGTCGGTCCTGCGCCTGATCTCTCTTCGGAGTCGTGTCGGATTGCCGTCACGTCGGACTATGGAGAGTGAAGGAATAGAAAAATACACTTGTGTACTATGCTTGCCAAACCGCAGTGGAGCAGCATGGTGGGTCTGTGCTCTAAAAACCCTCTCTCATATGAGTGAGGAGGCCTGTGCCCAGCAGTGGAACGTTACTGTGCTGCTACTTACCTCTGAAAGAATTATGGATTTTAATAGGCATAAATTCCTTTTCTTGTCTTTAAAGTTCATGTACTCATACAAATTTTCACATTGGACATAGGACAATATTTTGAGTGTATTATTAATTCACAGCTAAAAATGTAACTGAAATGATCACGACATTTATTCAAGCACAATTACACACGGATTTATGTGACACAAACTCGCCAAGGAGTACAGGAAATGAATTGGAGCAAACAAAATTGCATACGTATATATATCTCTCCAGAGACCTTGTCCACACAAATAAAAATATTACGGTTAAACGATGAGTATAATCGGGTAGCTGTTTAAATGGGGATTTTTTAAACATGACTCGTTTACAGTCAGTGCGGTTCGTCTGTGGAATGAGTTGCCGCAAGGGATGAGAAAAGCATCCTCAATATATTAATTCGAAGCCCAACTAAAAAGACATTTTCCCAAGTACATCAATTTGACCTCAACTATAATTGTTATCACTTTTTTTTAATACGTTATGGTGTTGCTATCACCGCTGTTTATGTCATAGTTTACACCTAGCTCTAATTAATATTATTTTTTTATTTATTTCGCTTTATTGCACACATAAAAACACAAAGAAACAGTATAAAGTAAAAAGAAAACAAAAAATATTTGGCAATTAGCGTGCAAAGGCGGTCTTATTGCTATGAGCAATATCTTCCAGACAACCTTTGGCGACAGGAGTTATTTAAAAAGAAGAGTGGGATGGTGCATATTAAGATATTTCTGAGTACAAAAAATCCAAAATGAAAATGGGGTTTGTAAAATTAAATATATTTTAGATACAATAAACATAAATATATATCTATATAATATTACATACATATTCAATATGCATACATATACTAAAAGTGCATAGTGATATATAATATTAGTGATTTAAGAAGTAGTTCTATAACCGACGTTTAAAAATTGGAAGTGAGTTTGAACGACGGATGTCATAGGGAAGATCATTCCACAGTCACACTGACTTCGCAGTGAAAGAGTTCCAGTAATGCTTAGAGTGACAGAATCGGTTACTTAGGAGATTATCGCTGGCCGAATGAAGATTAAATGATGATCACAATTATGATTACGAAAAGAAAAACGTTCTTTTAAGTAAGAGGGTTATAGAAGTTAGAATAAAGAAGAGTAAGAAGATGTAAGTTCCGACGTTATCTAATAGAAAGCCATTTAAGTCGACTACGATATTTTGACACATGGTCAAATTTACGGAGTCCATAAATAAACCTGATGCATAGATTTTGCAAGCGCTCGAGTTTATCGAGTTGTTGTTCAGACAGATCAGAATAGCAGGAGTCTGTATAATCTATGATAGGCAATAAAAGAGCGTAAGCCAGCGTGATCTTAGCATTAAGAGGGAGAAAATGCTCTCAACGCCGCAAAAGTGCTAGTGAGGCAAATAGTTTGCGGCTTACTTGTGCCACATGATTAGACCACGACAAGGAGCAGTCAATATGTAGCCCTAAATTTTTGATTATTGAAGTTAACTTCAGATCGTTGTTCCCTAATATAATTCGAGGCAACGTATTTAAATCAATTTTTCCTAGTTGCTTTGGTTCATCCAAAAGAATAACTTGGGACTTTGCAGGATTGACAGTCAGCCCGTAGGATATGCTCCAATCACCAATCTATTATTAATATTTCTATCTATCGCTGTATTTTTTTTAATGCACATCTACCATCGACTTTTCTTACGCCAGAAAGTTGGCTGGTAGATAAAGCTTTACAGCTTTAAGCCCGCCGTTCGCACTTTGTGCAATAAAGTTTATAAATAAAATAAAGCCGAATTTCGGTTACAGGAACAAGCTATCAAGCTGTTAGCATTGACCATGAATGTGGGGAGTGAGAACTAGAAGCGACAAGGCGCATGGCACGCTTCTGTCTTGCAAACTGTATAAGCCAGTACTGTAATGTAGTAGTCACCGACCGCCCAGCCTCGCGCGCTGACATGTCGCGTTCCCATATTGAAATATAACTCCACGCGCGTCAAAACTAAGTGTAAAAAGTATCACTTTCGCGTGTGCTGTGTGCTTTTGAAAACAGGAAAAAATTCAGTGACAAAATGACGGAAAAAGGATCGCGGCGTTACGTTCGTAGATAAATTATTTCAGGGTGTCAAAAGCTTACATGTATCCCGCAATGTTGTCTGTATGTAAGGGTGCCTACAATCTGGGACTAACAGTGTTACGCTGAAAACTAAGAATACTTGTGGTTTGTTCATAACTTTAAATGTTGCATTAATTTTTCATTGGTTGGAATGACGTTATCGCATAATTATTGTATTTTGTATAACATATCGCAGCGTTGATAAATCATAACACATAATTTATTAACATTGTGTAGGTTATCTCGTTGAGGATAAAGTTTCAATTGGTTGCCAAAATAAACATTGTAGTCTTTTATTAGAAAGCAATATTGCACTTTTCACAATGCGCGTCATACTTCGTTTCGTGCTATCCTTGCGAGAGATTTATTTGAAACACGTAAAGAATAAACACAATTGTAACATTTATAAGTAAAATGACTGAAAAATGATTTCGAAATATGTCACCTCTTTTGATATGGTCGAAATATTTGAAAACAAAAGACGGACAAAGAAATATATAAATATTCAAAATATTAAGAATTTGCATTTCTAATACTTTTCATTTTACTAAATTGATATTCAATATATAAAATAATTTATGTATCCGGTCCCCAATTTTAAATTAATTTAAAATGTAATATACACATGCAATTTGAATTATCGTGATAAATGATACGTATTAAATTTGTCTCTTAAAAATAAAAATAAACGACAATACATATATATTTTATATTTATTTGAAGTTGAAATTGATGTGCTAAATATATTTATTATTTTATCAATTTCTCTCTTATTTTGCTAATATAACTGACACCTTTATGGGATATATTTCAAGATACTTTCACTACTTAACAAATTAATCAAATGATTTTGAAACATTATTAAAAGATTCTTTAACATCAAATTTCTTGAATACTTATATACATAACTTTAAAAATCTTGTCAAAATTTTAATTAATTCAATTGTGCCTATCATTCTGAAAATTGACTAAATTTTTTATTAATTGTAAATAAATAAAAATCGTTCCTGTAGAAAACTCCATATGGATGGATCTTAAGAAGTTTTTTCTAAATAAAACTAGAGAAATTAAATTTTTCATACCTATACACATTAAGTAATCCAATATCCTGATATAATACAATAAAAATATATTTAGATATATTTGAAATCATGATAATTTAACCAATGTTAATTAATTGCGCCTTATTACTGTACATATAATAAATAAAGGTAGCCCAAGTTTTTTTTTAAATAGGGTTCCTTTGACACAACACTTATTAAAAATTTTAATTTATTTTAACCGATTGCGGTTCCATAAGTTACTTATTAGCTTCTAAGACAATGCAGTTGTAAGATTTTATTTCTTTTGAAACATTTCTTTTACTTTTGTTGAACTCCTTAGAAACCGACTTGATAGTTGAAAGAAAATTATACGAAAGAACATTTAGATCTATATCTTAGTGTTTAAATTTTTCAACTTATTTGATACATTTCGTTTCAACCACGTAAACGTTTTAGAACTATTGTATTAGTAAACAGTTTAGTGTAACTAATCTAGATGATTGACCGTTTTTATATCTTAAAGATTGTCTTTTAAGAATGCGTCTTTGACTCCTTTTGCTATATCTATTTATTTATTTCTTCTTCTGTTTTCTACATTAGGATTCCTTGTGTCTTGTAGCCACGTCGTTCTAAGAAATTCAACTAAAATAACGTGATGGTAATGTAAATATATATCATTGTTAGTATATATTAGAGATATCCAGGTATCTAATGACTCATCACGATAACTCTGGAACCATAACACGTAGAGAGTTTGGTAGGAATATTCCTTTTGCCGAAAAAAAAAATCAATATTGAGTTTTCTATTTAAGATTTTCTCAATATTTGCCCGAAGTTGGGAAGTTGGCGGTGTGATCTAGCCCCGTGCCTCGAAGAGCACATTAAACCGTCGGTTTGCAGCGTGGTGAGTCTATGCTCTAAAAACCCTCACTCCTACCAGAAGGCCTATGCCCAGTAGTAAGACGTTAATGGGCTACTACTTACTTTATACCTTTTGCCGAGTAGAGGTCAGCTAATATAGGATTTTAGGAAATTCCTTCCGCGAACAAACTATGTCTTTCAAGGTATGTAAAATTTGGTCAAAATTTTATTTTGACGTAATGGAATCTATCAAAAGTAAATTTTAGCAATTTCCACCCTCAAGGGGCAATGCTGATATGTTTATTATTTGTAAAACAATTTGCCTAAATGAAAATGCTACCAAAAAACATTACATACATAACACGAAGTCGCGGGTGCAGCTAGTATAATATATATTTCTAAATTTAGATTTAGTTATAAGATACTCAGAGAGGACGCATTTCCTCTTAGACTTACAGGATTGAGAACTACGTAGGTAATTAGACATTAGATTTAGAAGTTTTTAACAATGAAGCTAACTTCAAACTTCTCTTGAACAGTTGTATTTGGAAATCTGACTTTTCGTAGGAACTAGCAAGATCGTTATAGATAAAGATTTCCCATACAAGACGCTGTTATAATCTCGAAATGACATTGAAGCGTACATCACAGTGTCAAATGACCCATTCCTCCCGGGTCCAATTGATATAATCCGCATAATGTTATGCGTATTGCTTACATCCACTTGAGGCTTGACATCGCAATATTATTTACCATTAAGGATCACGTGGTGTCAAGACTCGATTAATTCACGTTCATTAAACGAACTAGCTTTTGCTCTGTTGCTTTTCATGTTTTAATCTTGAAGTAAATCTTCTTATGGTACGGTATAGAAAAAATTCGTCACTCGTTACGCGAGGTACATATGTCAGTTACACTTGGAAAATGTTATGCTAAAATACTTATAAATAAGTTGAATTTAAAATAACTATTATATTTACAAAAAAGGTAAGTAGCAGCCCATTAACGTCCCAAAGCTGGGCACAAACCTCCTCACTCATATGAGAGAGGGTTTTTAGAGCATAGACCCACCACGTTGCTCCATTGCGTATTGGCAGGCATAGTACACAAGTGCACTATCTAGTCCGATGTGACGGTAATCCGACACGACCGGAGAGATATCAGGCGCAGGACAGACGGCTTAACATGCTCTCCGAGACACGGGGGTGGATCACACCGCCAAATTTTTATCTTAATAGAAAACTCGATATCGATTTCGAATTGGCCCGACCCAGGACCTCATGTCTGTAGTCGAACATGCTAACCACTAGAGAAATGAGGCAAAATTATATTATAGAATTTAATTCAATATAACCTAAAGAAGTTCTCTGTGATAGCCTTAAGCTAAAATCTTGTTAGAAAGTCCGCAATCTGATAGCTTATTAATAAACAATAATTTAACTATTTAGGAATTTGTGCACCAAAATGTTTTAATTAAAAATCATTTTCTTATTTAAAATATTCCTTATTAAGTAGTCCCTGTAAGCTATTTTGAGTTATCAAATTAATAATAAAGTCAAATCAAAATCAAAATATTCCTTATTCAAGTAGGCTCAAAAAGCATTTTTCAATCGTTCGTTGGTAATACATATACCGCCGGTTCGGAAAATTGATTCCGCTGAGAAGAAACCGACAATAAACTCAACGGTTACTCCTTTATACATAGTTTTTCTAGTTTTCATTGTGTTCATCTTTCATATGCAACTGGAATCAAGTCCAAACGTCTTTGTCGCTTAAATAATTTTCAACATTATAATATGCTTTTTGTATTAGGACGTTTTTAACATATTTCTTAAAACAATGTTGAGGCAAACCCAACTGTGATTCTGGTATATTAGTAAAACTGCGTATGCTAAACCCCGCAAATGATTTCTGAACCTTCTACATTAATTGAAGCATTTCGGTCATTAAAATATTGTATATTTACGCGTTATGCGTAACAATGCCCTTTACAAAATGCTTGAACTTATGTATAGGTAAATCCAAGATTGATTTTGGTATCTAATTATATATATTTATTCTTCTGGACCATTTGTATCCTTAAAAAAAGTGTAACACTCGGGTTTTCCACTTTTGTCGCTTTATAATGTAAATATTTTTATTATAAAATGTGGTATATCTGAAACCAATTGTTAATGTTATTAATTCTTAATGTATATTAAATTAAATGTAAAAATCAATTAACTTTATTCCTTATTTCCGACCGATTGACTATATAATTGGTATAAATAAACTCTTTAATATTTAAGAACATACTAATATGCAAGCTCTGTGATGAGTTTTGAACCTACAAGAAAATATTTAATATTAAAAATGTGGATACGAAGATATAATATTCTCTAAAATACTTCAAAATTACAAGCCCCTGTTTGTTGTTTTTCTGTATATTACGTGTTTTGATAGAAAAAATAATGATTTGATTTCACCATAGTTGTATTGGCGGTTTTTATGCAGCATTTTTGATAACTGTACCAAGGTTTTGCTTGATCGGAAAGCAATTATCTGATCAAGGATGAATAAATTTTTAGTTGTTCCTTGCGTTTTCACTTAGTGACCGTCTGCTTCGCATAATGAACTACTTCTCTAAATTTCACATTGATCTCAAAGTGTTTCAAGATACGTACGTACATAACATCACACCACATTTCCATAGGGATAGACGTAGACCACGTTCTTCCACTTGTCACGATCCTTGCATATCTCCTTCGCTTCTTTTATTCTCATTAAATCTTTCATACAACTCCGTCGGTTTAGAGTATTCTTGATCTGGCCCTTATTTAAAATGTCCTGGATTTGGTCCAGGAACGTTCGCCTCGGTCTTCCCCTTCCAACTTTCGCATTCACTCTTGACTCATAAATCCTTTTTGTCAGTCTCCTTTCATTCATTCTCTCTACATGCCCAAACCTTCAAAGCATACCCTTCTAAATTTTAGTCGCTACATCTTCTTTTATACCACAACGTTCTCTTATCGCACTATTTCTTACTTTGTCAGTTTCAATCTACTCATACTTCTCAACGCTCTCATCTCTACCGTATTTATAATTAGAAACATTGTTTTTACTTTTTATATTCACATTTAACCCTTACTTATCATATAAATTATAATAAGAATGCATCTGAATTTTTATGCATTGAATAAAGTGATTTCCTCTAATAGCGCAATCCATTAGGCAAATGTGGTTTCATCAAATACGGATCTTGTTTAAAAACACTTACATATCTGTTTTAATGGCTTATTTCGATACAACAATTACTCGGTTATGTGTGTTAAGAAGATTTATAGAATACTAAATATTTCTCCTCGATTTCCACCCCTTAGTTCCAGATCCCGTGGAAATATGTAATTATAAATTAAAATATAACAGTGGCGCGTTGTATAGATAAGAATGACGGCTCAGTCTCATACAATACCTACAAAATAAAGAGTATAGGGTACCTTTAAAGAACTTTTCACTACAAAATTAGATAAAGCATTTATGGATTCAAGAAATAGACAGGAATACGGCAATCACGTGCTGCCAAGACTATTAATTCATGTTTATTAAACAAATTAAGCATATGAGGACGGTATTGATTACCTACGTGACAGCTAATTGTCGGTTTCAGACGAAGATTGTAACGTGACTTGTAAAAAACTTTGTCATCTTAAAAGAGGTCCGAGGGAATTAACTGCGTCTACGTCCTTAATTAAATTGTAATATATCGTTAATATAGGTCTATTTCTATAAAATCTACTTACAAAGTTTTATCGAAAAACTATATAAGCAAGCTTAATACGAGAAGGTAATATGCCTCATTCCAAAATAAAATCTTTTAACCATTTAGTCTTCAGTAGATAACGCAGTCAAACTTTTCGTAAAAAGTATAAAAGAAATCATCAAGCGTCATCCACTTAAAGTTTACAGAAATGTATTTGAAATTAAATGTATATACAAATGAGCATTTTATTAACGATTGAAAATTTTAACAAGATATTTATTGGGAGAGTGAACTAATAGTAGAAATAAAAAATACTATTAAGTTTTCTATCCTAAATGTCTCAAGTTATGCAAGGCAGGTTTGACATTCAATTAAGACCAATTTATTTGTTGGTAGATAATGAAACATTTTATTATGACAGTCAGTTATACTTATTCCGATCCAAAATTCCTTATTGTTAAAATCCATCAGCAAAATGTCCTGACAAATTTGAAAACTATCAAGAAATAATCTATTGAACCTCTGCTTTTAGTCCCATAAATATAATGAAAGATTTTATTAAGACAATCGGCTATACTCATTCCGATCCAATATTCCTTAGTCACAAAACCATCAGCGCAATGACCTTAGATTTTGAAACTATCAAGAAATAATGGATTAAATCTCAGCTGTTAATCCCATAAATATAATGAAACGTTTTATTATGACAGTCGGCCATACTTACTTTTATCCAATATTTTTTAGTCATCAACCCTTTAGCCCAATTTCGTGCAGTATTTGAGAAATATCAAAAAATAATCCACTGTATTTGAGCTATTAGTCCCATAAATATATTTAGAAGTAGTTGTTTTTGTGCAAATTATATTTGATACTTTTTACCAAGGCGTTGCGATAGTTGGAGTGTTTTTTGCGCTGAGGTCACCTCTTGCAAAAAGCGTTGCAGCGATGCAGTGTTCAGATTGAATAATTCGATTAAATGGCTCGTACAAACAACGACTGTTCGATTGCCTACGCTATAAATAGCTTGTTTCAACAATATGTGATCTTCAAATCAACAGTCAATATAAAGGGTTGATTACGAACTTTTCTTTATTCTATTTAGTGTTTAAATCAAATCAAATCAAAAATCAAAAATATCTTTGTTCAATTAGGCATGTTACAGCACTAAAGTTACGAGGTTCATTACATTCATTCCTATTGCACGTTTTACTGGCTCAATTTTGATTAAATTTATTTTATGGTTATATTTTATTGCAGACAGATAGCTTGACTTTGATTTCTCCTAATGGTAAGTGGGAGACTGAGATGGAAGCACGTACAGCATCGTATTGGAACGAAAATTTTTACTTAGCAACACGTCTTTTTGTTCAGGCAGTAACTCACCGTGACTGCAGCCTATCACCTGTCTAACTAGGTCTTTTTCGCTAGGAAATGCATTGACGTACCTCGGCTGGAAGTTTTACCTTTAACCAGGAGTTTGGGTCTCTATGCGGAACAAAATACCCACTAAAAGCCAGCGAGACGCTCTGCGTCCTGAAGTGGAATACCAGAGGTTAAACTATCGGTAAAAAGAGCAGGAACCAGTCAAAAGCACGTCTTGTGAACGCCGGTCTCTTCTTTCAGATAGTAAAGGTCTCTGCTGCGGTTTATCTCTTCCTCACTGATGCCTCCTTCTGCGAGAAAGTTATTTTAGAGATCGTCCACCACCCACACACAAAAATGAGTATTATTACTCCGATTTTGCTCACTAACGCGAGCTCACCGTCAATTCTTAAGTTGCCTTACTGGAAATCGAATCAACACCCTTTGCTACCGAAGTGAATATACGCACCATTGCACCGACGAATCTATTAATTGCCATCATATCCAGTCTTGATTTGCTATCAGCTTCTCCATCTCTTCCCTCATACAGTAAATCAGTATGTGATACTCAATTAGTTCCACTTCTAAGCGTAAATCCATATCGATATTAAATCGTATATATAAATAATAAATTAAAAATTTTCTTAGAAATTATATTACTGCAGTTAAGTACACATATATATTTCTTTTAATTGTTACACTATCATGCTTTGCAAAGCCACGTGATCCACTTATTGTATCTATTTTGATTCTACAAACGTACAAAATATAAATCGCTTATGTATATTTTTGTATATGCAGAAGTAGGTTATAACATATGTAATTTACTTTGCAGTTAAAAATTCACTTTAATAGCTAGTAATTCATTCTTATATAGGTGTAGGTCACTTAAAAATCAGGACAGGGCGGTCTGCCAACTACTCGAAGTTCGACAATTAAAGCTGCAATCTCATTTGAACACGTGCTTCGAGAAAACGACCACAGGACTCTATTAAAATTCTTTGTTCTTACTTAAGATAAAAGTGATTTGAATTTTTAAAATAAAAGATTACATATTAGTGCAATATATTACTAATAACGCTGATAATAAACCTTAAGTAATAAAGAAGTTTTTAAATTTCACAATTTATTGTTACGAGTCATTTTGCTAGTTCCGCATTTGATACTTGATTAAGAATTATCAATGAATTCTCTTTTTATTTATATCTAACTGTTCCCGATGGTATCGATGGTATGGAATATGTGGAATACTGTAATTTACCAGTTTCGAAAATAACGAACACAAAAAAAGATTTTTCATATTAGGCGCATTCAACGGATATTATAAATTATATTATAATTATTTAAACTACGACAAATAGTAAGCTCCACAATCATATGAAATTACTTTTAAATGTGTCGCATGTAAAATAATTATCACAAATTGTGCAAATTGGAATCCAATATCAATAATATGAAGCTTAATAAAATACAGAACGAAAATTGAAATACATCGAATGTGCCCGCATCGTAAACCAATTGCAGCGATCGCGATTGTGGGTTGAAATAATCATAATATTAAGTACATCTGTACTTAATGGTAAATTGTATTATTAATTTTGTATTTATAATAGTATTACAATATATATTGTGGCATATGCTGAGCCTCACCTACTGATTTATAGGTCTAATATTTAAACTAATTTTATAATGAGGAAACATCTTTGTATGTGTGTTTATAATGTTAAATACTGGATTGGTTTAAAAAAAAATCCCCATTAGAAATCTGCAATTTCACTGAGTTATGTCACTCAGTATATATTTTATTTCATATGGCAGTTATGGCTATATTCTATTCTCAAAAAAAAATTAGGGTATCCTAATAAAAATGCAATAATGTAAGGCGTGAAAAAAATTGTTACAATAAATCTGTCATTGCGTACGCTGCGAAAACTGTTGATCTCTCTTAATCACTCACTCACTTCAACCGATGCACGACCACTGCTGGACAAAGGTCTCACTTAGTGATGCCCACTGTGCCCGATCTTCTGCCGCCTGGCTCCACCGGCTACTGGCGACTCTCCTTATATCGTTGGTCCACCTCGTGGAGGGTCTGCCTACACTCCAACTTGGCTGGGCAGCGTTCGGAAAGCTACGTGAGATCTTTTCATCAAATAGCCCAGTGCCAGAAGACCAAAGTCTTCGAACAGTGCGTGTTGCCAGTGATCACTTACAGATCAGAAACTTGGTCGTTGACTATAGACCTCATTCGAAAGCTCAAAGTCACACCGCGTGCAATGGAGAGGGCTATGCTTCAAGTTTCTCTACTAGATCAAATCAGAAATGAAGAGATCCGTATAAGAACCAAAGTCACCGACATAGCCCTAAGAATCAAGAAGCTGAAGTGGCAATAGACCATGGGTACGTAGTCCGACGTACCGATGGACGTTGGGACACGAAGATGCTGGAATAGGACACGGACACGGACAGACTACTGGCGATTCAAAAATGCTTTTTGAGCCTACTTGGATAAAGAATATTTTGATTCGATTAATTTGATGATTGATTACTAGTATTTGATATATACAATAGAAAATGTCTCTGAACGCAATGTATACCGTTGGGAACACATAGTTTGTATATATTAAGTATGTTTTATAGGACTTGCCTAATTGAGGTCATATTTATATAATATCTGGTCTAAGTAATGCCGAAAGATGAAGCATGACTTTGGTAGATTGCCAATTTCCACCGCGACACTTTTGCTTAAAAAGCTCATGGCTTAAGACTTCGGACGAGTTTGAAATAGTTTAACGTTGAGCCACATTTCGGGTATAAAATAAAGCATTACAGCCACCGCCTACGCCATCTAGCACGAACTTCTTAAAGTTATTTTAGAAAGAAACTTTTATATATAATATTTTACGTGAACTTTCCTTTAATGACTTTACAACGTCTTGAAATCTAGAAAAAGTCGAAAGTAGTACGAATGTAATTTTTTTTTAATGAAAAGACTAGCTCTACCTCTGTGTGTGACTTCATCCGTGTGGGATAGTAGGTATTCATGGATAGCATTTTTAACAATTTAAGTTAATAATTTAAAACAAACACATGCGTATAAAAATACTTTAATAGGCTAATTGAAGTGTTTCACTGACAGACAGAAAGAGTTACTTTCGTATTTATAATATTAGTTATAATTGTTACCTGTTCGGCCGCGTTTTATTGGCCCACATAATTTTCCCGTACTTTTTAACAGAAATAACCGTCGCCTGCCCCGTTCCGGAGGGCCGTTTTTGCGTAGATTGCCCGCAGGTCGAGTGACGCTAACGTGGCTTAGGCCCTAAATGTCAAAAAATAAAATCAAAAATATCTTTATTCAAGTACGCATATTACAGCACTTTTGAATCGTCAAATTATATATTTTTTCCACACTCTGATACTAATATACGTCTGATGATGGTACTCAAGAACGGCTTAAAATCTAAAGTTACAAGGGTTCCTTTGCGCCCTGATCCGAGAAGAACCCACAACAAACTCAGTCGCGTTTTTTTTTCATGTTCATGAAAATGTTCATGTAAGACAAAACAATGTTATTAATTTTATGTTTGCTAAGTTAAACTACACAGTGTTTCTTTCATGAACTCATCTTTTGTTTATCAGATTAAGATTCTGGTGTAGTGTCATGTTATGCTAATCTTTGAGATAGTGAAAAAAGGTGGTCTTGTATTTGTAGGCTCATCTCTGAAAAATTTAAACTTACCTCAAGGGTTTTCATTGTTGTTCACATGGCTTATATAATGAAAAATACAAATAATCACTAATAAACACTCACAGTTTATAAAATACCACAAAAAAACTTAACGACCTTCGAAGCGACAGACGCACCGTTGGTAACGGTGATTTTGTAACTGTTTTATTATTTGTTTTTCTATTGTCTGGTGTTATCTCTACGCATATTTTGTTACGACAGTTACCAAGAAGCGAAATAGATAAAACTCATTATAACTTTTTTAAAAAGAGATGCTTATATTTCTGATTGCCCGAATTGTGACAGAACTATCGAAGAATGTCAACTATTACTTGTCGCTGGCTATAGGGTCAACATCCTAATAAATAAATATCAAGCTTCTAGCTCTAAAAATGACGATACATCTACCCTTACAACCTTTTTTTCGTATTAAAAATTAGCCTATGACTTTTCTCATACTCTAGACAATCTATGTACCGAATTTCATTTACCTTCACATTCACAATATTATATATAATATAAGAAAGTAAGGAATTAAAACTTGAACAGTTTTTCCAAAATGGGATAGATGACACTGCAGTTACATTTATTAACTGACACACTACGTCTTTACCACAATAAGTAACAACGTCTGTCAGCTTGTGCAAATAGATATATACGTATTATATAGAAATTATACGTAAAGTTTACGAGATAACCATTGCTTAACGGATCGCTCACGTTTATTTAATCAGCTGGCGGTTTGTTCATTTAAATACAAATTAAACTACAGTGTTTTTCTTTTAATTTCACTCAAAACAAACAATTTATTATTGTGCATAAATTAACGAGTCGTATTTCAAAATGTAATCTACTTAATATTAATTTTAACATACCAGACGGTCGGACAATATAATAATAATAATAATAATGATGATGGATTTNTCTGCGGATATCGTCGTCCCATCTACGACGTTGTCTCCCTTTTTTCCTTTTATTTTGTCTTGGACACCACTCTGTCACATCTCTTGACCATTTGTCTTGTTTGTTTCTTACTAAGTGACCTGCCCACCTCCACTTTAATTTTTTTATACAGTAGGTAATATCAGTCACTCTCGTTTGCTTTCTAATAACATTTAATTTAACTTTATCTCTCAGTTTGATATTGAGTAAACTTCGTTCCATACTGTGTTGGCACGTTTCGAGCGAGTGAATATCACGATTTGTTAAACTCCACGTTTGGCATCCGTACGACGCCAAACGTAAGACGGTCGGACAATGCTTTACTTTTATTATTGAGAAATGCAAAATATATATTTATCCTTTGGTATTTCTCAGCTTATCCTGTATATCCTCAAAAATGTTATCTTTCATTAAAAGGATAATAGCTGAAAAGTCATACTACAATTTGAAAGAAACGTGAAAGAATTGCTCTAATCGAAATAAATTACACTAAACTTATAATAATTATGGTAATTAACTTATAATGAATATCTTCATAAGGCGTCGTCAATTCAATGACGATAAAAAAGGTTACCCAATTGAGTTTTTCGAGGGTTTTTCTTACAACACATGAATGGACCTTCGTCGCTTTAGACTTTAAAGAAATGGTAAGAAGCTGTAATGGCAAGCTGTCAGGTTCAAAGAACGCTTGCGGTAGTGTTCGTCTAAATATTCCAAAGTAATCTCTTTGGGTTGCGATTATTATTGTGTGTATTAAATACAATAAAAATACACCATGCCTCCTAAATTCGATCATAACGAAATTAAAATAGTGAACTTAAGGTGTGTTGGAGGAGAAGTTGGAGCTACGTCATCCTTAGCTTCTAAAAATGGCCCACTGGGTCGTCCTCCCAAGAAAGTGGGTGATGACATCGCCAAAACTATTAGTGACTGGAAAGGACTGAAGATGACAGTGCAAGTTATTGTACACAACAGACAGGCATAGATGTCTGTAGTGCCATCCGCAGCTGCAGCGAACATTAAACACGGTGACAACTTTGAAGGATGTCATTTGTATTGCGAAAATAATGCGACTCCGTTCCATTGCAAGATACCTGTCTGGTTCAGTTAAGGAAATCCTTGGCACAGCACAATCTGTTAGATGCACAGTTGAAAGCAGACCACCTCATGACCTGATTGTTGATATAAACTATGGTGCATTACTATTGATGAATAAGCATTAACGTCCTACTGCTTGGCACAGGTCTCTTGAATCATTTGCGAGAGTTTTTAGAGCATACCACCCTGCTCCACTTTGGGTGAACTCTCTATTCCTTAACTCTCATAATCCCAAGGGACGGCATTCCGATACAACTGGATAGAGAACCAACGGTTTAATTTGCTAATACTGAACATTTGTTAACAAAAAACTCAAACACAGGACCTCATATCTGTAACTGAACAAATTGACCATTAACCCAAGGATGCAAGTAAACAATAGACTCTAAGTCGTTCTTTATTCTCATCGTCAGTCGTACATATAAAATTATATGGGTGTATAAATTTAGGTTCAGAAAGTGAACTTATATAAATTGAAAAGTGATATAAAAACATCATAGATGAAAGTATTATTGATAAGAATAGAGTAAAAATACATATCAACGGTTGCGTTCTTCTTAGAAGATGTTATAATATGCAAAGCATGCGGCTTCTGCATTTCCCGTAATAAATTAGCTACGCTTCCAGTTGACGTTGGACATGATTGATGCACTGCTCACACTTATCATGAATTATAATAATAACAGAGATAGGGTAATTGCTTGGCTGCAAAACTGTTTTTAAGAGCTGTTCTATTTTATACACCGCTGGTTTTGTTGGCAAATATATATTGCAGATTTTAATGCGGATTTACGGTTGCAGATAGGCTAAACTGTTTCATAATTTTCTCTTACACACACCCTTTGGTCTAGTGGTCAGCTTATTCGACTAGAAACATGAGATGAGAAATTCAACAATGAAAATTGAGTTTTCTATTAAAATTTTCTCAGTATTTGCCACCGTGCTAGGATAGCACGTTAAGCCGTCGGTTCTGCGCCTAATCTCTCTCCGTTCGTATCGGATTCTCGTCCTATTGGACATGAGAGTGAAGGTATAGAGAATGTGGGTCTATGAATGAGGAGCTCTATGTCCAGCAATAGGACGTTAATGGGCTGCTTCTTACCTTTTTTTAAGGCTAAAGCGACGAGGGTCTCTCCGTGCACTGTTCTAAAAAGATCCCGGATAAAATTCGGTCGGGTATCCTATTTTACCATCATCATTACAATATAAATTAAACTATAAGAAATAAGTATGTACTATCTTTCATGGACGTTAATGGGCTGCTACTTTTACATTTTACTTTACTGTCATAATCGATTATTCAATTCCAAGTTATTAGTAAGTACATTGCCTACCCGTAATTAATGAATAACATTTTCCATTATCAACGGTTGCCTGGAAGAAATTGCTTTAGTGATAAGACCGCCATTTAGCCAAATTTATATTGTTGAATAAATAAAATTACAGACATTTTTGAGATTTCTATTTCCCGTTCCTATAGAGGATTTCGGAAAAAAAAAGTATGTTATTTTAATCTTAACCATATAAGATATAGTCTGTAAATGTAGTGGGGTCCTTTGCCCAACAAAGAGAGGTCCCGCGAGGTGGAGGAGGTTGGCTTGCCAGTTGCTCCAGGCAATCCAACTTCGGAGTAAGTTTTGGTCATTGACATAGTTGGGCTTAAGCAGGTAGATCGCCGGCGGTGTTGCGAATGTCTGTCAGTCGCGTTTTCGTGACCCCCACCTCCGAGTGATGTAGGAGCACCGCTGGCTTTTAGCCGGTATGAGTCCGGCATACGCTGGAACATCCTCCCGAGTATTCCAGGTATCCCCGAGGATTTTGAAAGTTTGAATTTTTTTAATGTAAAAATTAGAATTTTTTAATTAACACCCCTTTGAATCCAAGACTTTCGCTAGCAAAGCGAGTATTTGTACCAGAAAGGCTGTCTAAAGCAGTTTACACTAATGATAAAGATCTTGGCTTTTTTTTAACGTTTTACTACAAGTTTTAGATCGAAATAATTCGAGGTTAAAATGCAGACGCGCCTTTTTCGCCCATCCGATACTTTGTTTACCGGCAACTTTGATGTTTGTGCCAAAGTCAACATAATCTTGGGAGCAAGTGGCAGCTTGTACTTCCATAACAATTTGTGTTAGAGAAAAAACATTGAACAATAAATAGGGAATCCGAGTTACGTTTCTCCTTAGGTTTTTTTATTTGGCTGTCTGTTAATCTACGTGCATTCATTTAAACTGTAAAGGATTATTCAATGCAGTTATCTACGTAATTATTTTTTCAGAATGGTGATCTTTATTCATTGGTTGAATACAGAATTGAATAACGTCACGAAGATGTGCAGCGTTTTTAATGCTAATTCGTTTGAACGTTAGGTAGTTATAATATTTACAAAAGTTGGCCACTCGTCATTTAATATAATATTATTCATTAAATCAAAATATTTCATACACTTTAAGTTCAAAAACAAAATTTAATTAATAATTTCTAATATTCATCATTTGAGATTTTAATAAATTATATTTATTAATTTTCGACACTTAATATTACTATTTATATGTGTGTTGGTAGTGTTATAGTAAGTAAGTAAGTAGCAGCTTTTTAACGTCCCACTGCTGGGCACAGGCCTCCTCACTCATATCAGAGAGGGTTTTTAGAGCATAGGACCCACCATGCTGCTCCACTGCGGATTTGCAGGCACAGTACACAAGTGTACTCTCTATTCCTTCACTCTCATAGTCCGATGTGATGGGAATCCGACACGACCAGAGAGAGCAGGCGCAGGACCGACGGCTTAACGTGCTCTCCGAGGCACGGGGTTGGAGCACACCTCCAACTTTCCAACTTCGGGCAAATATTGAGAAAATCGTAATAGAAAACTCAATATCGCTATTAGAAGTGGCCCAACCCGGGGCTCGAACCCAGGACCTTATGTCTGTAGTCGAACATGCTAACCACTAGACCAATGAGGCAGTAAATTAAAATTATCAAGCCTTAAAACATAAAATTATTTAGGATTATAGAACGTGACTTTAGGTGTGATATTAAATCCAAATAAAGCGGTTCAATACAAGATATCTAAAATAAACACTTATGCTATACTAATTTACAAGTAACAGTTACGTAATATACAGTAATTGTGTTTAAATTTTAATGATATTTGGATTCGATATTTGTCACAAATTTTGTGCAAACACTTTTTAATAACTCGCAAAGTACGTGAAATAATGTGTGTAAATGTTTCTTTCAGTGCAGGTTTTAGCTGAATTATAACTGTGGTAACTAGCCTATAAGAAATTCGAAGCAATTAAATCGGGTTAAATCCCATATCATGACCTCATTGCCCATATTGAAATACACGTGGTTGAGAAGTCAGATTATTAATATACATGCAATGACGAATTGTTCCAGTTTGAAACATATACTATTTCATTACGAACAGGAAATAAATAGGATTCAACGAGGAAAATATAAAGTAGAACAATAGTTAATAAAGTATTGAAATACAAAGATTATGGATAGATTTGTCCGAGTCTGGACTAATTAGCACCAAGCACTTGTCGCCAAGCAACACTTGCGTTCCATTACGATGCTGTGTAGAAACGAATTTAACTTTTACTAGTAGCGCTGTCATCTTAGATGGTACCATCGCTTTATATTGATTATATGCAAGTGCTAACCTGTCCACAATTAAAATAACCATTCTTGAATTCCCCTAAAATACACAGAAACCTTTAATTACCATTGGTGTAGGATTTCATTCACAAGAGAGACAGAGAAGGAGCAAATTAGGTTAGCATAAAAAAGATTCAATCATAAAAGATAGACAAATGTTATCCCAGACTTTTTTTTGTACTTGTAAAGGGGAACAATTCTGTCACACGAGTACATCAGTTTAGTGAAATTTTAACCGTTTACACAGAACAACAACCATTTGCACACAACAGGAGCTCTCAAAGAAAAACAAGTCTGAATTTGAAACATTCTTCGTTGGTGTTCCACGTCAATTGGTCTTAGCTTAATTAAATATAGTCTAAAGCCTTCCTTGATTATTAAGCTATCCAATACTGAAGGAATTTTTCAAATCGGACCAGTAATTCCTGATATAATCGCGTTCAAGCAAACAAATGTTACATTTTTGCGTGCATTTTCTTCAAATTGCATTAAACTTGCAAGTGTAGTAAAAAATACAGGAATTTCTAACATAATATAAAGTAGGTAAAGCGACATCCATTTCGCTTAAATAATGTCCGTAATAAAAAACACCCGAAAAACCTTAAGTAATTGATAATTATTCATAAAACGAGAGTTGATGTACCTTCTCAATAGGTCAACACAATTTCCACTGCGTCATATTTCTCCGCATTAATTATATGATAGCATACAGAATAATGCTTTTGATAGTCTATTTTTGTACATAAAACTATGTTAATTTTCATACCTACAATTACATTATCGCGACATTATATTAAATGTGTTAGTAGTTTTGAATATCATCGTAATAAATCGAACCTTGGACACGTTAAATTGTCATGTGTACAATTTATGAATGGATTAGTTTTATTACAAAGTTTGATGACCTTTCAATTCCTGCTATAAGTTCACACTTTCCCGATAACGTTCTAGTTCTGGGCACGAGCCTCCTCTGTCATAGGAGACAGGGTTTCTCACGATGTTTTCCTTCACCAAAAAGCACAATAATGAAGTACTTGATCAAATTTTCAATCGTTACTCAAGTCTTAATCTATTTTTTAAATTTGTAGTGAATGAAACTTGATGTCAATAAAGTTTTTTAAATATAAATACATTAATTAAAGGCCATCTGTCTATTGAAAGCTCTTTTGAGAGTTTTGCAGTTGTCTTTCTGTGTATTCAGTTGAAGTAGTTCATGCTATATAACAAAACAGCTGATTTTGGTTTATGTTACTTGTTAATCCAAGTTGTAAATATTAGTAATATACTATTGATGGATTTGCTTCCATTTGATCCTATTTTTGAATCCAGCAAAGCAGTTCATTTCATATTTCAACAATTCAATGTGTTTGTAGACGTATATGCACAATATAATATCATAATATACTCGCTTTGTTGGCCGATATACCGGATTCGATCCCCGGTAAGGCTACTACAAAATTGAATTTTCGAATTTGTTGAAATCTGGACTGGTGGGAGGCTTCGGCCGTGGCTAGTTACCACTCTACCAGCAAAGACGAACATGGAGTTTCTGTTCCGGTGCGATGTTTTGTATTAGCGAGTCAGCAATAAAAATAAATTAAAAGTACGTAAGATTTAGTAGTGTTGACGTGAAAGCGCGACAGAATGACTTGCTTTCACATTTATAATATTAGTAAGAATTAAACAAAGATTGTAGTCTACTGTCATTGCTGTTTTTGTATATGTATATATATGATAGCTGCAGGTCTGATAAAATACAGATATTTTGTTAAAATTCTCGTAAAAAACGTAATTCCATGACTTTCATAAAATGCTTAAGAAGGCTTTTTTACTATTAGAAATTGTTTCCTGAAAAAATAAAAGTTAAAATTTCGTGTGCACAAGATGCAAATGTTTGAAGTGAAACTTCTTTGGCAAACTTATTTATACAAATCTAAAACTTTAGATTTACGAGAGTTAGAGGGAGGGAAAAATGAATATGTGTTTAGAGTTTAATGAATTTAATTATCATTAAAATATTACAAGTGTCGAAAATTAATACAAATAATTTATCAAAATCTCGAATGACGAATAGTAAACAAAATTGCCACATGTTATTTGTAAATATTGAAACTACCACATTCAAGCGAATTAGCATAAAGAATGGTGCACATCTTCGTGACGCTAACAATGCGTTTCATCCGTCAATATTTTACCCTTATGCGCCTAAAGAAGTTTCACTTCAAAACTACTTTCACATGAATCTAGTGACAAAATTGTAAATTTAAAATAACAAACAATCCTACTCCAAAAACATACATACATACACAGCATCACGCCTCATTCCCATAGGGTAGGCTGAGACAACGTCCTTCCATTTGCCACGATCCTTGCATATCTCCTTCGCTTCTTTCATTCTCATTTAACCTTTCATACAATTTCGTCGGTTTAGAGTACTCTTGACTTGGCCGTTATTTAAAATGTCCTGGATTTGGTCCAGGAACGTCCGCCTTGGTCTTCCCCTTCCAACCACTTTTGACTCCTGAATCCTTTTTGTCAGTCTTCTTTCATTCATTCTCTCTACATGCCCAAAACATCTAAGCATACCTTTCACTACGTCTTCTTTTATACCACAACGTTCTCTTATCACACTTACTACTCCAAAAAAGTAACGAATGTGATTGAATGATGAACATAATGTATATTGTATTGTATGTCACATGTATATGTGTATACATAAAGACACAAATACAAATCGTTTTTAATAGTCTACAACATAAATAAAAGTAAAGTTGCAATTATTTATGTCCAAACGGACGCATTATATTGTAAACAATAGTTTTAGCGGATTTTATCGTTGGTCTCTAGTAACAGGCAAAATCCACGTGAACAATTACTAGTAGAATATCAATGTGTTATTTATTACGGTATAAATTAAACATAATATTGCTTATATTATACCGTTCACATCAGTGTTGTGTTAGGTGTTAAGCAAGTATGCCGTGTGTGTTAAATATATTAACTTTTAAATTGCGTTCTCACGTTTATACTAGTTGACAATAATGGAATATTCAAATCGTTGGAAGTCCATCAAAGATCGATTACGGAGGACTGTTCAGTTTGTTATGGATAAATTAACTTGCAGCACTAAGTATACGTTAAGTAAGAATTTTATTTCATTCATCTGTTTTGCTTCTATTTGACGGCTTCGATGGCGCAGTGGTGCGAATTCTCGCTAGCAGAGATCCCGGGTTCCCTCCCCGGTAGGAAATTGAATTTTCTCATTTGTCTGAGTCTGGTCTGGTGGGAGGCTTCAGCCGTGGCTATTTACCACTCTACCAGCAAAGACGTAACGCCAAAACAAAGAGATTTGTGTTCCGGTAGGATGCTGTGTAGAAACCGTAAGAGGTATGTTGCCTCTTACCAGATTAGCGCGCTTTCATCTTTGACTATATCATCAGGTGAGAGCACAGTCAAGCGCTAAACTGTTAGCGATAAAAATAAATTATTCTTTTGTCCAAGTTAAATCCAAGTGGGTTAACTGAGCACATATTATCTCGTCAGTATGTTTGACAAGAGACGAAGTAAATTGTTTGGTTTACAAGAAAATCCAAACTTTACATTTGATCATTTGAAACTAGTTATTTATTTATAAAAGCTTACCAACTACAACTTTTCTTTTTTTCGTACGTTTCTATAAAGGCACGCATTACATTTACTAAAATAATAATTAAAAATGCGTGCGTACAAAGTATACATACCAGAAGTGAAATTTCTTTGGCAAACAGATTTTTAAGTCTAGTTTATTATATTTATACAAATTTAAAACTTTAGATTTCCGACATTTAGGGGGAGGAAAAAAGGAAGATCTGTCGGGAATTTAATTTTATTAAAATATTCAGTGTCGAAAATGAATACAAACAATTCATTGAAATCTCAAATGACGAAATGTAAATAAAAATTCTACGTATTTATTGTCAATATTAGTTAAATATTGTTTTTGAATTTAAAATTTAGAAAAGATAATATAAAATTCCACATGTTATTTGTTAATATTAAAACTCAAATTCGAATAAAATACGCTGCAGGTGTTCGTGACACTACTCACGCGTTTCATCCGTAAAAATTTTACCTTCATGCGCCTAAAAAATTTTCACTTAAAAAAGAAAGCAAGAACTACGTATATAACTAACACTATAACTTTAATATAATAATAAATAAGGAAAAAATATCTTTAAAAATAATAAAGAAAACTTAAACTAAGCAATTAGAATGATAAATATTCAGGCTAGCTTTGAACATTTAATACCCATACCTACACTTAACATATGCTAAAATAAATAATTTAAACTACTTAAAATCGTACTGTCATCTAGCAGCTTCTTAATCTTAATTTATTTAATGCATTATCTTGCTCGCAGATATAGCTTTATTGATTTAAGCCTTTTTTTCTCTGGGAAATACATTTGCGCACCCCTGCCATGAGGCAGAGAGTGTGGGACTCGCCGACAAGGTCACAAAACCCACTAAAACCCAGCGACACCCTCCTTACCCTGAATTGGGAGTGTCAGAGGTTCCCTTGCAAGAGGAGTTCGTAAAGACGCCTCCTGCCGCCCATCCTCCTCCTCCGACGGGGAATATTTTTGCTCTAAGCCTGCCATTTTCACTTATAATAAAGTTTATAAATAAATACATAAACTAACTACTTAAAATTAACTGTCATTTACTACAAGTTGAAAATAATGATTTTTACTGGGTAGGTGGAACCTTTAAGATGGACTTAGTGTTTAAACTTGAAACAGAGAGTGATGGTTATAAAGATAACAGTCTTTTCTCAAGTTCATATTTACATAATTCCATATAAACAAAGGTTGCAAATAAAGAATGTTTCTGGATATTTGAGCAGTCAATAGAGAACGGGTTTGGTTTTTTAAAGTGTATAGTATACCTAACATCTAGGAATCTTGCATTACAAATTGCTTGAAAATACTTAAATAACTAATTCTAAGCAGAAGAAGTCGCAGACATCAGCTAATATTACATAAAACAAATTTTATTAGCACTTCTAATTGATTTTCATAATACAAAGAGTACACATGTAATCAACAACCCTGTAAATGTTTACAGCAATCGTTAGTTTTATTTACAACCTCATTAGTTCTAATTCAAGGAATGTACAGTGCGAAATAACGTTGCGTTAAGGTTTATCTTATATGCTAATTCCTAAAGCACGCTTTCTTATTTAAATATATTCAGTCCAAAGTAAATATTACAAGAAATCTTTGTCACTGAACAAAAAAAAGATAAATAACTACATCAACTTTACTCAAAGTTGTTTTCTACAATTTTAAAATATTACCAAGTAAATAAACAATNAGCGACATCCATTTCGCTTAAATAATGTCCGTAATAAAAATCACCCGAAAAACCTTAAGTAATTGATAATTATTCATAAAACGAGAGTTGATGTACCTTCTCAATAGGTCAACACAATTTCCACTGCGTCATATTTCTCCGCATTAATTATATGATAGCATACAGTATAATGCTTTTGATAGTCTATTTTTGTACATAAAACTATGTTAATTTTCATACCTACAATTACATTATCGCGACATTATATTAAATGTGTTAGTAGTTTTGAATATCATCGTAATAAATCGAACCTTGGACACGTTAAATTGTCATGTGTACAATTTATGAATGGATTAGTTTTATTACAAAGTTTGATGACCTTTCAATTCCTGCTATAAGTTCACACTTTCCCGATAACGTTCTAGTTCTGGGCACGAGCCTCCTCTGTCATAGGAGACAGGGTTTCTCACGATGTTTTCCTTCACCAAAAAGCGCAATAATGAAATACTTGATCAAATTTTCAATCGTTACTCAAGTCTTAATCTATTTTTTAAATTTGTAGTAAATGAAACTTGATGTCAATAAAGTTTTTCAGATATAAATACATTAATTAAAGGTTGCCTATCTAATGAAAGTTCTTTTGAGAGGTTTGAAGTTGTCTGTCTATGTAATGAGTTGAAGTAGTTCATGCTATATAGCGAAACAGCTGAATTTTATTTCGTGTTACTTGTGATATCCAAGTTGTAAATAGTAGTAGTATAGTATTGATTGATTTGATTCCATTTGATCCTGTATTTGAATCCAGCAACGCAGTTAATTTCATATTTCAACAATTCAATGTGTTTGTACACATAATAAAGAAAACTTAAACTAAGCAATTAGAATGATAAATATTCAGGCTAGCTTTACATTTAACATTTAATATCTATACCCATACCTAACATATGCTGATATAACTAAACCCATTCAAACTACTTAAAATCGTTGTGTCATCTAGCACGAGCTTCTTAATCTAAATTTATTTAATGCATTGTCTTGCTCGCAGATAAAGCTTTATTGATTTAAGCGTTTTTTTCTCTGGGAAATACATTTGCGCACCCCTGCCATGAGGCAGAGAGTGTGGGACTCGCCGACAAGGTCGCAATACCCAGTAAAACCCAGCGACACCCTCCTTACCCTGACTTGGGAGTGTCAGAGGTTCCCTTGCGCATTCCCCCTGGCACTCCCGGATGAAACCGACTGAGGATGTTCAAGGAGCAGACAAGAGGCGTTCGTAAAGCCGCCTCCTGCCGCCCAGCCTCCTCCTCCGACGGGGAATATTGTTGCTTAGAGCAGCCTGCCAATTTCACTTATAATAAAGTTTATAAATAAATACATAAAGAAACTATTAAAATTAACTGTCATTTACTACAAGTTTAAAATAATGATTTTGAGTGGGTAGGTGGAACCTTTAAGATGGACTTAGTGTTTAAACTTGAAACAGAGAGTGAAGGTTTTAAAGATAACAGTCTTTTCTCAAGTTCATATCAACATAATTCAATATAAATAAAGGTTGCAAATAAAGAATGTTTCTAGATATTTGAGCAGTCAATAGAGGACGGATTGAGTGTTTTAAAGTATTATCGTATACCTAAACACACATCTAGGAATCAAATTTGTTTGTAAATACTTATGTATCAAATTCTAAGCAAACGAAGTCACAGGCATGAGCTAATATTACATAAAACAAATTTTATTAGCACTTCTAATTGATTTTCATAATACAAAGAGTACACATGTAATCCACAACCCTGTAAATGTTTACAGCAATCGTTAGTTTTATTTACAACCTCATTAGTTCTAATTCAAGGAATGTACAGTGCGAAATAACGTTGCGTTAAGGTTTATCTTATATGCTAATTCCTAAAGCACGCTTTCTTATTTAAATATATTCAGTCCAAAGTAAATATTACAAGAAATCTTTGTCACTGAACAAAAAAAAGATAAATAACTACATCAACTTTACTCAAAGTTGTTTTCTACAATTTTAAAATATTACCAAGTAAATAAACAATTTTAATGTAATAACATTTTCGTTAAAAGTATTCATTTGTAATATTAATATTATAGTCATTTACTATTATTCAAGTAACTGAAATATATATATGTCGGAGAATAAGAGAGAGAAGGAGCATAAAGCATAGCGGCGCAGGGTTCAATCATAATCCGTGATTCAATTTCCATACCGTGGGCGTTGGTGGGTAATGTTGGTGCAATCAAACACTTTATTAATTAACTCAGATTATAATGTTCACTGCCTCATTGGTCTAGTGATTAGCATGTTCGACTACTGACATGAGGTCCTAGGTTCGAGTCCCGGGTCGGGCCAATTAAAAAATCAATATTGAGTTTTCTATTAAGATTTTATTTGCCCGAAGTTGGGACGTTCGCGGTGTGATCCAGCCCCGTGCCTCGGAGAGAACGTTAAGCCGTCGGTCCTACGCCTAATCTCTCCCCAGTCATGTCGTATTACCGTCACATCAGACTATGAGAGTGAAGGAATAGAGCAGCGTGGGGGTCTATGCTCTACAACCCTCTCTCATATAAGTGAGGAGGCCTGTGCCCAGCAGTGGGGCGTTAAATGGGCTGCTACTTACTTACTTTTATAATGTTCAATCACTTAATGTTGCCGATATCAATTTACTCAAACTCATTAATAATAGCTAGGAACGCGACAGTTTCAATAGTCGACCGCTCTGGCGGACCGTCACCCGAGAACTGGAAAGACGTGCGCCGGATTGACTCTGCCTTACGCCGATAGACAGATGGCGCCAGCGTTCCACAGACTATTGCACTTCGACATATAGTATAAAATATTAGCTCAATATTATAAAAATGTTAAAGGTGGCAGAAGTGAAACTTCTTTGTCGAACTAATTTGTAAGTCTTGTACAAATATAAAACTTTACATTTCTGAGGCTTAGAGGTATGAAATGTTAAAAGTTATCTTACTACGAAGGTCGTGAAGGATTACGTTGGAATTTACATATTTTTTTATATATTATAATAGCCGTACCTGACAAACTTCGTATCGCCTCTGAGTCGATAAATTTGAATGATGATTGCAGAATGTTTCAAATTTAGTAACAAAAAGAATTCGCAATCAAAAAAACACGACCTTTACGCACAGATTCCCGTAAAAATTCGTAAAATAATATAGTTGCAAATAGAAATTCTTGGATTAAAAATGAATTTAGAAATTAAATAACTAAATTATTCTTATAAATTTTATTTGATCTCTAAACGACGACATCATACGTTTGACATTCAAAATCAAAATAGATAGAAAAAAAATTAAAAGTGCGTGCTTACAAAGTACACATGTCAGAAGTGAAACTTCTTTGGCAAACTAATTTCTAAGTCTTCTTTATATTTAAACAGAGACTTAGAGGGAGAGAAAAAGAAAGATATGTTAGGAATTAAGTGAATTCAATTGTCATTAAAATATTAAAAGTGTCGAAAATTAATAAAAATAATGTATTGAAATCTCAAATTACGAATGTGTTAATGTCAATATTAGAAATTATTAATTAAATTTGGCTTTTGAATTTAAAATTTTGAAAAGAGAATTTATGAAATATTTTTATTTTATATTTTATGGAAAAAGGTGATATGACGAGTGGCAAATTAAAATGAAACATGTTATTTGTATATAATAAAACTGTCTAACCTTTAAACGAATTAGCATAAAAGCGCAGCACATCTTCGTGACGCTCGTCACGGGTTTCATCCGTAATAATTTTACCCTCATCCGCCTAAAGAAGTTTAACTTCAAAAAATATCATATCATCAATTCTAAACGACCTTTCTAAGGGAGAGCGAAATTGTTATTTTTACTATAATCCAAGAGCATTGTTTTCATATTTACTCACCTTTTAAACCCTCCCTGGACTCCAAAAGTAATTCAAAACCAAAATTAATCAAATCAGTCCAATCGTTCTCGAATTTTAGAGAAACTAACGAACAGTAAACGATTTTTTTAATATATAGATTACTTGTTAAGTTGGATATTTTATTGTCCGGAGTCATTTTCAAATTTCTAATTATTACTCCAATTTTGATAGCTCGTGCTAACCTTTATCAACGTATCTACTCGTAATAACAATAAACAATTACTAGTTCAAAGACATAACACATAATTGTAGGGATTTGACCTTCAGTGGAATCAAAATCTCTGTTTTTTGTCCACGGCTCCGATTTCCCTTTTTAGAAGTTGTAAGCAGATGTTTTCGTGTAATACTTTTTGTTTGCTTTGAATATGAAACTCATGTATTATAATATCTAATTTCACGTGTGTAGCAAAATGCTTTTTGCAATAGCAATATTAGTGTATGTTTTCTCATTTATTTCGATGTTTCAATGAAATATAAAGCCTGACTATGTATGAATAAAAGTAGCTTTATTGTTTGTTATATTTATTATAACATACATATATTAAAAAAATAAAATAAAAGTACACATGTCAAAAATGAAACTTCTTTGCTAAAGAATTTTTAGTCTTGTTTATGTTTATACAAATCTAAGACTAGATTTCGGAGACTTTGAGGAAGGAAAGAAGGAAGATATGTTAGAAATTTAATTGTCATTAAAATATTAAAAGTATCCAAAATTAACACAAATAATTTATTGAAATCTTAAACGACCAAGTGTAAATAAAAATGCCACATGTTATTTGTAAATATTAAAACTACCCAAGCTTTATACGAATTAGCATAAAAAAACGCTGCACATCTTCGTGACGTTAATCACGCGTTTCATTTGTATAAATTACACCCTCATGCACCTTAAGAAGTTTCATGTCAATAATAATAAAAGTTGAAACGTAGTGGCTTAGTATATCACGTAATGGGCGGGAGTGGCCCTCTTCTGTGAGACGATCATCTCACTGAAGGAGGCCCACGAACGAGAGAGAGAGATTGCAATGGATGCTCCCTTATACCGCCGGAGGAGACGGGCTACAAGGCAGCGTTTGTAAGCGTAAGTCCGTCCATCACCGAGAATCCTCAGTCGGATTCATTCGGGGCACCAGGGATGAATGCGAAAGTTGAACCCCTGGTGCTTCATTCATGGATGAAGAGGGTTCCGCTGGGTTTTAGTGGGTATTGCGAGGTCTGTCTTGTTCGCCGAGTCCCACACCCCTGAAACACGGTCGGGGTCAGTGCATAAAAGCAATTCCCAGCGAAAAAAAAAAATTGTATATCACGTAAAGCTTAGTTTATCACGTCACTATAAATTTATATAAAGTGTATAAACTCACACATAATAACATTAATATGCCGCAATTGTGAATTTAATAAAATAATATGCTTTCTTTCCCCATAATAGCTCAATAATTAATTTCAAATCATATTAATACATATACCAAACATCAATTTTGTCTTTCATTATATTATAATAATTGCCTTGCATTAAATAACTTTTATATTATATAGTTTAAAGTATATGTGACGGTGGAATAGGGACTATACCTGAAAATAGAATTTAAAAGTTTTACGAGTGTTTTACTAGGAAAATCTAATATTCGCAGATCGTAAATAAGTTATGACTCACAATTTCACAGAATAAACAATATGCACCGCTCCACTGTTTTAGGAGTCAATACAAATTTGCTCTAACAAATTGTTATTTGGTTAGGCCATTACACGGAAATAATAAAATGGATCATTATTTAAATATATAAAATGGTAACCCATTACTGTAATCAGCCGTACTATGCCAGAGATATAAAGCTGAATCCGTTTCCTATTTTGTAACAGTTTAAATTGCGTTTTATTTAAATAAGGCCGGAAATCGTGATAAGTATTTTTTTTGCTTAATCATATATCCTATTTGATAGCAATTTTCAGATGATTAAAATTGTAAATTACGACAAGTAGGCAGAATGGTTTTCTTTTTGGAAACGCTGAGCTTGAGATAAATTATGTGAAAAGAAAGTAAAAAAAGATACACACAGGCACAAGCCTCCTCTAACTTATAGGAGAGACAGGGTTTTATGGACCCACCACGCTGGTCCACTGCGGATTGGGCGGCATAGTACACAAGTGCACTCTCTATTGCATATCTAACAAACCGGAGAGAGATCAGACGCAGGACCGACGGCTTAACGTGCTCTCCGTGGCACGGGGATGGGTCACACCGCCAAATGTTTCCCAACTTCGGGCAAATATTGAGAAAATCTTAATAGAAAACTCAATATTGATTTTACCAATTAAAATCCCGAATCCCGACCCGGGAATCGAACTCAGGACCTTGTGTCTGTAGTCAATCATGCCAACCACTAGACCAATGAGGCAATTTCATACGTTACACCTAAATTATTTATGACCGACGAGTCAGCTAGAACAGTCATCAATATTTCCAGAGGCGGGTTTATATTTAGTTCGTAAACTATTTGGAAGCTAGCATATTTAATAAGGCAAATGACGAAATCATTGGAAATTCTATTACATATAAAATTGTCTAGCTGTTCATGATAAAAACACTTTTTATTCAATTACTTCTTAATAAATTTGAAAGTAGATTGAAGTAAATAAATAATAATCAAAATTAAAAATGTAAAAAATGCGTTCGTACAAAGTTCACATATCAGAAGTGAAACTTCTTTAGCAAACCAAATTTTTAAGTCTACTTTATATTTATACAAATCTAAACGTTACATTCCCGAGACATAGAGGGAGGGAAAAAGGAAGATATGTTCGGAATTCATGAATATATTGTCGAATAAAGTGTCGAAAATGAAAACAAATATTTTATTGAAATTTAAAATGATGAAGTTTTTGTCAATTTTAAACATTATTAATTAAATTTTGTTTTTGAATTTAAAATTTAAAAAATAGATTTTATGTAATATTTTTATTTGATATTTCATGAAAAATAGTAGGTATATTAAATTTCGAGTGGCAAACTAAAATTCCACATGTTGTTTGTAAATATTAAAACCACCTAACCTTCAATTAGCATAAAAAACGCTGCACATCTTCGTGACGCTAATCACGTGTTTTATCCGTAATAATTTTACCCTCATGCGCCTGAAACTTTCACTTAAATATTGCGTTTAAATTTAATTGATTTCTAAACGACCTTTCTAAGGGAAAGAGAAATTGTTATTTTTACTATAATCCAAGCATTGTTTTCATATTTACTCACCTTTTAAACCTTAACCTTTAAAAAAATTTACCCACTTTTAATTTCACTTCAAAAAATTAAACTCAGTGTTTAAGCCGTATTTATAACTACACATACATACATACATAGCATCACGCCTTATTCCCATAGGGGTAGGCAGAGACAACATCCTTCCACTTGCCACGATCCTTGCATATCTCCTTCGCTTCTTTCAATCTCATTAAATCTTTCATACAAGTTCGTCGGTTTAGAGTACTCTTGACCTGGCCGTTATTTAAAATGTCCTGGATTTGGTCCAGGAACGTTCGCCTCGGTCTTCCCCTTCCAACTTTCGCATTCACTCTTGACTCATAAATCCTTTTTGTCAGTCTCCTTTCATTCATTCTCTCTACATGCCCAAACCATCTAAGCATACCTTTCTCAATTTTAGTCACTACGTCTTCTTTTATACCACAACGTTCTCTTATCACACTATTTCTTACTCTGTCACTCAGTTTTAATCCACTCATGCTTCTCAACGCTCTCATCTCTACCGCATTTATTTTACTTTTGTGATTCTTCTGCCATACCCAACTTTCACTACCATACATAAGTGTTGGCACCAACACTCCAGCATGCACTGCCAGTCTAGCCCTTTGAGACACCATCTGGCTATTCATAAAAGCATGCAGAGCACCATTTACCATATTCCCTGCATTCACTCTCCTTTCGATATCACTTTCACATGTTCCATCTTTTGTAAATTTAGATCCCAAGTATACAAATTCTTTCACCTCTTCCACTTGTTCCCCATCTATCAAAATATTGCCATTCATCATAGATTCATCTCGTTCAAAAAGCATAACTTTCGTTTTGTTTACATTCACTTTCATTCCTTTCCCTTTCAAAGCTTCATTCATAATATTTAGCATCTCCTGAAGCTCGTTAGCGGATGACGCAAGTATTACTTGATCATCAGCGTAGAGTAAACATTTGATGAGTAATTCATTCATTCTTAACCCATACATACTTTCTTTTAAATCTGTCAAACATTTATCCATGAAAAGGTTGAACAGCCATGGTGACGCAACACATCCCTGTCGAACACCTCTTTCGACAGGAAACCACTCCGTGTACGCTCCGTTTATTCTGACACAGGCACTAGAACCCTCATAGAGAGACTTCAATGCTTGGATCAGACAACCGCTCACCCCATACGTAGATAACGTTGACCACAGCTCATTCCTCACCACTCGATCATAGGCCTTTTCTAAATCTACGAACGCGCAATAAACTTTTTGGTGTTTAGCCAAACATTTTTCAGTTATGCACCGTAAAGAAAAGACCTGATCCGTACATCCCATTCCTCTTCTAAATCCCGCTTGCACGTCCCATATTTTCCCATCAGTTTCATTAATCACCCTTTCAATTAATATCTTTGCATACAATTTGCCGACGACACTAAGAAGGCTGATACCGCGGTAATTTTTGCACTCCTGCTGTGACCCTTTTCCTTTATATAGAGGGACAATTACGGCCTTGCTCCAATCTCTTGGGACTTGACCTTTCTCCCAGCATATATTGAAAAGGCAGTACAGCTGAGCTACCACAATCCCGCGGCCAGCCTTCAGCATCTCGACTGACACTCTGTCATACCCAGCAGCCTTACCTGATTTCATACCTTTTATCGCTTTCATGATGTCATCCATACTAATCTCGCTATCACTTGTCTTACATTCATTGCTATCCGCAGAGGCCATATTTACCTCTGCTTCATTTCTTTCAAACAAACTTTCAAAATGATCCTTCCATCTCTTCAATATCCATTCTTCTCCTTTTATTAAACTTCCATCTAAACTTCTGATTTTACAAAGCTCCGAGGAAGTAGATCTCCCTCGGGCAAATTGTATTGATTTCCAGAAAAACTTTTTGTTTGACTGAAAATCATCAGAAAGTCTCCTATCATACATATCACTGTATTCTTCTTTTTTCTTTCTTACAGCTTCTTTCACGATTACTTTCACCCTTTTGTATTCCATTCTTGCCTTTTTTACGTCATCATTCGTTGCCTTTTGCATTCGTTGGTTCGCTTTTGTAGCCAACCAATCGGACCAAGCTTTCTTCTTTTCACACACAGCTGCTTGAACATTTTTGTCCATCCACAAATTCTTCTCTTTCTTACCTTTCCTCCTTTTATACACGCCACATACATCAATAGCAGCACCAACCACTCGATCTTTAAATTTATTCCATAAACTTTCAATCTCATTTCCTTCGTAACTACACACTGTTTAAATTGTGCATGCAAGTGCATTATGGCACACATAGCATCACAAAGTTTAAATAACTATAGATAGATACAGGAATTTTAAAAAATATATAGTATTTTTAATTGTTGTCTTCATATTTAGAAAACCAATCGGGTTACCAACATGATATATTAAATTAATAGTTCCGTGACAAGGCAAAGGCGAAATATGTCACACAAAGATATTATCTGGTACACGAGAACGTGGCCTTTACAGTATTTTGCGTAATTGTTGCAATAGAACACAAAAAATAACTAGAAAAACCAATCGGAAATTGCACATTTAGAATGATTTGTCAATGGTGTTATAAGAACTATACAAAAAATGTAATACAACACTCATAATTTTTATAGCTGTGTTCTAAGTATAACTATTTATTAACGCAACAAAAAAGAAGTCAAAATATACCCTATCCCTTTGGAGAGATCTCTTCCAGAAACCCAGGAAGTTAAAGAATTTTATTTGACACGCAATATAGTATATAATAATATATAACATGCTTACAAACCAAAGATAAAAAAAACATACATATATTCTTATAAATACAACATACACACATAATTTATTTAAATACGTTACTCTTAAGATTTTGTTATTGCCATAAAGTAAGGTAATAAGGTAAGATGACAATCCATTAAATTCAAATTTAAAATATTTTTATTCAAGTATTTTTATTATATAAATATATGTAAATCGTCGTCCTTTATTATCAACAAATATATAGATATTATTTGTTGATAATAAAAAACGACTTACAATATAAAGTTACGAGAGTTCTTTTGCGCCCTGTTCTGAGAATAACCCACTATAAACTCAGTAGCGTGTACATTTTTTTATTTACTAAATCAATCAATAAAAAGGAAGTGTGTATTTCAAACTTAAGTTACAAGAAAAGAAATGTAACCTGTGGATTGAAGGTTGAATTTAAACACCTGCATGTTAATAAATCATCAACTCATATAAAAATCAGTCTCATATTGTTTATGTCGCTGGAGACGACACAATTTAAGCTTTACCTAAATAAAGATTAAACCAGTTTTGATGTAACTAATAATTTACATGTTTAGGAGAAAAATATATAAGTTTTTTCATATATTATTTAAATGTACGACTGTTGATGACAATAAAGAACGACTTACAGTCTAAAGTTAAATAAAAAACGCAATAACAAATAAATTAAAACTTTTTTTTAAAGAAAATTGCAGTCTACTTGGTTTTGTAGTGACAAACTGAAGCCACTCTACGATGTTAACTTTATGACTCGTAAAACACGTAGGTGTCCAGTTTTTCTACCTTTTTGATCTGGAAAAATGATATAAATAAATGAAAATCATTATATATCCATCCAATTTTTAGTCACAGATTTTTGCCTTGTATAACAAACTTCATTTATGTTTTTACTAAAGCTATATCGTGCTTCTTTCATTATTGTGAGAAATATTCTGTCTCTCGTACAATTCCTGAGTCTAAGAGAATATAGGGGAATCCCCACCTAATGTTTTGTAAGTCTAATTATAGAGTGAGTAAGTTTAGTAATGTAAAACCATTCTCGCAATATAGCCTATCAGTAGATGGTTTAAAAATTCTAAATATTCGATAGCCTTTACGTATAAAAAGTCAAGTATAAAAGCCCAATTTTGTAAGACACTGTTTCTAATATGAATTTGGTGTTACTATACTACTGTTTCTACTAATCATATGTATCTTAAGCATCTTTTTTTAGTAGCTATATATAAAAAAGCTACATAGGTTAATAAAGAGGGTAATGTAATTGTTGACTCTTTATACGTGGGGACCATCTTTATTTTTGTGTTTTATACATTCAGATTGCTCTTATCTGTAGAGGGAAATGTATGTTGAAATGATTGAATTAAAAAAATAAAACAGTCTCATGGGAAAGTGCATTTATTTTTATATTTGGTAAAACATTTGTTTGACAAAACCGATCGGAAACTCTATTATTCATTTGAAACGATTATTCAATGCAGTTTATTATTATATAAATACAATAGTTGAAATAGTATTATACTTTTGGGGTACAGAGAATAAAGTATTATCAGCAAAAGCAACAAAGGGAACATTGTGTCTAGTATTTATTTAGGACCACCTAAAGTTTTGAAATGCCTTTGTCCCTTTTCATTCAGTGGCAGACGTACCTGTGAAATAATATATACGTATGTTTGTTATACTGAATCGTCTTTTTTACAATACATCGTCACTAACAAATTCTTACTTTATATCCTACACCACGTAAATAGATAGAGTGGTTCTTGATTAAGGCTTATGTATATAATTTTCCAAGGTTTTGTCTTAATTGGTTAATATATAACGATAATTGTAAAAAAAATTAAGTCGCCGGAGAACTATTATCAAAAAAATACTGCTTAATCCTTTACAGATGAAATAAAACAATGGGATATTTCTATTTTATAGATCTACAAAAACTATGGCATTCATATATATTTTAATCATATCACACTACAGTTTGTTCGCGTTAAGAATAGAGTGAGTCATCATTGTTGGCCCTCCTTGCCCGCTCCCTAAGCAATCAAATCTTTTTAAATGTCAAGGTCAAGTTCACTGTGTCCAATTGAATGGGTACTGTAAACTTGACCTTGTCATGGTGATAATGGTGACTTACTGTATTCCTAACGCGAACAAACTGTATATCCATTTTGTTTTATATATAAATATTATACATAAAATATGTGTATGCAACAATTGTTATGTCGTAATGTCGTCATTCTTGTGTTATTGCATGCAGGTTTGCTAATACAAGAAGTATGTGTTACGTAGGGTTTTATATAATATCATTATTTTACTTTACCTGTAACTCAATAGGGTAAAATCATTTAGATTTTAATCGTCATGTAAAAAATAAGTATCCATGCTACTAAGTGATCTTCTCAGAACTTCTATATCACAAACCTTCTCGAAAGAGTTTCAAAATTATGAGAAAGAAACAAATATTTCAAAACTAATACACGTATAAACCTAAAGAATTGTATGTTTGGGTCCAAAACACTTTAATGATATGTAGAAGATATTACTAGTAAGTTTCGCAACAACGTATTTTGTTTAAAAAAATGACTCACTAAGACATTGAGTTTTCAAGTTTTCCAAGAAACGCATGTTTCAAGCTATTTTATGGTATTAATATAACGATATTTACATGATTGTCTTTATGTTAAGATACAAAAGAGTATTTTAAGCTATCTGAGAGCGGCCTTTTATATAATAGAATACATAGTTTTATATCTCTCAAAATAGGATATAGCTATGCAAATCATGCAGCTTACTTTATCACATCCTAACAGGTTACCAACCTAAAGTAGCAACATTTTTTTGCTGTTTCGTTGATTAAATAAGGTTTCCAGAATTCAAAGGGGTTGGGGTGGGAGAGGCTGGCCCTTTTAATGGGCAACACATACTAGCATTTCTACAAACGTATATGAGCGATAGAATACACTTATCATCCTATAGAACACAGTTTGCCAATTTATTTCTATAAAATAAGAATAATACGATACAATACCCTTTATTGTACACCCAATAGAATAAACGTAAAAGACAAACAAATACACAATAAGGAACACTATTGGCGGCCCTGTCGCTAAAATAGTCAGCCAGGCAACTAAAAACTTAAAAGGATATATGAGTAATAAAGAGGAAAGATCTTACTTAATCTTAGTAAATTTTTATACAAAAGTAACTTATTATAAAGTAGTACCATCAGTATCCTTTTACATTTATGTTAATCTTGCTGGGAAAGGAAGTAGTCCTTCACCATATTTTTCAATAAATTATGAGATTGAACACCTATATGTTTATATATATAAAAGAAAGTTGTGTTAGTTACATTATTTATAACTCAAGAACGGTTAAACCGATTTGGCTGACAATTGGTGGGGACGTAGCTTAGAACCAGGGGAAGGACATAGAATACTTTCTTTTCTACCATCGCACAATTTACAATTAAAGAAAGGCTTCGTAGTTTCGCATTTCGCATGCCTCGAAACATAAACCAACCAAAACTGATGAACAATGCGATTTACTCCACGTTAAGTATTTAAATTCGGGGATGAGGAAGTTCTTTTTAATTTAATTTAAAAAATTCAAATTTTCACATTAAAAAAATGAAACTTCACGTTTACAAACTATATCTTTTAGGGTATGTAAAACTCGGTTAGAAATTTTTTATTATATGATGGAAACTATCACAAGAATTTCCGCCCTCAAAGGGCAGTACAGGTATGTTTCTTATTTGTAAAACAACTTGCCTAAATTAATGATAATGCTACAAAAAAAACATTCCACACACACGAAGTCACGGGTTCAGCTAGTATTTTATATTAATAGGCAATGAGTTCCAGAGACGACTAGAAGAAATATCCTATCGAAATTTTGGTTCCATGGGCAATATTATGCAGAGATTACTACTCATTGAAAGTGCTCTCCAAGACACGGTCTAAAAATTTCTTAACAGAAAACCCAATATCAGTTTTAAATTGATCCGATCTGGGACGCGAACCCTCATGCTCAGTACTACAACAAGCTAAAAACTGATCAATAAGTCATGCAAATAACTTAATATAAATTATAAAAATATTTGCAGTTTGTTTAAATAAACTAAGTGTGTAAATAATTAACAAATGCCATGGAAATTATTGAATATGTAAAAGATCAGTCATCATTTCTATTTAATAGCCATTCACATTAACGATGTATAATAATGATTAAAATTAAATTAACGCAATGACCTTGATACGGATGTTCAACTATTACAATATATAAAACTTAGAAATTGTTTCTATCTGTTAACCTGACTTCAAAACTATCCAGCTGATGTGTCTTATACCAGTTTCATAGGAAATACAACAGTGCTAAGCTGGTTTTAAAGAGTAAAAAAAAGAATTCACAATTGACTTGAAATCAGCAAAGTGATTTTTGCAATTGCAAACTCATTTTCCCACGGGAACAAAAAGAAAGTGGGATTGATTGAATTGCCCTTATCGAAGCAATATAAATTAAAATCATATTCTAATGATGATAGTATAAAGAGCTGTTTAAAAATGTTTCATGTTAGGTAATGTTAGTTAACAATTTGTAACAAATAAAGCCATTTGTTAACTTTTGTTTGTAAACATGTAGGCAGCCGACAGAAGTGTTTTGAATTTTCAAGTGTTATTAAATTTTTGTAAACATTTCTATCAGAGTAGGAGCATTCAAACCATCTAACTTAATGAAACAATTTCTAACATTTGAAAATGTTTAAAAACATTTCAAAACAGCAGTTTAGCAGCAATATAATAAATTCCACTATGGATAATTTTTCTTTAATATGATCCTAAGTCGTTCATTGTAAGTAATAAAAACACTATATTTTGACGATTGACTATGTCACTGGAATTTTTGTGAGTCTTCAGGTAGATTTACGATTTAGATTGACAATTCGACCTGATAACCGAGTACTTGGTTCACCAAGCAAAAGAAAGTAATTAAACCTATTAACCCGTAATTTCCCGCGCTTTTTAACGGAAATAACTGTCGTCTGTTCTGCCCCACACGTACGTTTTTGCATCGATTGCCCCGCGGGTCGATGACACTAAAGAGGCTCTTGGGATTTAAAAGTTTATGAAAGACTACAAATTGTTATAATTTTATGTTTGGTAATAGTTAAACTCCACAATGTTATCTTTTGTTTATTAAATTAAGATTCTGGTGTAGCCTCATGTTGCGCTAAAATCTTAGATAATGAAAAAAGTCCGTCTTGTATTTATAGGCTCATATCTTAAAAATTAAAACTTAACTCAAGGATTTTCATTGTTATTCACAGCACTTATATAATAAAAAACATAAATAATCACTAATAAACTCTCACGGGTTATAAAATACCACAAAAAACTTAAAGACACTCGACGCGAAACACGCACCGTTGGTAATAGTCACTTTGTACCTGTTTTATTATTTGTTTTTCTATTGTCTGGTGTTATCTCTATGCATATTTCGTTACGACAGTTATGATTTACACATTATGACTTTAAAAAAAAGGTTCTATTTCTGTTGAGTTGAGTTGAGACATAACTATCGTATCGTGTCAATTAAAAGTTGACACGGTCAATCTACTTCAAATCGGCATTGTTAACCGGTAGTTGACATGGGCAATCTAAAAGTTAAGTAATTAATTGGATAGACAAGGGTATGCAGATGCGGTTTTAGGAACTGTTGTATTAAAAATAATATTTTTCGCATTCCTACACCATGCTTTTTAAAATTTAACAAATAAACACTAAAACCGAGAGTTTATTATGTTGCAAATATGTTGACAAACGTGAAAAATCCTGACAGATTCTGACTGATAGCTTTCGTTCCGTGTGACACTGTTGACAATTTGCTTAGCTGTATTTTTGTATAATCCGGCCGGCAGTAAAGACGCCTTTGAGTGATATGAGTACTAGATTATATCGTCACGGCTAATGAAACCTCTCAATGCACGATTGGACGCGCTTCGTTGATCCGTTGCTTAGAGATTCCAATATATTTTTATATGGAAATAAACCGGCAAAGGACCGTACGGTAGATCTGGGCCTAGAGAAGATAACATTCTAAATACGCTAACGACAGTAGAACGATTAAAAATGTATAGGAACGATGTATCATATGGATGTGTCACGTGATCACATAAACAAATTGTATGGTTCGAGTCGTACGACGTAGCGATTTTTATTTTTATTTTACTGTTACACCAACAAAGTAAACACTAATACATATACTTAAAGACTAATTATGACCATTGTATTAAGTGTCACCTCGATTGTAGATATAAACATATATGCAGAAAAGGAAAGTATTTTAGGCAACAATTTTAGAATGACAATAAAAAAAGTGTCAAGTATTAAGACTAAATTAGACAAGTTTTGAAAACTGAATTTTGCGCGAGTTTTCATTTAAAACTGAGGAGGAGGTTTGAGAAAATGTCCGTCTCGGTATCGGTGGCAACAGAAACGTTATATTCTCTAGAGATTCTATTTAATGTAGAATAGTTTATAATAATAAACTCCGAGGTTCGTTCGAGAGTATTTTGGGCGAACGGAAAATATTTGTCACATCACGATAGCCTCGTTGGAACGGCAATGCTTGTTTGAAAAAGTAAGGACTATCAATTAAGCCGTTAACGAGTTAATATTCGAAAGTAATGTGCTTAGAATGTTATTTTGATAAAGGGGGGCTGATATCAAGTGAGTAAGCTTTTCAAAACTAAAGTAACTGATATAATTTCTTGCTAGTTCTTTCTAGTCGATTTTATCAAGTAGAAATCCAGGAGCAGCCGTTGTTAATATAGTCCATGGAATTGTGGGTATAATATATCTTGGCGACCCTTTCCATTATATTAAAAATATAGGATCATCCGTTCCCAAATTCTCAATCTGAAAAATTCCTAAATATATCAACAAAACGCATAAAATGTTTCATAAAATCGGTCTAGCCCTTTATGATAAATTGGCTCACATGCTCTCGTATATCTGACTCCGCGGTGTTTCCGATTTCGTGGAAATGTGGTGGAATCTGGTATTTTTGATAGAATTGCCGACTTAAACCATTCTTGAATCTTATGAACAAAAAAAATAGTCAAAATGTTTCGAGTTAAAGTAGTCAGCACCTAAGGTCGAAAGTATCACCTCCTTCGTGATAATTGTCGATAAAAATGCGGGCGGCAATGCCATATTTTCATCCCGCGGTGCATATACAATTTTTCATCAGACCGGGATTGAAAGTTTAATGAAAATGTAAATAAATAATGTTATAAAAAGATATTGAATCAGTAGCGCGTATGCTTCGACTACCTAACTAAGCAAAAAGTAGTTTGCTCATTTATTTATGATAACTTTGAAACACAAAGTATATTATAGCCTAAAAATAACTAAACCATATAAGATCTGACCTAAATTATGCTTCTCAAATGAAGACGACTGCCTTATTTATTTTGTTTTTGTTGCCGAATATGGGATGAGTATAAGAGCTTAGCGAATTATTAACTGTGGCACGAAAATCATAACAAATACAATAATAGATTATTCGTTTTAAGCAATAAAAAATAAGATAGATTACAATATTTATCTCTTTAAAAGAATTAGCTATTGAGATATATATTAACAGTAAGAAATAAGATATATAGAAGTATTACCTTATTCAGGTTACATTTCTATATATCTAAGGTTGTCTGGAAGAGATTGTTTGTAGCAATAAGACCACCTTTGCACGCTTTAATTTTAGTAATAAGTATCTCAGTTTATATGACTGTTTTGTTTATTTATTTATTTAGAGTAAGATACACCATCGACTTATCACTAGACATTCTTATAAATTTACAACAATGATTCGTTCAGTATGACTCGCCATTACAGATGTATACAGCACTATTGAATATAAATTAAAATTAAATTAAGTGTGATGTAAACAAAAAATAAAAGAGAAATGAGAACATGCAAATAAAGAAAAATAATGAATACCAAAAATAAAAGTAACTTAGTCTAAAGCTAAATCTAAATACGGAGAACGTGTGTAAAAATTTTGGCAAATTTTTATTTTGTGTGCAATAAAATGTTCTCTCTCTCTCTCTCTCTCTCTCTCATTCAGGGAAGGTATTTTCATAATCAAACGCCTTTTAACGCGTCAAGTCTGTTATTAATCAAATGACGACCAGTTTGAAAAATGAGTACTTTTTAACTATAAATTTGTATTTCATTGTTAATATGATACACAATAATATAAAACACGACACAACAAACAATAAATAGTTATTCTTAAGAAGATTTTTCACAATAATAACAGTTTATTGAACCGATTTATATGAAACTGAATTTAAATCAAAAAAATTCAATGAAATAATTAAAATATTCCTTAACTGTATAATAAATACGTTTATGTATAATTTATTCAGTATGGTGAGTCCAGCAAATGACTTTTGAACTTTTTTTTGCCTGAAAATCAATATTTAAAAAGTCTTAGTTGTATTTCAACTATTTTTCGCTTTTTAAAGCCCAACCTATGGACAGACTACAATCTTAACAATTTTTTTAAAATGTACCCTTTTAAAAATGCAGCCTTCTTTCCCTTTTGTCATAAGCATGGTTTATATATTGTAAAGTAACCCAGGCTTGCGAATAATCTGTGACCAACAGACAAGTATGAAGTTAAAGGGCAGGTACGAAAGGTACGGAAGGTTAAACAAAATCCTTTTAAGATCCAGACACAAGATAACTTTCAGCCTTGATAAACTCTCTAATCCCATTTCGGCACCTTTGTAGACTCTACAAATTTACAGTTACTTAATGCTTTCTCACATTAAAGTGCGTTAATGTACTAATGTATATTTGTATGTAAAAATTTTTAATAAAAAAGTACCGCCTTTTAAACAAACTATTCTAAACAAATGAACATGCTCTGAAATGACAAATGATGGACTACTTAAAACTCTCTCAAATTACGGTAATATAATGTAGGTTTTTCTATTAAGATTTTCTCAATATTTGCCCAAAGTTGGGAAGTTGGCGGTTTGATCCACCCCCGTGCCTCGGAGCACGTTAAGCCGTCGGTCCTCCGCCTGATCTCTCTCTCGGATTGCCGTCGGACTATTAGAGTGAAGAAATCGAGAGTACACTCGTATAGTACGCCTGCCAATCCGCAGTGGAGCAGCGTGGTGGGTTTATGCTCTAAAAACCCTCGCACGTTTGATTGAGGAGACCTGTTCCCAGCAGTGGAACGTTAACGGGCTGCTATTAACCTTTTTTTAAATGTAGGTTCAATTATATTCGGTGTCGGCGTCAGCCAAAAGTTCAATTGATCATCATATTTGACAACGACAATCACTTGACCATACTGACGTTACGGTAGCTGACTTAAATATCCGCATAGCGTATAAAAGATTCGTCCGAGTATTTTTAATTTGCTCATAAGAGTTCCGTTACTTTGGCATGATCAAAACCTAACCAAACTATCATCAAACAACCCTCGAAGTACATCTTTTCCAATAAAAAACGAATCAACGGCATCGTTGACGTGATATTGAGTTATTCGTCCATTTGTCGCGCTCATACTTCATGCAAATTTAGGACTTCTCATGAATTTCTCATGAATGCCATCATCAGAACTGGCCAAAAAAATGAGACCCTACAGGAAGCACTTCCTTTCATATAAAATAACAAACACCTACATCCGTTCACCCAGTCGAAGGTTATCAGGTAACAAACCTTAAAATAAATCCAGACGAATTGATAACCTCCTCTTTCTTTTGAAGTCGGTTAAAAAGATAAAAGTATCGGCATATAAACTAGGTATGAGCAAGTACACGCTTTGTTAGCAGAGGGCCCGGTTCCGTACCCCAGTAGAGCTAATTTAGGAAATTGTATTATGTAATTTTTACTGGTGGCTATTTACCACCCCTCCTCCAATTATATACCGTCAAGCAAAGAGATTTGTATTCCGGTACCATGCTATGTAGATACTATAGAAGGTTGTCTTGGTGTATCTTACCAGATAAGTACGCTTTTTTTGTCGCTGGGGAATGCATATACGCACCCCGATAGTGGAGTCGGGAGTGTGGGACTCCGCGAGGAGGAAAAACTCCTAATACCCACGAAAACCCAGCGGGACCGTCGTCAACCATGAGTGGGGAGCCAGAGGTTTGTTAAGGCATTCCTCTGTGGCCCCTCGGTTGTAGCCGGCTTACAGATTTTCTACAGGGGGAGGAGTTGTATAAACCTCCTCCTGTTTCCTACTCCCCTTCGTCGGGGGTGGAGTGCCTCAGCATCATTCACCCTCTTCCTTTGTCGTGCCTCCTTAGTGAGATGACAGTCTCGTAAAAGGAGGCAACCGCTCTCCCTGATGAGTATTGCACCTATAATACTAGCCACTGAGAGGTCTGCGCTGATCAGCGACGTCATAAGGAGTCGTTGAGAACCCCAGGCGTGACATTCTGCCACCGTGTGGTGGGCTGTGTCTAAGGAGGCACCACACTCGTAACAGTTGGCCTACGGCTCACAGCCAACATTTTGATACAGGTGTTTACCGAAGCAACCATGACAGGTAAGCACCTGTAACAATCTGTAAGAGAGCGATCCGTACTTTCTGCCCAGCCACTTGTCCAGATAAAATCGGATCGTCCCTACTATGGCCACGCCTGCCACTGGTGACCCGAGATACTCCTTCTACCTTTGGGTCAAGGCTCTATTAGCTAGAACCCTGAGCCTCCTTACTTCGTCAGCGTCTGGTTCTCGCGGCTACTCTGCACTGGTAGGCAGCCCTGAGAACTTCCGCCCTGAGCTCTCATGGGGGATCACCTGCCAGGAGTGTTGCTGTCATCCATGACACTGTACGGTACCCCAGTAACCAGATAAGTACGCTACCATTTTAAATTGTATGATCATTCACCATCAGGTCTGAGCGCAATCAAGCGATAACTTGCCAGCAATATAAACGAAGCTAGTCTGGCTTTAGGAAATTGCACTTTAAAATTTAAAATTGCCAGATAATAAGAAAAATGAGATAGATAGATCATTATTTTTTTAATAAAGAAAGATATAGAAAGAACGCTCTTTATTGTACACCACACAACAATACATGAAATATATAAAGTAACATAATTATAGAGTAGAAAAAGGCGGCCTTATCGCTAATTAACAATTTCTGCCAGGCAACCTTAGGGTTAGAGCAATTATGTTACGATAAATACTTGATAAATGGGGGGACATAATCATTGAAATTACAAAAACGTCAAAATATCTACAATGCAAGTTGACTTTCTATTCCTGGGAGCAATGGCTGTATTAGTTTAATATGAATCCTAACATATAAATGGGTTTCTCCACAGCATCTTACGAGATTACGTACTGCTTTTGTTTGGAGTTTTGTCTTTACAGATAGGATAGCAAATTCGCACTATTTCAGCACCGAGGCCAACAAACTATCATTTTTAAAATATAATACGATGCAATCCAACTGTTCCATCACCATTTTCACACATGTGTAAGCTGTTTTGTAAAAGTTACTTTTATTTATTTAAAGTCACAATAAATCAGAAGATTTCAAATATATAATAATCATTTCAACGCTTTACAAATGGATACAAATGAGTATCGCATACCCCAAACTATTTAAGAATTTTCTTATGAGATAAAATTCATATAACGGGGTATCCTTAAAAGATAGATATATACTACCATGGACGTTTTTGTAGAACAATAAAAGAAGAATTATCCTAGCATATATTGTATTGTAACATCTCTAAGAGATTAGGCTGCGTTTTCGATTAAATCAGGCGTCATGATCTTTTGCGTCAGTTCGAAGACATATCGTCATTTTTTAAACCAAATTACATAAAACCTTAATTAAATATATACATAAACCTTCCTCAGGAATCACTCTGTCTATTTAAGGTAACTGCATGAAAATCCCTTCTGTAGTTTTTGAGTTTATTGCGAACGAACAGACCTAAAAGTGTATTTTGTTTGTCAATGTCAAAGATTTGAAATATACATTATGATAAACATTTCAACGCTTTACTAATGAATACAACTTAATAAAATTACAATCATATTCTTTATTTATATACCTGTAATATAAAGAAACCATTAAACTTTTATGTGAGCTATGACATAGATGTATCGGTACAATTCTTCACCATTTTCACTTGAATTAATGAATAAAATTTGATGTTTAAAAACTCTATTACCATCAAGTGCCATCCATTACAAGTAAAATGTAATTGAACTTCAGGAGATGAATTAAAATTATATAAACGACTGAATATTTGAATAAGCGATGTCACCTGCGTAGTTCCTGTGGAGTTATGGTTAAATTAATTATTTATCGGATTAAATTGTCAATCTAAACCGTTCTCGAATTCACCTGAAGAGTTACAAATAATTACAACAAAATCGTTCCAGCCGTATAGGAGCAGTTTAATGAAATACATGAGCACATAAGCATACATGAGTTTTTTATGACTGACTTTTATCGCTTGACTGTGATCATACCTGATGGTAAGTGATGATATAATCTAAGATGGAAGCCGCTAATCTGGAATGAGGTAATTTACCTCTTACGGTTTTTACACAGCATTGTGCCGTAATACAAATTTCTTTGTTTAGCGGCACGTCTTCGCAGATAGGGTGGTAAATGGCCACGACCGAAGCCTCCCACCAGTCTTCGAAATTCATCCTACTGGGCATCGAAGTTGAGACCTCTTCTAACAAAGCCAGTAGTTGCACTACTGCACTAGCGAGGCTTTCAAATATATAACAAGGTTGTGATCGTGCTTTTAGTGAAGGGGTACATTGTTAGATAACCAACATATTCCGGGAGCAATTTTGGGATTTCTGTAGCCCGTCAACCTGAATTCAACCAGCGTAGTGGGTCTGAGTCTTAAAAACTGTCTATGAGCTTAAGTGTGCGACGTTAAGTGCCTTACCACTGGGATTCAAAGTAACCTTTAGCATTATTTTTTACAGTCTACTCGAACCTCGATTTATTTCATTCAAAGTTACAATTGGCCCTTAGGGATTGTTGACATTTAAATTAATTTATTGCGGTGTCTCACTTCAGGTTCTGAATGAAGTACTATTTTTTCTGGTAACGGAACTTTTTTCGAGTGTTACCAAAAAAAATTGTTACAAATTCAAAAGTTATTACTCAAGTAGGCCTTAACAGCACTTTTACATCGCCAAATATTTCAATGTACGTCTAATGATTATATTCTATAGTAAAGAACGACGTTATAAATGTGTGTCGTGTTGTCGGAAAGAAAAGGTAAAGTACGTAGCAGCCTATTAAAGTCCCACTGCTGGGCATATTCTGTGAGCATAAACTCATCACGCTGCTTCACTACAGGTTAGCAGGCTTAAATGAATATGTTGCAATAATACATGTTGAATATTAATAAAAGTAAGTTAATATTTAACATATTTAATGATGCAATGTTTTCAGAACTTTGTTTTACAATTTTCAAGGAAGGTACAACGAAATACCACTGATTTGTCATGATTTCCCTAAACGATGACTTGAAATTTAACAATACAACTCCTTCCGTAATAAAGACGTTTACAATTTCCCCACATTGCGAGATAGGGAACTACGAGGGTGACATCTATTAGCGTAGCTAAAGTGGCATGTAGTCATCTCTTTACCTTGAACTACCCATTCTTATAATAATTTCGGTCTAAAGAAAGCCTACGTTACATAAAAATAACAAAGAATTTGATGCTATTCATGACAACATTTCTGAATTCGTTACAAGTAATATTTGAAAAGCATATATTAAGAATGTAGAATTACGTTATAATAATTTTTCATTAGAGAATCCCACAAAATACTAGTATAAATTCAATACATAAAAAGAAACTTTTAAATATTTTACGTGAGCTTAATTATTCGCGAACACGGTTATATATTAATTAAATTTAAATATTGAATTAATGTTTGATGAAACTATATTAACATCCTATGTTGTTATAAAAATGCATTTAGCTTGATAAATTATAAATTTCTTTTTTATTAATGATTGAAATTTGGTTTTAGACGTATTTATATCTCAACACGTAAATTTCATTTAAGGTGAGAATTATGCATGGTTTAGTTTAACATTTTACAATCTGCCACTCTAGTGGTTAGCATGTTTGACATGTAGACATGAGGTCCTGGGTTCGATTCTCGGGTCGGGCCAATTCAAAATCGATATTGAGTTTTCTATTAAGATGTTCTCAATATTTGCCCGAAGTTGGGAAAAATTTGGCGGTGTAATCCACCCCCGTGCCTCGGAGAGCACTTTAAGCCGTCGGTCCTGCGCCTGATCTCTCTCCGGTCGTATCGGATTGCCGTTACATCGGACTATGAGAGTGAAGGAACAGAGAGTGTACACTCGTGTACTATGCCTGCCAATCTGCAGTGGAGCAGCGTCGTGGGTCTATTCTCTAAAAACCCTCTCTCTTAAGAGTGAGGGGGCCTGTGACCCACACCGGGACGTTAATGGGCTGCTACTTACTTACTTTTATACAACAAGTATTAAATTTTATGAAAAGATAGTTAGATTACAAATAGAAAGAAAAACACAATATACAATACAAAATGGTAGTTATAAAAAAAAGCTAACAAATATCAAAATTATGCTATGAACTAATGTTATGGTGAGGATCTTCTGAACTTCTCGCGTACATATTCTAACAGATTTGTTTTTTGATTTACGTATACCTTTGATGTTTATAACTTAATATGGTAATTTATTGTAGATACGAACGCCGTTAAATAATATGTTTCTGGTCCCATAGTGGGTTTTCGGTGATATTTTGATTTCTTATTTGTTTTTCGTGTATTTGTTTCTTGGTAAAGTTATACTAGATTAATGTAATTGAACAAGATATATATATGGTTGGAAAAATAAAATATTGCGTTTTGTAGCAGTAATTTATGTAGTTTATTGTTTTTAAATTTTGCTTGCTTGCTTTCGTATTATTGTTTATAACATGTAATATACACACGACTCTTAACCTTACTAACACTTGTAGATAAGATAACTTTTAATAGGCTTTCGACCTTTCAAGTGCGAGAACACAAGGAAGTGCATTTATCAAAATAACACAAACAAATTAATTAAAATTAAAAGTAGTGTGGCTTTTTTTATTTATTTGTACACTTTACCCTACACCACTCTTACATACTAAATAGAGCAACACTTTTGTTAATAAGTAGCTAGAAAGGAAAGGCTCTACTCCAGAGAAACTTAAGAGCAATGAAAGACAAAAACGTAGACGCTACAAGGTTATACTTAATAATATTATATACTAAATAGATATACATAGCATCACCACTCATTCCCATAGGGGTAGGCAGAGACCAAGTCCTTCTACTTGCCACGATCCTTGCATATCTCCTTGGCCTCCTTCATTCTCATTAAACCTTTCTCACAAATTCTTCGGTTTAGGGTACCTACTCGTGGCCCTTATTTAAAATGTCCTGAATTTGATCCAGGATCTTTCGCCTTGGTCTTCACTTCCAACCTTCCCATTCACTCTTGACTCATAAATCCTTTTTGTTAGTCTCCTTTCAATCATTATCTCTACGTGCCCAAACCATCTAGACGTACCTTTCTGAATTTTAGTCACTACACCTTCTTTTATACCTTGTGGTAATCAACATTTACCACATTTCCTGCTTTCACTCTCCTTTCAATGTCACTTTCACATTTTCCATCTTTTATAAATTTAGATTCCAAGTATACAAATTCTTTCACATCTTCCACTTGTTACAAATCTATCAAAATATTGCAATTCATCATAAAGTCATCAATTTATTTATAAATTTAAAAAAAACTTATAAATAAGAGAGAGAGAGTGGACTTATGTTAGTGCATACGCTTATGTACTATCCTTGTCTATGCTCTAAAAACCCTCTTTCTAGTAAGTGAGGAGGCCTGTGCCCAGCATTGGACTACTATTTACCTTTTATATGCTGTCTCATTACTCTAGTAGTAAGCATGTTCGGCCACAGACATGAGGTCCTGGGTCGGGCTAATTCAAAAAGTGATATTGAGTTTTCTATTAAGATTTTCTTAATATTTCCCGAAGTTGGGAAATTGGCGATGTTCTCCACCCCTGTACCTCGTTAAGCCGTCAGTTATGCGCCTGATCTTTCTCCGGCTGTGTCGGATTCCCGTCATGTCGGACTATGAGAATGAAGGAATAGAGACTGCACTACTGTGCCTGCCAACCCGCAGTAGAGCAGCGTGGTGATGGTAGGTTATGATCTAAAAACCCTCTCTCTTATAAGTGAGGAAACCTGGGCCCAGCAGTGGGACGTTAATGGGCTGCTAATTACCTTTAATATATAATATTAACTAGATTTTTTTAAATTGTTCTGTTTTATTCTTTCTTGATGATACGTTTATTTTAAGAAGTAATTTAAAATATATTATGAAGAAGTAACCGTTTCCCATAGTGTCAACCACATAGTTTCCGATTCCTTTGGATCTAAGGAAGACCGTTCTTGCACTAAGTGATTCTATAATAATATTCATGTTAAGAGAATGTGAGTGAATGATAATTTTTAGCTTATATACACATATAGCTGCCCTTGAAGAAAATAGCCAGAAAAACAAAGCCAAAACCTTTGTGGTACCCCAGTGATTTTACGCTGATTGAAATATAACTTTTTGACAGACCGAAGACATATTATATTAGATTCTGCTGTGTCCTTAACTACAATTATAAAATGTATGTTTTTATCCAAAACAACGGTATACTAATATAGATATATAAAAAAATTCAAATACTATTATTCAAACAATATATACTTTACAAATTGAGATCGTTAAAGTGTTGAAAATTGAACTAAGTCTGATTAATATTAAGAAGCTAGACATTTAAAATCAACAAAAAAGCTCTATAATAGTGATGTAAAAAATAATACATACCTTGCATAAACCAGTACAGCAGCCAAACTTGGCAGACGGCCTGTCGCCTGGCAAGGACGCCTTTTATACAACATTACCAAGGCAACACATTATTATGTAGGAACTATTTAAATATCTTTTTATTAGAAACAACTGAAACCCTGACGCTATTAAAAGCTATGTAAGATCTTTATTAATCTATATCTTATATCTATATATATATAAGAGATATCCAGGTATCTATTGACTCATTACGAAATCTCTGGAACCATAAGGCGTAGAGACTTGAAATTTGGTAGGAATATTCCTTTTGCCGAATAGAAATCAGCTAAGAACGGATTTTACGAAATTCACCCCGGTAGGGGGGTTGCTGCGGTGTTACCTATTGACTCATTACGATATCTCTGGAATCATAAGGCGTAGATATTTGAAATTTAATAATAATAATAATAAGTTTTTATTCAGGGCAACATTTAGCCCAAATTTTTAGAATACAAATAACTTATAACTATGTTAGTGACCAATAGAATATATAGAAAATAAATTAAATTAAACCAAATTAAATTAAATTAAATCAAATTAAAATCAAAATCACGTCTATCAATTAAAATTACAAATGTGAAAATACTATAAATATAAAGACGTCTTATATACTAGCTGAAGCTTGTCCCTAGGCATCATTTTCTGTTGCTCGTCAGATGAACAGACAGCCAATATGTGCATACAGGGCTAGGCAGCCCCATAAAAATCGTTTAATGTATGCTGTTATGTGATTCCCTCATTATCTCACAAAAAGGTAAAATTTGGTAGGAATATTCCTATTGCCGAGTAGAGATTATTTGTAAAACCATTCGCCTACCAGTCGCGGGTTCAGCTAGTATTATATGGATGAGGTTTGTTTGTTTGCTGGAACGCGTTAATCTCATGAATTACTAACATTACGCTAAAACCAATAAGCGTGGTGTGGCGATGGAGAATGTTTTAAAATTATGTTTATTGAAGTGAAACTTCTTGACGCACGTCAAATTTTTACGGATGAAACGCGTGTTTAGCGTGACGAAGATGTGCAGCGTTTTTTACGCTAATTCGTTAGGTAGTTTTAATATTTACAAATAACATGTGGCATTTTAATTTGCCACTCTTCATTTAGTAATTTAATATGCTATTTTTCATAAAATATAAAATAAAAATATTTCATAAATTCTCCTTTCTAAAATTTAAATTCAAAACAAAATTTAACGAATAATTTTTAATATTGACAAAAGAACCAATTTGAGATTTTAGTAAATTATTTGAATTAATTTTCGACACTTTTAATATTTAATGACAATTAAATTTATTAAATTCTAACATATCTTCCTTTTTCCCTTCCACTAAGTCTCGGAATTATTAAAGTTATATATTTTTATAAATATAAACAAGACAAGAATTAGCTAGGCAAAGAAGTTTCACTTCTAACATGTGTACTTTGTACGTACGCACTTTAACTTTTTTTTTAATCAGGATCGATTATTTTCCATCCCATCATCAAAGGTGTCGTTTGTACTATCATCTGTATTCGATTTCGGGAGCAGTCTTACACCTTATATACGTACAACAATATATTATTGAATCTATGGATCTCAGTTCAAATCCAAGCATCACTTTCATATGAATACTGTCGGTATGCAAATATAATATCATTGCACGTACAAATGTGGTTAGTATAAAATCATATTACGTAGTTTCCTTTCGTTTATCGCAAACGCTAATGGAACCGCAATGAGATAAGTATTATATACCATGTAACCAATTATGGTTATATTTTATTAATTTGCTGGCCCAACTCATTGTATATACCACTAAAACGAGTACTTTAATTTATACATATGAATAAAATTTAAATGTTTGTTTGTAATGTCAAATTAACGTTTGAATTGCATACTTATAGAAAAAATAATATTTTTCGAATTGGTTTGTTCCGTTCGTAAAAATTACCTTGTATTGCATAACATTTCGTAATATTGCACAATGTTTTTGGTATTTTTAAGTGTTGCCACCATATAACTCAATAACTCAATAACATTTCAGCCATCAGTGTTGTCACGAACTATCTATAGCCTAACATATTATTTGAAACATTACTTAGATGTTAAAAAATCGTGGGGGTGAAGGTGTAATCTACGTTAAATAAATTAAAACTTGTGAAGGAATTTGCATATTTAGGAGAGCGTTGAGAAGTATGAGTGGATTGAAACTGAGTGACAAAGTAAGAAATAGTGTGATAAGAGAACGTTGTGGTATAAAAAAAGATGTTGGGACTAAAATTGAGAAAGGTATGCTTAGATGGGTTGGGCACGTAGAAAGAATGAATGAAAGGAAACTGACAAAAAGTATTTATGAGTCAAGAGTGAAAAGCAAAATTGGAAGGGCGAACCAAGGCGAACGTTCCTGAACCAAATCAAGGACATTTTAAATAACGAACAAGTCAAGGGTACTCTAAACCGACGAACTTGAATGAAAGGTTTAATGAGAATGAAAGAAGCGAAGAAGATATGTAAGGATCGTGGCAAGTGGAAGGACGTGCTCTCTATCTACCCCTATGGGAATGAGGCTATGTGTAATTTCCTAAATTTTCCCAGGATATCATACATTGTATAACAAAATGGTTGGTGTTTGCTAAAACTGTAAAAGGGTTCTGCCCACCTTCAAAATATAACAAAACCTACCCATTACGTGTCCCGGTAACAATATAATAACGTCCCTCGCATAATTGGATGAGAAGTTATGTTTAAAATTTTAGATTTAATTATAATGGATTTTAGTGATTTAACAAAATCTTTGAGCTCGAATAAGATCATTAATAATAAAAACGAACAACAACACCAATGTTATATTTCATTCAAATCAAGCCTCTGATGCGCAGAACATAAAGGCTATATTTAGTTATAAATTTATTTTGCTTTGTAACTTTATAAGAACAAATTAACGTGAGGCTCACAGAGATAATTTTTCAGACTCATTATATGCGGGGTTTCATTTTTTTATGAAAGCTATTATAATACCTGTGTTCGGGTTAAAACCGGAGGTAAGTAAGATTTTTATTCGTAGGAGTTTTGTTGTACGGAACCTTAGATTATATGAAATAATGGTTCTAATTTGGTTAATACAAATATGCATTATTGCGATAGTTTAGGGGTGTACGAGTACTCGCTTTGCTAGAAAAAGTTCCTGAAAAGAGTCTGAACTGTTGGAAGGCTTCAGCCATGGCTAGTTATCACATTACCAGCACAGACATACTGCCAAGCAAAGATATCTGTGTTCCGGTACGATGCTGTGTAGAAACCATATGAGGTAGATTGCCTCTTACCAGATTGTTGTGCTTCCATCTTAGACTGTATCGTCACTTACCATCAAGTGACATGACAGTCAAGTGCTAATCTGTCAGGATAAAAGAGAAATCACAGGAGTAATACTGGGCAGATACTATTAACTTTCTCGTTAAAAAATGTAACTTACGTGCTTGATTGTTTTTTCCAATCCATCATTGTACTTTTCGGTGAAGAAAAACATATCGAGGGAGTAATTTGGGGTTATGTGTAGTGGGGCAGCGTGGTGGGTCTATACTCTAAAAGCCCTCTCTTTTACGAGTGAGATGGCCTATGCCTAGCATTGGAAAGTTAATATGAAACTTTCATGTATCCTAATGCTTAGTAAATTTTTTATATGTAAGTGACTTAAAAATCAATTATGTTGTATGTCTTGTAGAAATTTTCAATCATTAATGAAATACTTATTAATTGATCCACTACAAGTTAAAATAGTTTTCTTTACTTGTAGTAGATGACACTTGATGTGAATACAATTTTATTCAAATATTACAATTAAATTTATTTTGCTAAGGTTACGTAAAAGTTTTATAGATTTATTTTATTGCTGACTAATTAACGTTTCCTAAAGATAATTGAAAGTTCAGTCTGCGAAGGACGCGCTGATCTGGTAAAAGGCAATTTAACTCTTATGGTTTCTACACAGCATCGTCCTGGATTACAAATCTTTTGCTTGGGGGAACGTCTTTATTAATAAGGTGGTAAATAGTCACGACGGAATCCTTCCACCAGTCCAATCTTTGACAAATTAAAATTACCATTTCCTAAATTTGCCTTGCTGGAATTCAAAGTGGCAAAGTGACTACAAGCACCATTACGTCACATTCTTTCTGTTTAATGAATTTTAGAAGTTTGTATTAGAAGGCATTGCCGATAATTATATTTTAAGAAATAAAAATATACTAGTAACCCCATATTTTAGAGTGTAGGGTTCAGAATACATTTGTCGGGTTAAGCATACGCATTTTAATAAGATACCAGAATCACTTCTCAGTTTGCCTTCACATAGTTAAAAACGGTTCTATAACAATAAAATATTGCGAAATTGAAGATAATTTAAGTGACAAAGAGGTTTTTAAATTGATTCCAGTTGGGCGTGAAAGCGAAACACATTGTAACGGACAAAACTATGATTAAAGGAGTAACTGTTGAGTTTCTTGCCGGTTTCTTCTTAGGGAATCAATTTTATGAATCAGAGGTAGATTTATTACCAACGGACAGATTACTGACGATTCTCGTTGGATAAAATTTGCAAACTTCGTAATGTAAAGGTAAACATAGTATGATATGAAAGTAATTTATTAAGACTATTAGTGTTACATTACCCGCTCATTAGCTTATGTCTTCAAGTATAATAAGTAATGACATAGAATAACAGATGATTCTCTTTAGGACGCCAAAATAAGCTTCGTCGACAAAATAATTATAAAGTTTACTAAGAATCGCGAACATGGCCTATATATCCATGTCAATCAACGTCGTTCAAGTTACTTAGAAGCCTAGCTACTTGACGTTGCAAATATAGTGTGTAGACTTAAACAAGTTCATGAAATGATTTAGTGCCATTGTTTTTTTGCTACTTTCATAGAAAAGACGTAATAATACACTGTTTTGCCCTTTATGGGCGCTGCACATGTCCACCGCAATTGCGCGCGAAACATGTACTGAACGAAAAATCGTAAAAACGATCTTTGGCAACCTTCATGTTATCATGGGAGTTATTACTCTTTTTCGATAACTATAACTCTCAACGTTATTTTAGGCCCAATAACTGATATATTATTTGCTAATTAAAAGTTAATTTTTCAATAGACTATTTATTGGTTACATTAAATGTATTCTTTTAAAAACATGATAAAACATACAGGAAGGTAAGTATTTTGTGGACGTAAGACGTGTAGAACACTATTATAGTATTTTTTAAGAATTTGTGAAATATTTTTATTTTATGAAATGAAATGAAATGAAAAATTTATTTATACGATTTATATATTTTTTCTGTAACATCCTGACCCCTAAACTAGGAAAACCCGTATTTTAGGTGTCAGTGCCTACCCAAACAATGTACATGGTATATAATAAACTAAACGTACTGAAAAATAAAATTTCAATTTTAGGTTTTGTGCAAATATAAAAAATAGAAAAAGTAAAGGTATGCATGCATGACGTGAAAGTATGCGTGTGTATGTGTGTTTGTGTGTGGGGGGGGTGTTTGTATGAATGTGTGTGTATTTGTATGTTTCGATTTGAGTTTATGGATGCGATGCTTTCACGTGGACACTACTCTTTGTAAATAGTATCACATATTCGTCTTTAAAAGTTTTTCTGTAAAATATGTTCGGTTTATTGTGCTATCTTAATAGGATTTTATTTCGTAATCTAGTGCCCTGTCAGTTAATGAATAAGATACGTTATAGCTTATTATTTATCCTCCTACACTTTTATCTAATATGTATATAAAATTCTTGTTACATTCCTCCGAAACGGCTTGATCGATTTTGATAAAATTTGATATGTATAATCAGTAGGTATGAGAACATGTTTATAACTTTTTTTTACACCCCTATGTGTTTAGGGTGGTTCATCCCAAAAAAAATGGTTTGGTTATTTTTTTATGGTGTGGAATTAAAAAATACATATAACCCTTCTATAACCCACCCCTATTTTTAATGGCGATAATAGTTATTATATGACAAAGCAACGTTGATATAAATGTCAAATAACAATGGCCACTTTTAACAAATATTCTCAAGTGATTTATACAATATATAATACGTTACTGATTATCTCTATCACACTTCTGCTTCTTTACTAGTAAGTTTTAATAATAAACACTCACTACATTTCAAAATATTGACAATAATGTAATAAAAATTTTGAAATGAAGTTTTGATACTGAATTTAGTAGTTATTTTATAAGTAGCAAATAACATTTTATTTATTAGGTTTATTAACGATAACTTACACTGATACACACACATATTTTATGAAATGAACTTCCTCATTGGTCTAGTGGTTAGCATGTTCGACTACAGACATGAGGTCCTGGGTTCGAGTCGCGGGTCGGGCCAATTCAAAAATCGATATTGAGTTTCCTATTGAGATTATCGCAATGTTTGCCCGAAGTTGGGAAGTTGGCGGTGTGATCCAACCCCGTCCCTCGGAGAGCACGTTCAGCCGTCGGTCCTGCGCCTGATCTCTCTCAGGTCGTGTCGGATTCCCGTCACATTTGACTATAAGAGTGAAGGATTAGAGAGTGCACTTGTGTACTATGCCTGCCAATCCGCAGTGGAGCAACGTGGTGAGTCTATGCTCTAAAAGCCCTCTCTCATATGAGTGAGGAGGCCCGTGCCCAGCAGTAGCACGTTAATGGGCTGCTACTTACTTACATTAGTAACATACGTTAGTTAGTTATGCCACGCTTACTTCATGTCCAAACGAGACGACGATTTAGCGACGCATTTTGTACGTATCGCTGCTGTGTAATCTAATATTTGTTATGTCGCAACAAACATATTTGTGTGCGCTTAAATCGCAAACGGTGGCTAAACCTTTCGAGATAGATCAAATTATTGTACTACGGAATTGATATCTTGGTAAGATCGACAAAAGTTCGTGATGGTATATATTTATCTCTAAAGGATAACCATTACAAGTAAATATAGTAAGTAACAGCCCATTAACGTCCCGCTGCTGGGCGCAGTCCTCCTCGCTCCGAGGAACGAGGGTTTTTAGAGCATAGATCCACCACGCTGCTCCACTGCGGATTGGCAGGCATAGTACACAAGTGCACTCTCTATGACTTCACACTCAAAGTCCGATGTGACGGCAATCCGACACGATCGGAGAATGATCAAGCTCAGGACGGCTTAACGTTCTCTCCAAGGCACGGGGGTGGATCACACCGCCAACTTCCTAACTTCGGGCAAATATTGAGAAGATCTTAATAGAAAACTCAGTATCGATTTTGAATCGACCCGACCCGGGACTCGAACCCAGGACCATGTCTGTAGTCGAACATGCTAACCACTAGCCCAAAAAGGCAGTTAACCATTACAAATACAATGACAATACAACATTTCATATGAATATCTTAGAAGAAACCACAGATTTATATCACATTTAAGTATACAGACGTATATAGTTGTGTGGTTCAGTTTGTGTAAAGTATAAAATACGATATATACGAAGACTTAAAATTAAATTTATTAATACCGAAATCCTAGAAATACACTTCACGTTGAAGATATCTGTTGATCGTATATTCCTTCAATAGTAAAATAAAATTGGTGGGTTTTATCCAAATTAACAAAAGAAGTCATATAATTTATAACGTTATCTGTAACAGTCACTTACAATGAACTATTTAATAAAAATTACAAGTTTGACATTATTTCTTTTGAACACGTAAATGATGACGCATTTACAATCGTGACTTATCTGTTACAAAACATAAATTTGTAATAAAAATGTGTCTTAATTGTTAACAACGTAACAATTACATATAAAAATTCCCCTGTTATATGTCTATAGTTCTAATTTGTCTCGAGATAAATATCTAAGTTAAATGTAATTTATTTTCCTATGACACTTGTTGCCGTCATACATTTTTTTACGTTAGTTATATAAGCCAGTAATTATATATAAAGGAAAATTAAATTAACTGTTATCATATTTCTGTTATAAAAAATTTTCATAGTAAGGAAAATTTTGGGTTTTATGTTATCAAAAAAATCTCAATACACTAGTATATCTATCATATTACTTCCAATAAGGTGACTAACGGCCAATTAGTGTCCAATTGTATATGATAATCGTATAAGAGAGGGTTTTTAAAGCATAGACCCACCACGCTGTTCCACTGCGTGTTGGCAGGCATAATATGCGTTTACACGGGTGCATTGTCTGCTCTATTTTTAACACAAACAATATAGATGCTGGATTAAGCTGTATCTTTAACAAAAATTTTGAAAATTTTATCTTTATATTTAAAAGATTACAGCGGAAAATAAAATAATCTAGTCTATTGACAGGGTGTCGATATTGCCAATAAAAGGTGGAAGTTAGGAAAGGAAATATGCTTCAAATCAGGAGAAGCTTCTAAAATATTTATCTGCTCGCCTCCGCACCAATCTCCCAGTCCTGTTGTTTAAATATTTGATAATATCGCAGGTTACAATGCCAAGGAACACTGCCTCTTAAGCTTGGAGCATCTACAGTAGTTTAAAATTCTATAGATAAACCTATAAGAAAGACATTCAATTGAAATAAAAATTTAATCAGAATCATAATCATAACAGCTTTTTCTAAGCCCTATAAAATATAATTTAATAGGATAAGGATTAATACAGTGGTATAAATAATATAGTTTGATTATTGTTAACACTTTTATTAACTTTTAAAATACAAAATGTTGTTATAGTGGTATAACTACAGTAGTTGGATATATGGCGAAGCGGACTTTTTTATAGATATTAATACGTTCTTTAATTTTTAGTTGCACACATTGGGTAACATAGATGCATTTTTCTTAGGGATCCCTATTTATTTTGAAAAAGTATTATAGCCTATGTTGCTCAGTGGAAATGCAGTTTTCTAATGGTGAAAAAAAAATTGAAATCGGTTCAGTAGTTTCTGTGTGAAAACGTAACAAACATACACACAATCGATCACAATCTATATAATAAAATGTATTCTAATAAATCAGATTGGCAAAAATCTACGAAAATATATATTGCAAAAATGTATATTGGCTTTCCCATCCCTCCTGGGGATCAAAGTCTGTTTTTTTTGGGGGTTAAGGAATACTCATTGGGAGTTCCCTTCGAGTTTAGGGTTTTTACAAAATAATAATTATATTTCTTTTCCAATCAGCTGTTGAATCACCCATATCGGTCATATGATCAGATGACGGTGGGGTCAAAGAACGCTCATTTCCCCAACTTCCTAAAAACGCGCAAAGGCCACGGCCAGTACGCAGCAAGGTCGTCTTCTTTTGCTGCTTTTATACAGCTCATTACAAACTATTTTAATATTAAACACTTGTACATTTTTAAATTAACTAAAATTATTTAAATTTTTGATGTGTAAACTTCTTTAGCTGCACTGTGGACTTAATAATGTGGGTATTGAATGAGATTAAATCGGCACGCTCGACTTAGTAACGTTGGTTCGATTAAAGTCTTTTCACACCCTTAAAGTTGTAATCAAGGCTATATTTTGCATCATTATAATAATTTATACACAATTATGATTATACCATATATATATTAAGTTTAGAATAATGAATTTGATTGTATTACATATCATTACTTCATCTTGACGACATTTTCACTTTTCTCGTGTTCATGAAGTTATTCTCTTTCTCATTACCATATAAAGTAAAGCTTTTTTTGTACTATTGATATTGTTATATAATATAAAGTTTATATCATCTAATTTTTAAATTATAAGCATATAAAATTGGCCTGATTAAATGTAGATTCGAATTTAATACAACAATAAAAGTGCAATAAAGTTTTTACATATATAATTCTTCTCCACAGGGAAGAACTATTTCGGTATATTCAGATGATGGAAGAATTGTTTAGATTGATAATCCAATACCATATTTCCAGGAGGTCGGAAACTGTATTGGTGACCTTTCCAAGAAGAACTCCTCTACTCGTATAATGAATGCTTGCTTCCAATGAATCAATGAAATGCTTCTAAGCTTATTTACATTAACAATTTATTATTACCAAATATATTTTGACCTTTAAATTGTTTTCAGAGCATTTATTTATAAAAACTAATATCACATTCAGTCACAGCCAAGCGTGACTGGATTTACTAGCATTAAATATACCTTTGTGTAAGCGACACTCAAATGCTATTAACTAAAATGACTACATGGTGGTACCAAGGACTGACCATAAATTATATCATAACTAGGCAAATAATAAAGAGATGTGAGGATCCAGTGGATACTCACGTGGATCATTAAGAGTCCCAGTATTGTATTTTGGGCAGGCACCATTAAGTTCTCTTGGTGAAACTCACATACTGAACTTATTATTATGCTTTTCATTTAATAAACTCCTAGTGAGTATGAGAAAAAGAAGGCAGTTAACGCTCCCACTCACTTTTGAACCGCACCTGGTTCTGCTTCAGTGAATACTTAACCAGATCCATCCGCAACACCAGGAAGGTATGCGCAAATTAATCCTCCTGTGTCTGACTCACGAATAAAAAAGATTTTGCTGGTCTTTAGTAGATTACCTAATTGGTCTAGCGAATAGCATATTCGGCTACAGACATAAAGTCCTGGATTCGAGACCCGGGTAGGTCGATTTAAAAAATCGATATTGTGTTTTGGGGTCTATGCTCTAAAATCCTTCAATGAGTAAAGAGGCCTGTGACCAGCAGTGGGACGTTGATGGGCTGCTACTTACATTCTACTACTTCGTAGATTATTGTGAGGCCCCCTCCGTCACCAAATACCATTCACCTGACGTAGGTCAGCGTTTGTGCGGTAATACATTACCCGAAATAAAAATGGTGGTGCTTTCACCACCTTAATAATGTTTTTCTTATGATTAAGGAGACCCGTGCTCAGCAGTGTGACCTTGATAATCTGTTACTTACCTAATACGAATAATATCAAATCAACCGCAATAAATCAATCTAAGTTAATCTAGTCATTTGCGATTTTTTACGCGTCTAGCCAATATCTCTTGCTTGCAATCGATCATAAACGTAGTCCAAGCTTTACGTGCAGACAAAACTTAGGTCATTCACATAGAATGTCTCGAATTTATACATAAATAGTGCATAAAAATGCTGCCTAATACAAAAACCAAGATGTGAGCCTACTAGTTATGCTCAAATTCGTTTCCTGCAGCAACTAAACTGAGAGTTTCTATACTACCAATAACTAACTAACTATATAAAAGATTTGTTTATGAAGTAAGTAGCAGCCTTAACATCCCATAGCTGGACACTCACTCAAGGAGAGAAGGTTTTTGAGCATAGACCCACCACACTGTTCCACTGCGGTTTAGTACACAAGTGTCTTCTCATAATGCCTTCATATACTCTCCGGACGAACACCTCCATTGTGGGTGTCCTGGTGTCAGTGTTGCGAGTACTTGCTTTGGTATCAGAGGTCCCGGATACGGACCCCAGTAGGGTGATTTTAGGAAAATGCATTTTCTAATATGTGCGAGTGTAGACTAGCAATTAAAAAGCCGATTAATTTAATCTTTTTAACAACAAAATATTAATTTACTGTTTAAAAATGGTGGTCGATAAATACTGAAGTTAATTTTATTTTGTTTTTATGAAAAGTTTTTCTGTTGTGATGAACAATTTCAGATTTGCACGTTTCATGTTTGCTTTACAGCATCGATATGTACTTGTTGATTTATTTGTTTTAATTACTATAAATTCGTTGACGGCATAGATGTGAAAGCACGCTTTTCTAGTAAAAGTTCTAAATTCAATTATCATACGGCAAGTTTAGGGAATTTTCTATACTCTACAATACTAGACGGAAAGGAGGCTTAGGCGCTTATTAATTTACACTAAAAAAAACATTGGTCTGCTGCAACAACTGCCTCATTGGTCTAGTGGTTGGCATGTGCAGCCACAGACATGAGGTCCTGGGCTCGAGTCTCGTGTCGGGCCAATTCAAAAACCAATATTGAGTTTTCTATAAAGATTTTCTCAACAGTAGCCCGAAGTTGGACAGTTGGCGGTGTGATCCACGCCAGTGCCTCGTAGAGCACGTTACGCCGTCGGTTTTGCGCCTGATCTCTTTCCGATTGTGTCAGATTTCCATCACATCGATCAATGAGAGTGAACTACGCCTGCCAACCCGCATTGGAGCAGTGTGATGGGTCTGTGCTGTAATAACCCTCTCTCGTATGAGTAAGGAGGCGTGTGCCTACCAAGGGGGACGTTAATGGGCTGCTACTTATTTACTTACTTAAAACATTTGCATTCCGTTACTTTACTGTATAGAAATCTAACTAATCGTTTGGGTATCATTTCTATACGAAACTATCCTATAATACTGTAAAATTTATTTAGACTAAATACATAACATAACATAATGACAGTTTACTGTGTATACTCGTATATTTAGAAAACTTGTTGTACGTACATAAAAACATTGACTCTTTTAATAAAAAAGTGATGTACATCATATAACTTACGAAACCAAAACAAACTTATTATAAATTCTAGTAGGCTGCATAAGGTTAACAACTCGTTTAAGGGTAACTGTATTCGTTTCTATAATAAACTCCCACAAGACGTTCTAAAGATGTTAATTAATAAATTCAAAGTCTTTGTTAAAAGAAAGTTGATAGAAAAATCGTAATATAAGTTTCAAGATTACCTAGACGATAGAAACGCCTGGGAGTGAACGAATTGCTCTCATTTGAATTATCATATTAAACCAATACAATATTGTAATGATGATGGTAACAAAAAAAAATACCCGACTGAGCTTCCTGTGGGTTCTTCTCGGATCAGAGCGCGCAGGAACCCTCATAACTTTAGATTTTATGTCGTTCTTGAGTACCATCATCAGACGTATATTAGAATCAGAGTGTGGAAGAAATATATAATTTGACAACTCAAAAGTGCTGTAATATGCCCACTTGAATAAAGATATTTTTGATTGATTTTGATAGAATGATTGAATGCTTGTGCCCAGCAGTGAAGCCTTAATTGGCTGATACTTACGTTAACGACTTATTATATCATCAGGTAATATTTTTATAGCCAAAATTCTGAATACTTATTGTATTACGTACACTATATAAGTATATTCACTTTTAAGCAATACAGACACCACAAAAATGTTTTGTCCACTTAATCACTCAACCAAAACAACCCATTATCCACGAATACATTGTGTCAAAATACCGAGGATGACTACTGTAAACGCAGACATTTTTCAAATATATTGAGCTGGTAATATGAGTACAGAATTACCAACTCATATATCAGACCCAAACTGCCTCATTGGTCTTGTGGTAAGCATGTTCGACTACAGACATGAGGTCCTGGATTCGAGTCCCGGGTCGGGCCAATTCAAAATCGATATTGAGTTTTCTATTAAGATTTTCTCAATATTTGCCCGAAGTTGGGAAGTTGGTGGTGTGATCCACCCCCGTGCCTCGGAGAGCACGTTAAGCCATCGGTCCTGCGACTGATCTCTCTCCGGTCGTGTCGGATTCCCATCACATCAGACTATGAGAGTGAAGGAATAGAGAGTGCACTTGTGTACTATGCCTGCCAATCCGCCGTGGAGCAGCGTGGTGGGTCTATGCTTTAAAAACCCTCGCTCCTCGGAGTGAGGAGGCCTGTGCCCAGCAGTGGGACGTTAATGGGCTGCTACTTACTTACTTTTTTTACTTATATCAGATCCTGTATGAACTGGATACTTCATTTCGACGATCCCTACGTATATAGACTTATGAATGAAATGCCAATTTCGTAAGGCAATGTTTCAGAGATAAATTATTTATAACTGCAACTACCTTTTGTAATAATGATATGTATTTTATAGAAATATGACCCAGAGTATATATGTTGTGAAGTAATCATGGAGGGTACAAAAACGTTGTATATCTAAAAGGCAAGTTTACTCTTTATACATAAAGCTCCTGCCAACTCGCAGTGGAGCAGTTTTGTGGGTTTATGCTTTGAAAACCCTCTCCTCTATGAATGAGCTAGCCTGTGCCCAGAAGTGGGACGTGATGAGGTTGCTACTTACCTTCACTTAAAGGTAGTCAATATTTGTACTGCAGAAGAGGGCCGTTCGTGCGATTTACAATATGGGTCCAAGAGAGTCGCTAAGAAACAAATTCAAGGCAGTTAACATAATGACAGTTCACTGCGTATATATATTAGAAAACTTGTTGTATGTACATAAAAACATTGACTCTTTTAATAAAAAGAGTGAATGTACATCATATAACTTACGAAACCAAAACAAACTTGTTATAAATTCTAGTAGGCTGCATAAGATTAACAACTCATTTAAGGGTAACTGTATACGTTTCTATAATAAACTCCCACAAGACGTTCTAAAGATGTCAATTAATAAATTCAAAGTCTTTGTTAAAAGAAAGTTGATAGAAAAATCGTATTATAAGTTGCAAGATTACCTAGACGATAGAAACGCTTGGGAGTGAACAAATTGCTCTAATTTTAATTAAAATATAGTAAACTAATTTGTTATTGTAATGATGATGGGAAAAAAAAAATACCCGACTGAGTTTGTTGTGGGTTCTTCTCGGATCAGGGCGCGAAGGAACCCTCGTAACTTTAGATTTTAAGCCGATCTTGAGCACCATCATCAGACGTATATTAGAATCAGAGTGTGGAAAAAAAATATAATTTGACGATTCAAAAGTGCTGTAATATGCCTACTTGAATAAAGATATTTTTGATTGATTAATAAAAAAGTTTTAAATCCCATAAAACAAGTTTATAAGTACTAGTACTCGCTTCGCTAGCAGAGTTCCTAGGTTCGGTGCCCAGTGGGATAATTATAGAGAATTTATTTTAATTATTTTTATAGATCTAGTCTTAAAGATTTCGGCCATGGCTAGTTATCCTACGAAAACATGCCATATAGCCAAAAAATTGCGTTCTAGTACGATGCGACTTAGAAACCACTAAGAGAAAAATAATCTGTGACCAGATTATTCGGGCAATTCGAATTGTCGGCAACCCCCAACTGACCAACAAACTGGAGACTCTAGACCACAGACGAACCAGTAGTTCCCTCTGTGTCTTCTGTAGAATCTATTCTGTCACAATTATACGACCGACTATCTCGTCGTAGAAATAAATTCCACCTATACAGTCTGGACGAGTGCCATTCGTCCTGACTGTATAGGTGGTCAGTAGTCTGATGGAAAGATGGAATCAATTTTCCATCAGACTACTGACGATTCCAGAGAGCTTTTTGAGACTACTTCAATAAAGAATATTTTGATTTTAAAATAGTGCCGCGTTAATCGTATTTCAGTCTACAGTCTACTGTCCTATATATATACAAATCCAGTAATAAGAAATCGCTTGAGCAGTTTCAGAGTTCATCGCGGTCCAACACTGTGACAAAGAATGTTAATATATGTATATAGAAAAGCGAAAAATAGTCACTCACTGACTCATCGCGAGATCTCCAAAATTATTGCCCCGATTGACTTGAAATTCTACTTAAATCTAGATCAAGCTCATGAGAAATAATGAAGTAAAATGTAAAGATAAATTAGGATTGAAATATCTGTTTGTAACGTTAAAATTATTGCTTTCTACTTATATCAGCATAATATTTTTTTTTTCGTTGAAACTAATTGACGGAAATTTTTATTGGTAAAAAGCTATCGTAATAATAAGACAAATTTTATTTGAGAAATTAATTTACAATTTCATTTATCTTACCTTTACTTAATTACCTTGAAAGCTCGCTACAGCCTTTTATTTATTTATTGATATAAAAAAGGGCACTAACAGGTTACATTCTAAAAAAGTAAATTAGAAATAAATCTTAATGAAAATAAGTTTTAGAATTAAAGATAAACATACTTATCGATAGCCTCAACCTGATTACATTATAAAATTAAACTAACGGAAAGAACACATTATAAAAAATTAATAATAGAATTATGACTAACTAAATAAGACATTTAATAATCATAAAGTAACGAAAAGTGATTTAAAATAAAAAAAGGATGGGAAGTATTGGGCGAAGAAGAATTTTTTTATTTGTTTTTAAATTTTAGCAGACTGTGGCCCATAATATCGATATCGATAACTTTACTACTATTATTATAGTATACATCCTTTTTAAGTGTGCTGAATCACCAAGGTTCGTTTTGGTAGCGCTGGGATCAAAAAGTTTTTTTTTAGATGAGGATACGGTTTGGGAATTCTTAATTTAAATATAATCTATGTTGGATTTAAACTTGGCTATTATATAGTTATACATTTAAAACTTATTATAAAGTCTTGATTTAGTCATATTGTTCAACAAGATTTTACGAAATAAAACTTTACAGAAGTTTTAATCTCTTGGTAGAATCACTTGTATTTTTTTCAATGGCTTTATCCATATTTAAAAGGAGGATATAAACGTCTTTTAATGAAATTAACTTTTTATAAGAGTAAAAAAATATAAATTCAACATCCACTGATAGCTTAATTGAATCTTAAGTTGATAGAATGCAAATTAATCTATAAGAGATAAAAGATTTAAGAAATAATGTATTTATCTTTAAGTTATTAATACAGCCTGAGCCGCAAGCCAGCTGGTGTCTTTGAACGATTATTATAATTATATCCATGCCCCAAGGTGTATTAAACAGTTTGTCTGTTCAGTTCGTAATAATACAGCAAATGAGCCAAGGTTTACCTCAAGATATCAAATAAACAAAATCTTATTTCCTCTTATCATCGAAACGGCAGTACCAATTTTAGTGGAACATTCTAAAAAAGGTAAAAAAGGGTAAGTAGCAGCCCATTAACGTCCCACTGCTGGGCACAGGCCTCCTCACTCATAGGAGAAAGGGTTTTTAGAGCATAAACCCACCACGCTGCTCCACTGCGAATTGACAGGCATAGTACACAAGTGCACTCTCTGTTCCTTCACTCTCATAGTCCGATATGACGGAAATCCGACACGACCAGAGAGAAATCAAGCGCAGGACCGACCGGCTTAACGTGCTTTCCGAGGCACGGGGATGGATCACACCGCCGACTTCCCAACTTCGGGCAAATATTGAGAAAATCTGAATAGAAAACTCAATATAGATTTCGAATTGGTCCGACCCAGGACTCAAACCCAGGACCTCAAGTCTGTAGTCGAACATGCTAACCACTAGACCAGTGGAACATTCAACAGTAGGTAATTCGTGGAAAAAATTAATACAAAACAAGCAAGTAATGACGGCTAAATAATATAATTATTGGATTTTTTAATAGTCAACCTATGCTAGGTTTTAACTGGAATCGTTGGAGGCTTCGGTCGTGGCTAGTTATTAAAGCAAAAATATTTCGTATGATAATGCATTGAAACTATTAACAGGTAATCAATCAAGGTATTTCTAAACAGGTTAAGCCGCGACCATTTTAGACTGTGTTATCACTTATAAAGTGAGATTACAGTCAAGTACGAGTATAAGATTACTCCTTCGCGTGTCTCAAATCTTTGCAAACAGCAGGAACTACTTCAACTCTTTGCAGAGAAGTAAACCTTAAAAAATCCCTTGAGACAATTTATTTAGACTTTGGCTTCCTCAGTTTAAACGATTGTAATGTTATTTATTTAATTATGTACCTAAACACTGTATAACGTTGTGGTACAAAGGTATGCTTAGATGATTTGGGCATGTAGAGAATATGAATGAAAGAAGACGGACAAAAAGGATTCATGAGTCAAGAGTGAATGGGAAAGTTGGAAATAAGAAGACCAAGGCTAACGTTCCTGGACCAAATCCGGGACATTTTAAATAAGGGCCAGGTCATTAGTTCTCTAAACCGACGAACTTGTATGAGAGGTTTAATGAGAATTAATGAAGCGAAGGAGATATGCAAAGATCGTGGCAAGTGTAATAACATGGTCTCTGCCTACCCTTACGGGAATGAGGCGAGTTGCTATGTATGTATGTACATTATACAAAAACTCTGATTGTACACAGGATCTCTTCCAAAGACCCTTTAACGAAACCAAAACAAAGTATCCTTACTTTTAAACAGTATAGATGTAAAAGTAACAGAAAATAGGTGATATAGCTAGTATGAAAAGATCTAGTTCGCTAACGGATATAATTATAGCTTCGAGCGTTATAAGGTCGTAAAACAAGCACTTCCGTTTAGAGCAAACTCAATCATGTCACACCATTTACTCAGTTATCACATGGCTGGTATTGAATAAGTAGGAAACATTAGAGCGGAAAATGTCCTCCGTACTTAAGTTTCTCATTGGCGGGTCTATTACAAAAGATACTTCCATTATTTCCTATCTTCTCATGCTTTTGAATATTTAAGAATATGATAAAACAAAAAGATATAAAAGAAATTGCTGGTCATCATTCCAACCTAATGTTGGAATCAAAGAAATAACAAGCACAAGCATTAAATACATTCAACCACACACACGCGCTTACACACAGATCTCCCCACACACACAATAATTTCAATTGCGATTTTTAAATCACAAGTTGGGAAGATGTCTGTCTGGAGTCTGATTCACACCGACATCTTCCCAACTTCAGCCAAAATATTGAGAAAATCTTAATTGAAAACTCAAAATCGATTTTTGAATTGGCCCGACCCGGGACTCTGTCCCAGGACCTCTTGTCCGTAGTTAAACATGCTAACCACTAGACCAATGAGGCATAAATATTATATATTATTCCCAATATAATACTTCTATAGGTTGTGACTGAACTTCTCCTAAACCGTTAAACTGATTGTTTTCCAAATAGGCAACAAATATAATTATATATAAATAATAAAAACCGTGTTTGTCTACATGAGTGTCCTATTGTTCTCGCATTTCTTTAGATTGGTCTGGATATATTAATATCCGTTTCCCCCAGATTTACTGAACAGTATTTATTAAATATTTTTGAGCCTGAAACATTTAGCCTAGTGTTCAGTTCGATATTTTTGTGGTGCATTATATCTTTACTGTTTCTCTAACTGTTTTTTGTAACTTACTTTTAATAACTTTTTTTTCTTTTCTTTACAATAGTAAAGAAAAGAAAAAAAAGTAAATATTGTATAAAATAAATTGTATAAATCAAATAGTAGATGTTCATCAATACAAACATCATATATATCCGTAGTAAAGACTACTGCGTCGTTAAATCTAATTATCCCAACATATTTTACTCTAGGTTCTTTTTCATATTAACTAAAACACGAATGAGTTAACTGAAATCGGACACACATTATTTAAGAGGTGACAAATAAAAGCCATGTTAAAATATTCGGCAATGACGTGTGTAACGAATTGAATATACATAACACGTTGAAACAACACTGGTTTTTTCAAGTTCAAGTAAATCTTTTTGAACCGCAACGCCGCCGAGTCATTGAAGTAGAATTCGGAACGCAGACTAATTTTAATGTCAACCGTAGAGAAACGTCTAGGAGTTTATTTTTCTTGTTATCTTTCAGCGAATTCCTATTTTGTTACACCTTCGATGGATAAAATCAAATCAAAACGTTGTTTATTCCAATCGGCTTTCACATATTTTAAAAGGTTACAAAAGTAAAGCAATACTCTGATATTGACATTGCTAAAATGGATAATTCGCTTATTTTGACTGTTTTAACACTAGAAATAAAACTTGTAATGCCATATTTTAGCGTTAAGAAAGTTCAGAAATCATTTGTCCGGTTGAGCATATGCATTTTTAATAAGATACCCGAATCACTTTTGGGATTGACTCCACATAGTTTTAAGAAATATGTTAATTTTAAAATTTACAAGTTACAATGTTGAAGTTTATTTAAGCGATTAAGATGATTTCTACTTTATTGCAGTTGCACGTGAAAGCTAAACACGTGATAACCTACAAAAAGGATGGGATAGGAAAAGGATACACAATGTTAAAAGGAGTAACCGCTGAGTTTCTCGACGGTTTCTTCTCAGTGGAATCAACTTTCCGAACCGATTACTTCAAATTTAGACAAATAGGGTAAATGCATTTCCTAAATTTGCCCCGTTGGGAATTGAAATGAATTACAATTAATCATCGTTTTTGTTAAAACTTGTACAGCGCCATTTATTGAACGCTTACGGAAAGGGATTAAAAGTGTTTTATGATGAGTTTAAGAAGGCCTAACTAGGTGGTATATGAATGTGTTTTTTATCTTACTTGTATATTTCTTTAGGACCCAATTAATTCGAGCACCGTACCGTTAAATACGAATAAAACAGTTTTAATGTTTTGCTCGAACAAAGTTCGTTACAGGTCGGGAGCAGTTTTAGTTTGCTAAAAGAGTAATTGGATATTCAGTTAAAGTTTATGGGGCGCAGAAAATTGCGCGATAATACTTGTTAGTTAATTGATATAGAAATTATAAAGCCAGTTTATGAATTTAGATATTTAGAAAGAAACTATTTACTTTACTTACAATCAGATGAGGTATGCTAACCTGTCAGGAATATATATCTAGGTAAATATATTTTAACTATTTTAAAAAACTAGTTTTGAAATATCTCGGTATAATTCAGGCCAAGAAGATACTTTATTAGGACTTTCTACACGCGTTTTAAATCATATCAAGTGCTTTGTAAAACATTAATATATAGGCATCGGGATATATTTATTCACTTAAACAAAAAACTTAATAGTGATCACATTTCCTTTAAAGGATTTAAACACATTCGATTGCATGTAGCCGGAAAATTGTGATTATCCAATCCTACGCGTAATCGAAAGCACTCTTTGTTTAATGTGTCAATGAAAAGAAACCTTATGTGTATGATATAAAGTATAAAATCATAAAAAGCGCCGTTTAGATTTAGTAAATAGCCTTCTAGGAGTGCTTACATACATAAAGTCAGGTTACAAACCCTTCTTTATCTTGCTGCTTGTTAGAAATTTGCAAATGACTTTACGAGACTACGCTGACCAATTTAGAAAATGGCTTTCTTTAATTTGTATGAGGCTTCAATCGTGGCTAGTTACAACCATCAAACCAGAATAAATGTACGGCCAAGAACAAAATAGCCCCATTTCCGTACAATACTGTGTAGAAACCATAGGAGATAAATTATCTTTTACCAAGTAAGCGGTAAGCGTTAATTTACAATGATATATATAAGGAGATTTTGAATTAATAGTAGGAAAGTATTCGGGTAATGCGCTTCAATTTAAGACTGTCTCACTTCCGATTAGGAGAGATCACAGTAAAACTTCTGAGGAATAAGCAAAATTATTTTAATTGTGAACATGATATATATACAAGGTATTAGAATAGCGATTCCGCAATAGAAATCGAAATTGGTGATAGTGCTGATGACACCTTTGATGATAGAACGAAAAAAAATCTAATTTTTAAACACTTAATTAGCATTATTTACGCACCATCTTGTTATTACAGTTAAATGAAACTAAAGTTTCATAAAAATGCATTACAAAAAAAGTGCGAAAAGCTGCCCCGCCGTGCCCGTGCGTTCCTTGACCCGAGCGTCAGCTGATTTATGATTTTGTTTCATTGTTGGTTTTTTTTTGTAATGTTTTTTATGAAACTTTGATTTCATTTAGCTGCACTAACATGATGGAGCATAAATACGGCTATTATAAAGTTGTAAATGTATGAGTTTTTGATCAGGATCGATCTTTTCCGTCCTATCATCAAAGGTAACATTAGTACTATCGGCTGTCTTTCAACTCGGAAGCGATCTCCTAATACCTTTAATAGTAGGGAATTAACAAGAAGATGTAATTGTGTGGAAATAGGACAAGTAGTAGGCGCAATCGAATACTCAATCTATAAATTGTTTTAATGTGGTGTAATCCAAGTCCCGAAAACCGCATAACATTTATACGATAGGAACATACTTCCTCGTCGAGACTTTTATTACCACAGGATGAGGATTTAGAAACTCGCATAATAGTAAAATATAACAGTTAAAATGAAATTTTATTTGCATCATATTATAAATTGCTTGTCGTTCGAGTCATTGACAGATATAGTATTTAAAGTTGAATTATTAATGAAATGACCTCAAAAGATATTTAGTAGCTAACCTGACATATGTTGCAACGCCTTAAAAATATTACACTAGTAATATAAACAAAAGTCAATTCCCACGTAATCTTGTACGTAATTCTTAAACTAATTATTTTTTACAAAATAATTAATGCATTCGAAAAAACTGTATAAACATCAAGTGTCATCTACTACATTAACAAAATGTATTTAACATGATTGACTGAAAACTTGAACATGTTATATAGGAAGTGTTTGCTGATTGTGTAAATTATAAAAAAATTCGTGCGTACAAAGTACACATGTTAGAAGTGAAATTTCTTTGGCAAACCAATTTTTAAGTTTTAGATTTTTATTAATACAAATATAAATCTTTAGATTTCCGAGACTTAGAAAAAGGGAAAAAAGAAAATATGTTAGGAATTTGTCATTAAAATTAATACAAATAATTGATTTTATTGTAAAATATAAAAACGCAATATGTATTGTAGAAACAATGTAAGAAATTATTAATTAAATATTGTTTTTGAATTTAAAACTTAGAAAAGAGGATTTATGAAAGATATTTCTTTCTTTTATATTTTTATAAAAAATAGTATATCGATTAATAAAAATTTTACCCTCATACGTCTAAAAAAGTTTCACTTCAATAAATTTGTCATTGAGGCCTAAAACAAAGATATTTGAAAAAAATATTTCTAACCAAATTTGATATATTATATATTGTAAAAATAAGAAGTGAATAGTCTCATAAACATATTTTCTTCACTATTCCGGGATAGAATTTGATATTAAAATTAGTCTATTTCTACATTTAAAGTCCGAATAGATAACGACTTAGGTATCAAAACATAAAAGCAGACATACAGTTTTTACTCATTATACTTGATATAGCAAGTATTTAATTTGGAAAAAAATTACAAACTGAAATAACTTAGTTATGATATCATTATTAATACCAAATGTTTTAAATAACAAAAGAAAATACACTTATTAAGAGTCTACTCGTAAGACTATGAAATAAGTTTATTATATTTATTAATATTTAGCCTACACGATCCATCCCATTACATTAATGCTATCCCAAAGGTTGCATGTTAGAAATCACTGTCATCAATCAATTTTACCTTTTTTTGTTTTTTAACCGACTTCAAAAAAAAGGAGAAGGTTATCAACTCCTCTGTAGTTTGTTTTTGTTACCTCGTAACTTTCGACTAGATGAACTGATCTTGATGATTATTTTTTCATATGAAAGGGATGCTTGTCTTAGGGTCCAATTTTTTTTGTCCAGTTCTGATTATGGCATCCATAAGAATACCGTATAAGTCTTAAATTTGCATTATGCATGTGCGCAACAAATGGACAAATAACTAAAGATCACGCCAAAATATTTCGATGTTTCGTTTTTTATTGGAAAAGATATACATCAAGGGTTGTTTGACGATAGTTTGGTAAGGTTTTGATTATAGACTCCATGACAAAGTAACGATACTCAGCAGATTCTTTTATAGGCTACCTTCGCTGATGCCTCTTCCAAATATAATAATTATATTATCGATATAATTTAATAGACTTTTGAATAGTCCAATATTTTTCATTTCATATAATTTGGAATTGTTTATTTTGAAGGTAGTTCAATTTTATTAAAATTTTCTCTCGTGGTACAATAAAGTATTTTCTATCCAAGTAATATTTATTTATTATTTGGGAAACTAACAATTATTATATAGCTTAAAAACCACTACATACACAAAAATCACTAACATTTCCACTAATTACTAAAACATGTACGTTGCTATAATATATTATAAAAGACAATTAAAAACAATAAGGACAAAGTTTAGGACAAAAAAAAAGAACAAAATAATTTTATACTAAACATTGATATAGACTTTCCTTAAATACATCCATTTTATCGTGCATGATATCAACATAATTACATTTTTCATTGTAAATGTGACATACACGATAAATGAATGTATTTTTGGGATATTTGGTCAAAGATGCTGGTTCTAAAAACAACGATTGATGCACTGGTGTTCCTGGGACATTTGAAATAAATATTGCTCGAAAGGAATTTAGAGTCAACTAAGTTATGAAGAATTTTAAACAAAAATTTTTGGTCTTTAATTTTTCTTCTTCTTTCTGAAAGATTTAATTAAGTTAATGTTATTGTCAGAATAACTGTTTTATTAGTGTGAGATTTGCAGGAATTTATTTTGTATTATCTCAATTTTTTTATATAAACCTGGTACTAAGGATTCCAAACTATCCAGTAGTATCCCAAAAGCGGCCTAACAAAAGAGTTATACATTAAAATGAGCGTAGTTATTTAAAATGAGTGTAGATATTTTTTTTCAAAACGAAGCCAAGCGTTCGATAAACCTTTGTACAACATAATCCTTATAGCGAATAAAAGTCACTTCATGGTCTAAAGTACATAATTCTATAGGTTAAGTTATCTATATTACAATATATAAGGACTGAAAAATTAAACGTATTAATCATCTTAAAATTACTATAGTAATCGTATCTAAGTATATAACACACACAGACACACACACATGCACGCGTACACGCACACACACAAAAACACATAGACACGCTAAATAATTTAAATTATTATCAATTTTATGATGATGTACAGTGTTCCAATAATATAATAGGAAGAGTCTGACCCCAAGACACGGGTACTCCTAGTTTGGAGGTCAAGGTATTAATAAGCTATATGTTTTTGGGATGAATAAAGATGATTATTAATATTATTATCTGTAAACTGTTGAAACGTTTCAATATTATCAAATACCGACATATAAGCACGAATCTTATCCACGTCCAGCGTTGACTCACGTAAACAAGCCGCTGTTTGTAATTCATAATCAAGGAATAGCGCTGATCGATTTACATTTCGTCGGCTACAGACTTTAATTGGTGTTCGGAGAGAAAAAATATCAGTGCATGGTGCGTTGCGGGCACAGGCAGCCGTTCGGCGGCCACAGTGCATGGTGTTAAAGCTTATTGCATATTATTTTCGGGGGCACCGTGTACTTTGAGTGGTTTTACGTTGAGCAGAGTCAATTGTATTGCGGTATGTGAGACGATCGGTCGCGCTCACCTCGCCCGCCGCCTGCGCCGACCATCATAACAGTTAACGTATAAAAAATGGCGATGTCACCAATCACAAGCTAACATTCATATCAAAAACATTCAATATGTGCTGTGCGGGATTTACAAACTACTTGTTCCATAAACTAAGGAAATACACATGTGGATTAACAAGCCGCGAAAGTGAGTATTGCGATATAAAAACAATCGCGTATTATTTGTATGTGATAAAGTTGAAACAGTGTATAGTCCATCTATTTATAACTGAAAACCTTAGCGATATGGAAGCGTACAAGTGGTCGGGGCTAATTTAGATCGTTAACAATAATATGTATGAGATTTATGCAACGTCCTGCAGCCAAAGTGATTGTAGCTAATAGTTAAACGCACTTGTCTAATGCAACTTTCTAGAAATGACACTTTGAAATCAGGTTATAGTGTGTCAATCTTATACTAATAAGAGTTTGAAGATTTAATATTTCGATAGCTACGTATAGAATCAACTTGCATTTAATACATTTTAATGTTTTTGTAATTTTAATGATCATATCAACCAAGGTTATCGACTGGTACAATCGTATATTTATTAAAACATGATGCTTAAAAACATATGTTTAGTATAATAGCTAGAACGAGTATAATAATAAATAATTTATTTTTGAAACGCTGTCTTAGTAAATAAGGTTTTTTTTACTTTGGGGGCAGGTATTTATTTTGGAAAATTTGTTGGACGTCCATAAAAATACAGACTCTTTTACGAAAAAAAGTGAGTGCGAGTAGGCTACATAAAATTGACAAGTCATTCAAGGGTAACTGTTTACGTTGCTACAACAAACTCCCAAAAGAAGTTACAAAGATGTCTCTTAATAAATTTAAATCTTTTATTAAAAGTAAATTAATTGAAAACTCATTCTATAATTCGAAGGACTACTTAGAAGACAAAAATGCGTGGGAGTAGGTGAATTACTCTAATCGATATAGAATAAATTAAAAATATATATTTTAATGATAATGACATAAAAAACTTACACCCGACTGAGTTTGTTGAACTTCTCAGATCAGGGCTCGAATGAACCCTGGTTACTTTAGATTGTATGTAGTTCTTTAATATCATCAGTCACACATTTAAATATTGTATCAAAAAACTATATTTGCCGATTAAAAAAGTGCTGCAAAGGCCTACTTGAATAGAGATATTTTGAGTCTGAGTTTATTTATTCAATTGTACATAGTAAACAAGTTGTTTTTGAATGACTTTCCTTATATTTAATCTTCATAATTTTTTAATTTCTAATTATTTTCCAATTGTTTTTCTTTTATGCGACATTTTCCTCTCGCATATTTTATTGGATTTCTTGTCAAAGCAAAAATAAATAATTGCAAGGTAGTATTTTTGGAAGGAAATTGATTATAACACCTTGGGCTATCTGGAAGAGATCGCTAAGTTATCATAAAACCGCCTGTACGCTAGAATTACTTAAATCACTGAATTATTCTTTCTCTTCTGATGTTCAATAAAGCATACTATCTATCTATCTATCTATCTATCTATCTATCTATCTATCTATCTATTTATCTATATAATTATAGGTGGTTTAAATTTTTTACTCATTTAACTTTCACTTAACTGCCTCATTGGTCTAGTGGTTAGCATGTTCGACTACAGACATGAGGTCCTGGGTTCGAGTCCCNAAGCATACTATCTTTCTATCTATCTATATAATTATAGGTGGTTTAAATTTTTTAATAGATTTCAAAAATGACAAGTATTTTTCAAATGTATTTTTGTATACAAAAGTATCGGATCTAATGTAAGTTACATACGTACTCGTACATAGCATCACGCCTCATTCCCATAGGGGTAGGCAGAGACAACATACTTCCACTTGCCACGATCCTTGCCTATCTCCTTCTCATTAAACCTTTCATACAAGTTCGTCGGTTTAGAGTACTCTTGATCTGGCCGTTATTTAAAATGTCCTGGATTTGGTTCAGGAACTTTCGCCTTGGTCTTCCCCTTCCAACGATCGCATTCACTCTTGACTCATAAATCCTTTTTGTCAGTCTCCTTTCATTCATTCTCTAAGCATACCTTTCTCAATTTTAGTCACTGATGTAAGTTAATTGTTTGCATTATAAGTATATTCGTATAAGATTTGCGTATATGTAAGCATTAAATTGATTAAGTTTTATCAAAATCATTTGGAGGATATACAATAAAAGTATAAAAAAATCAGATTTACATATTTGGGTAACATATTTTTGATTTGTTAATTCTGTAGTACCTTATTTAGAAAATGTTAACACATAATTAAAAAACATTACCTTCAATAACACTAAAGCTAAAAATTACTTGTTATGAACACGAGAATGAATAATTTAAAATTTTGGTATACACGTTAATATTAATAACATTAAACACATCATAAATTCATTTTTTCTGTTCTATTTATTCACATACTCGCATGGTGATTAAATAAACCCACCAAGCACCTTAAATACTAACTTTTTATATTTGTAAGACATGTATATTATCTACGTATGGGTATTATAGAAGGGGAGCTCGGGATACGAAATTTACACTTACTCTTAATAGTGAAGATTCAATTCTAAAACTGAAAAAGATTATATAAAATTTTCCATTTTTATGGGGAGAGACAAAGTACACATGTCAGAATTGAAACTTCTTTGACAAACTAATTTTTAAGTCCTGTTTATATTTATACAAATCTAAAACTTTAGATTTCCGATATTTAGAGGGAGGGAAAAAGGAAGATAAGTTAGGAATTTAATTGTCATTAAAATATTAAGTGTCGAAAATTAATACAAATAATTTAGAATTTCAATTTTAGAAAGGAGAATTTATGAAATATTTATATTTTATATTTTATCAAAAATAGTATATTAAATGACTTGTGGCAAATTAAAATGTCACATGTTATTTTGTAAATATTAAAACTAGTTAACCTTCAAACTAATTAGCATAAAAAACGCTGAACATCTTCGTGACGCTAATCACGCGTTTCATCAGTAAAAATTTTACCCTCGTGCGCCTAAAGAAGTTTTAATTCGAAAACATTGCTTGTCTCTAGCTTCTAAATTTCATAAATTATCGCATACAAATGACTAAGACTTATGGACATTACTTTGAATAAATAAACAAAATATATAACGCGAAGTCAATGATTTACATTGATAGCCGGGTCAAGTGGATGAAGTTATTTCATATATATACAAATATGTCAGTTTTATTAGTCATTCTGAGTGTACAGTACTTCTATGCTTGATTAGTCTCAATACTACAATAACTGTCCATCAATGTATTTGAATCAAAAAGTTATTAGGTTTTTTAAAAGTGATATTGAAAGGAGAGTGAATGCAGGCCATTTGGTAAATCTTGCTCTGCACGACTTTATGAATAGCCAGATGGTGTCTGAAAGGGCCAGACTGGCTGTGCATGTTGAAGTGTTGGTGCCAACACTTATGTATGGTAGTGAAAGTTGGGTATGGCAAAAGAAGTATAAAAGTAAAATAAATGCGGTAGAGATGAGAGAGTTAAGAAGTATGAATAGAACGAAACTGAGTGATAAAGTAAGAAATAGTGTGATAAGAGAAAGTTGTGGTATAAAAGAAGACGTAGTGACTAGAATTGAAAAAGGTATGCTTAGATGGTTTGGGCACGTAGAAAGAAAGAATGAAAGGAGACTGATAAAAATTATTTATGAGCGAAAAGTGAATGGGAAATTTCCAAGGGGAAGACCAAGGCGAACGTTCCTGGACATTTTAAATAAGGGCCAGGTCACGAGTATTCTAAACCGAAGAACTTGTATGTAAGATTTAATGAGAATGAAAGAAGCGAAGGAGATGTGCATGGTTCGTGGAAAATGGAAGGACGTGGTCTCTGCCTGCCTATAGGAATGCGGCGTGATGATATGTATGTACGTGTTAGCTTTTCTTTATTATTAAGGAAACTTGGCGTGTGATGCACTTTATTTTGTGGGTATTGAACAAGGCTGAGCTAAAACGCTCGGCCACGTAACGCTTGTTCGAGTGAAGTTAGCTCTTGTCAGTTAAGACACAAATAGTCAACTCATCACCGCTACAATTTCGTTCAGTATCTTAATATAACGTCACTGGAAATACTATATCTATAGTAATATATACACAATTATACATTGTAAATCATTCCAAGCATTCAAAGATACGAATCCTGGGCAGACATCACTATGTTACTCTTTACAAAAAAAATTACTTTATTCTTCTTTATATCATCGTGCTTTTCAGTAAAAGAAAACATCATGAGGAAACTTGAATATCCCGGGATTATTTGTAGCCCACCAACACGCATTGCAGCAGTGGTGGAACTATGCTTTAACAGCCCTCTCTTCTGAATTTGAGGCTGCTACTTACCTTTTTTTACTCTATCAATGTTACTTAACGCAAATAAAACAAAAATGGTTGTATTTCATATAAATAACAGCGCTGACGTTTTAACTTCTATCGTGTCTTAAGGATACAGTAAGGTGTTTTTCTTTATTAAAAGACTATCGGTAAGCACCCTGGCTGTAAAACGTTGATAATTTTCTCCTGTTTATATAACTATATGACACACGCTTATATATGTACTATTATAGGATAGGTATACCAAAGTTGAAGCACATAAATCCCATGTCGAATACCCAAGAAAGCAATAGTTTGATAAAAGTAATTCTTTTACAAAATCTATTGGGTATTTGATATAATCCAGTTTATCTATTCCTGGCGTATCAAAATAAATCCCTGTACTATGAGGTTGAAGAGTTCATAAACAGATGTTATTCGCGCCGAATTACATTTGCTTCAATAGAGTAAATGCTTCAACCAGACGCGATTCTCTTAATAGTAATCAACTCGTAAGAATTTGCTTACGAGGAATGTATTTTTTATAAACGTTTCTCTGATATCTTCCAAGTTTTTATACGAAAATAATACACATCCTAACACTATTATCATGTAAAAAGTTTACTAAGTAATTGTTTTTGCGATCGAATTCCTAATCACGACTTAATATAACAAAAAACCGGTTTTATACTTAATAAGGTCATATGATATGACAGCCATTATAAATGCAATTCAAAGCGAGCAACAATTTCATGTAATCTCGGCTTGTATTTTTTACTATTCTTTGTGGTTAGACGAATCTTTTCTTGGTCTATTTATACGTATAAAGTTGTAGTTAAATCTATTTATTATGTAGTACATACTAGTTAACGGCCGTGACCTTGTCTGCTTCATATTCTTACTTACTTAATACTATAAATCAAAATATTCTTTATACAAGTAGGCTAAAAAAGCACTTTTGATTCGTCAATCATATGTCCGTTCGTAACAAATCTAAAAATTGTTCGGAAAGTTGAATCCGCTGAGAAGAAACCGGCAAAAAACTCAGCGGTTACTCTTTCAAATATGGTTTTGTAGGTTACAATGTTTAAAATTTTACCTTTGTCCATATACCTTTGGTAAGTTTTTGACATATTCACAAACAACTCCGGTATTTTTTTAAAAATACATATGCAACTCGACAAATGATTTCTAAACCTTTATCACTCCTAAATATAGCATAACAAGTTTGTTTTTTATCTTGTGTTAAAATTGTGTATTTCGCTTTTTTACTGGTTAAGAGAATATTATTACGATTTATTCTCTTAAAGTAGCACGGTATCCTAATTTATATGTTGCATTCGCTATCTTTAATACATGGCATATATTAATAGATTTGTAATATTTATTATAGATTATAGATATATGTACAGATACATATTTAAGGAAGGTCAGGATTCAAAAAATTTAAATATCCCTGTTGTGACCATCAGTAGTCGATAAAGCAGAAACATATTTTCCTTCTTATCTAATACTATCTTTTTTTAATCAGGATTTCATTATACATTTTATTTAATTCCATGATAACATTATATAAACTTAATATTAACAACATCATTTTATTGCCCTTATCCCGCTAGGTGGGGTCGGCACAGCATGTTTTCTTTCGCCACTTCACTCTAACCGCTGTCATTTCTTCCACACATATCCTCTTTCACACAGTTCATCCACACTTTATTTGGTTGCCATCTCCCGGCCCTGCCGCTTACCATCATATTTAGAGCCTTCTTGGATACATGGCTATCCTCCCTTCTCATGACATGTCCATACCAGGATAGCCTTCCACTCCTTAACTTCTCGGTCAATGGTGCTACTTTAACACTTCCTCTAATATACTCATTCCTACTAAAACTTAATATCAACATAGATAAAAATAAAAGTAATTAAAATGCGCCATCAGAGGCAAATGGGTGGGTACCCATAAGGCTGGCAGCGTTACCTCTTTGGACAGTGGTACTTATATGATGCCCGAAGAACCACCAGGCCTTAGAGTCATGGGTGACATCTACTTAGTGAGATGAAATTTCTTTAAAAAATCTTTTAGCCTCAGGACCCCACGGTTCCAATGTCTTCACGCCGAAAGGCACAAATATGTATTCTAGAGCAAGGCTCTCATATTTGCGCCTCTTGGCGTTTTCAGATAATGATGCCGCCGCTCTCGCTGACTTGAAGGTCGCGTCAATGTGAGATAGTGCAAATGTACCAACACATATAGCATCCCACACCAACGGCCTTCCTTTTTTCCAAGGCATCAACGACATACGATCAGGTCTCATACTATCATCACGTGCAATTCCATTCTGCTCGAGAATAGCCGGCACGTTAATGGTTACAAGGGTCCTTCTGATGATGTCGTTAATGCCAGCGTATCTCGGTAGACAACCAGCGATACGAAAACAAGACGGACCGTGGTGATCGAGTTGATTCACTCACCACATGTATAAATAAATATATATTAGACACAATGATTTTTTATCAGTACAATAAGAAATGGTTACTTCCCAAACATTAACATCCTATCGCACTTCCTTAGCTCTCAAAGTGAAAAAAATCACCACTTTTTACACAGTTATAATTTTAAAATACATATTTTACATAAAGTAGCCTATAATTGCCTCTAAGATCTTTATATCACAAATCATTAATATGAGTTAAGGCGTGTAATCTTTACAGCCTATAAAATATTATATATTATACATTATATTAGAATTATTTTTAAATTTGACTGTAGTTTTTTCAGAATGCATGTTACTAATAGACAAGAGGTTCCTAGTGGGTGGTCTTCTTAATCTTATCTAATTGAAATAGATACATGGGAAGTGAATATATCTATTCACCACCCACCATGTTGCTTACATCGATGTATTTAAAGTCCCACGTTTTTTTAATTCCTACTATTAGTTAAGACCTACCATATACATATCGACTATGGAATGCAAACACGTAGTACTACGCTAAATATCTTTTTAACAAAACTCTCTAATCTCGGTAAAGTCAATCTGTTTAGCAACAAAATTTAAATATAGTGTCTAAAAGTCATAACTTTAAAACTAAATCTTGTTTAAATAATGGTTAAATATATATTTTTTAATTTACAGTGGATAACCCTCTCGAAAGCTCGCGTAAGAGCTTTAAACTTTTATTCTATGTAATGAGTATAACAACTTCGTACTAGACAACACAGGACTTTACTTTTTTATATTAGTTGTTATCTTTAATCCGGTAACTGATATCAGCACAACGTGTGAAATTCAAAATAAAATACTCCATTGAAATATAAATTTATCTGTTGAATAACACGTTTGTTGATAGCGAATCTAACTACTACCGGTTTGGAAAATTTATTATATTCGAGAAAAACAAACACTGTATACTTGTTATGAGTTAATTACGTAATATTTTAATTTACATAAAAGTTTAATAAAGTCCTAATTAATGTTTCATTATTGAGTGTGGACTTAGATCCACCACATACATGATAAAACCGACTTTTTTGTCGTCGCTTTGAAATGCGTATACGCATGAAATATTAGCCCTGATCTACGATTGTAGGACTCACTGGCTTTATCTGATAATCCATTCAAATGCTCAGAATCTAAATAGTGGATATCAGATGTTTGCTGACCCAATCAGCTCTGTTTTGTCGTCGTTGATATATGAACCTCAATTCAAGACTGTAGGACTCACTGGCTGCACCAGATGACCCATTAAAACATTATTCATCTCAGCTACTGGTACCAGACCTTTCCTGACACATTCAGCTCAGGTTTTTATTACTCTGATATAAGAACCTCCATCCAAGATTGTAGGACTCACCAGCCGTACCAGAAGACCTATTAAAAGCTTCTTCGTCACAGTAATTGGTTTGCTAGATATTTGCTCTCAATAATTGGTACCAGACATTTGCTGACACATTCAGCTCTGGTTTTTGTCGCTCAATCCAAGATTGTAGGACTCGCTGGCTGCACCAGAAGATCTATTAAACGCTTCTTCATCGCCGTAATTGCTTTCCTAGGTGTTTGCTCGCACTAATTGGTACCAGACGTTTACTGACACATTCACCTCTGGTTTTTGTCGCTCAATCCAAGATTGTGGGACTCGCTGGCTGCACAAGAAGATTTATTAAACGCTTCTTCATCGCCGTAATTGCTTTCCTAGGTGTTTGCTCGCAATCACTGGTACCAGACGTTTGCTGACACATTCACCTCTGGTTTTTGTCGCTCAATCCAAGATTGTAGGACTCGCTGGCTGCACCGGAAGACCTATTAAACGCTTCTTCATCGCCGTAATTGGTTAGCTAGATGTTTGCTCTCAATAATTGGTACCAGACGATTGCTGACACATTCAGCGGTGACAGCCAAAGATGTATACGACTTAAATGTTCAAGAAAGTGGTAGCAAACCAGAATCTATGGCAGACGTTACATAATGGTTTAGATTTATATCAATAATATTCTTGTGAATTCCTGTTGTTTTAGATAGAAATATGCCTGTAACTACAGCTATTTGCGTAAATGTCGATATTGTTAGAAAACCTTATATTTTCCTTACAAAAAAAAACATTTTCATTTTATTTCTAGAATCCATAACATTCTGTTTTACTGTGTATTTACTAAAATAGGGCTCGACGAAAATCTCATTTGATTGTAATTAATGGTGAGTCGATGAGAGAAACTAACCGCGGTGATTCCTATTTACTTCGGAATTATAATTCAGGTATATCAAGAAAATGTTTGGTTACATATTTCTTATACATAAATATATCGACTACACTTGATAATGCTGCAATAATTAACTAAGGAATTAGAACATGATAACAACGTAATGCAATCCATATGATTTCAGATGGGGCAACTTTGTGTTTGTCATTTATCACCATTTTTACTTCTGACATTAAATTAGGAACATGTGCTTCAGCTTAGGCACAGTGTCCCTTTTAATAAAATGACCACTATATTAATGTTTATTTAGGCCTTCCTTCTCCGTAATCCTAGAAAAAAAAGCCAAAACAAGAAAAGCCCAAAAGCTAAACCTCAATTAACCTTATGGAGGATATACGAAAAAAAGTATTAAAATATCAGCTATAACATTTGCACGATAGCAAATAAACGCAAATATTTAATAAAACAAACCGAAAAGTTAGTCTATGGTTTAATAAAGTTATAATACTAGGTCTAGAGCTATAATTACATTTACAAGCCCTAAAAAAACATCAATTTTTTTTTAATAGACTGAAAGAAACGTTTTTTGCTTAATCTGGGAAATAAATCCTGGAGCTTTTGTAATCTAGAAACCGATGTCACAGGTTTATTTCTCGTTCTGGTGTTATAATGTTCATGTTAATGGTGTTATAAAAAATAATATAACATAAAGCTTTATATTTTTTTAATTAAAAGCAATGATAATACTGTACTAGGTTTAGCTTTTTTATTTGCACATAAATATTGGTGCGAAACTTTTATTGAGCATACTATTACTATGTATCATAAACAGCAAATAAAGAATGCTTCTGGAAAATTCTATAACCCAAAATAAGACCCAATTACGTTTGTACATGACGTTACCGGTAAAGTTACAAGCCACGGTCGAAGCATTCAACTAAACCGGATTTGAAAAAATCAGACAATATTATTTCCTATTTCAACGCGCGGTCACTTATCTTGTTGCATGAGAAAGGTCATAAAATACTGTAGATATTTTAAATTAACTCAATTAAATGGTAAATTTTACTCAAATGGAATTAGCATTTTCAAACATTACAGGGCCCGTAGACAAGTCACGTTCGAAGATTGCTAACGCTTAAAAAATGTATGGAAATGACGTTTCATATCGAAAAATAATTCGCCATTCCCATACATTTTTAAAGCATTAGCAATCTTCGAAAGTGACTTGTCTACAGGCCCAGATCGGGCAGCTGATAACGAATGTGCCACTTCATAAACTCGACTCTACAAAGTACCCTTTAAAAATTTTATATAAGCTTTTAATAGATTGTTATGTGTTTTTTTGTCAAATACCAAGCAGGCATCAAGTACACTATGTAAAATGAATGTATTTCTCGCTGAAAACATTATGAGGAAACCCCTATATTCTTGAGAGCACGGTTGATCTATGCTCTAAAAATGTTCTCTCTTATTGTGAGGGCCTTCGTCAGCTCACACTTGCGAAGATTGCCGGTTCAGGATCGAAATAAAATGCTGCCAGATTCTTCACCCAACGCTCCGCCGTCTACTTGTCACCAGACGAGGATATGATGTATCGCGATCGAATGTTGTTCAGCAGGAACGTTTACGCCGAATTGGCTTTCTATTATGTCGTTTTTGCGACTGGCAAACGTGCACTATTGTGACAAGTAAACGACGTCGGTTGATTCTTTATTCGTGATAAAGAGCGTCCTATGATTGGCGTTCTATTATTTGCCAATCATGGGGTTTAAATAAATTGCACAAACAACTTTATTCTAGGAAATAACAACCATACAAATTTTTGACTCTATTAATATTTATATATAGACTCTAAGTTAACAAAATAATATTATTCTTTTATACGAAGTGAAAGATTGTAAACAATATTGATTTGATTTTAAATTAAACAAAATATACTATTTCCTAAACGAAGGGGAAAAATCGCAAACACTTATCCCTAAAGAAATTGATGCCCAACAGTAGGATATCTATAGACTGCCACCCTCCAATAAACTGCTTGTAAACCCATATTCAATAAAGGAATATTTAGCGGATACATTAATATAACTGACATCGTATTTCTTGATTAAAACTATATCTTATTGTGAAATTTGGTAATTTAGCTTTAATTTTAAATTTGCGTGCCATACTGTGGTGGATTGTTAATTACACTTACTTACTGTAAGACCTGGATTATGTACACAATCGGCAATAAATTATTTCATTCGATTTACAATAAATTAAAGTACATGTTTTGTCTTTCGTAGGATCGTATGAACTTGACACCTTTCAAATGTCGATTAGATTTAAATGTAATATAATTATTTAAAATATTGTAATGTATTTGCTTAAGTTTCTTTTTAATCTTATTGAATCTTGGGGTCATTGAATCTCCTTCCATCCTTACCCTTACAAAAACTTCAAAAACTTTTATGCTTTGATAATATTTAAAATTAATCTATACATTAATGTTGCCTGGAGGGATGTTGGTACGGTCAAAATGCTTTGAATATAGTTATAGTAGAAACATAAAAACAATATGTGTTATTTTTAATATGTCGTGATAGAGGACGACGGTGAACACTAAAAACGGAGTTGGAATTATGTTTGTGATTTGCGGGCTTTTGTTAATTCAATTTAAAACCAGCCAAAATAGCGGAAGGGCACAGGAACTCGCTAAGAATTTTCATCCGAAATAGTGTTCTTTAATACTCACTTAAAAATATCACTCCGAAATCTGTGAAATGAAATATCCGACAGACGTGTTTGTTAATAAGCTTAATTAGTCACGACTACAGTTTTGACGGCCTCGGCATCGTTAATGGTGTGAGTGTTCGCTTCCCTAGCAGAAATCCTGGATTCGATTCCATACAGAGTGAATTTAGAAGAGTATTTTAATTCAGTCTACTTAGTTGGACGATAGATTTATTTTCGTTAACATTTAATAGGATAAGGATTAATACAGAAATATGGATAATATGGTTTGACTATTGTCGGCACTTTTATTTGCAAAAAAGTATTTATAGTGGCATAACTACAGCAGTTGTACTTATGGTATCTTGGACTTTTTTGTAGATATTAATACGTTCTATAATATTATAGAACATTTTTTTGTTCTATCATCAATAGTTTCCCTAGCGCACACGACAGATTTTTTAGTTCACACCTTGGGTTACATTATTACATTCTTATTAGGGATCCCTATTTTTTAAGAATGTAATATAGTATAAGTCGCTCAATGAAAATGCAGCTTTCTAATGGTGAAAAAATTTTTCAAATTAGTCCAGTAGTTTTTGTGTGAAGACGTTACAAACATACATACGTACATACATACGAAAACACAAATGTTTCCTCTTTATAATATTAGTTTAGATTACTTAATGCACATAAAATAAAAATATACAAAATATAAATAATAATCAAATAAACAATGTGTATAAAGAGGCTCTTATCGCTTGGAGCGATCTCCTCCAGAAAACTTCAGAATTTTTGAAACTATCTTTATTATCATAGGGTAAGGGCAAAATCAATAAACATAATCCAGAAAAAAACAAACTTATAACTATTTTATTGATAATATAACTACAGAATACATACACATACATACATATAATAGTCCTTAATATAAATTTATACATATAAAATAAGAAAAAAGTCACAATTGATCGGTTACGCTTAATTTCTTTTATCCTTCTTTAATAGTTACTTCCGCTATAAAAGTCGGTCTATTAAAAAGTCATAAAATTAAACTAATACCAATTTATGCGATATCAATTTTTATGTTCAATTGGACAAATAAAGCGGGCTGACCTTGACACAGCGGCCAAACATTATCCTTTTGTCTCAATTGCTCAGTAATTGTCGGGGACGACTTCAGTTCTATTCTCAGATATAATTTGCAGTAGCTGTCAAATTGCACCTTAACTGTGTCTCGGAATAACGCTATTATCTCCGGGATCATTTGCTACTTTAAATCTAGACTGCAGGTAGTCAAACATTAGTACAGCATTAAAATAATATTAGAAAATTTTAACGGACTCGCTAGCGTAATTTTTGTTTCGCTACCTGTGTGTTTTTATTCTCATATGTTATATAATTTGCCGTCAAATTGCAGCTTAAATGTATCTCGAAATAATTCTATTACTCCTAAGACCATTTTCTACTTCTTATCTAGGCTACAGGTATATGCCATACATGATGAAACGATGATTTGACGGACTCGCTGACGTAATTATGCAAATACTTCGCTAGCGGTTATTTCATCTCACAGATATAATTTATTATCAAATTGCTCTTTGACTTGGCGTTAAAATACGGCTATTACCTTAGGACCTTTTGTTACTTTAATATAAACTGGTGGTATTGAAATATGTTTGTAATAAATTAAATAATCGTACCAAAAATGATGAAAAAGGGATCGCTGGTGTAATTGAGCGAGTACTCGATGGCCACTAGTTATTTCTATTCTGAATATTATACAATTTTCTATTAAATTGGACCTTAAATTATTCTAAGAATACTTCTATTACCTGTCGTATTATTAGCTCCTTTAAATATATACCACAGGAAGTGAAAGATTTTCAGTTATAAATTAAAATAGCTGTCAATCAATATAATATCAGCTTGAGCCACATTGAAGCATTATTAACTAGTAAATATAAAAATGACTAAACACCGGATTCTAGAAGAATGAAATATAATACTGGTTCTTAACGTAAGTAATTATTGAGAAAGAAATATTGACAGGTTATTGTGGTTTTCACATAAATCCCAAGAGTTACGCTTTAATAAGATTATACATCGATATTATATGCTTCATAATGCATAACTTAAACTTGATAACACTAATTTTAATCTTTGACCAATCGTTACTCTACTAAGAAGCGATAACGTCATACCAATTAAAGAAATAATGGCATATGGTTTATACATCATAAATAACTTTCTGAGTTTCATTTAGTTTACTCATTTCAGCCAAATCAAGAGCCAAATATAGTCACAAATTAGTCATTGGAATCTTAAGAAGATAGAAATTAATAAGATTAGCAAACTAATCATTTGTGTCGTTTTGTTTTTGTGTTGTTTACGTTTGTGTTATGTCGGAACTGCATGTGTACCACTGAAACCTAACTACCTGTAAATATAATTAACAACGGCTACGTTTAAAGGGAAGTCTAGATTAAGAACAGCGACAATGCCTAAAGGTAAGTACTAATATAATATATATAGTTATATTAACGCAACTTCAAATCGCGATTAAAAGATGACAGGAGGTCCAATAATGCTTTATAACCTATTCTTAGACCTGCCAAATAGTGACAAAAAGTTTCATAAAAATCTGACAAGCAATTTTGGAGAAGTTCGATAAAAAATTATGATACGAGATTTGTATATATTCAATGGACAGTAAGATTAGTATTTTCAATCATATTAAAGTTGAATAATAAAAAAGCAAGTAGGCTTAAGTACAAGTAAAACTTAAAAGTACGTGCGTACAAAGTACATATGACATATGTGAAATTTTTTTGGCAAACTAATTTTTAAGTCTTGTTTATGTTGATACAATCCTAAAACTTTAGATTTGCAAGACTTAGAGAAAGGGAAACAGGAAGATATGTTAAGAATTTAATTGTCATTAAAATATTAAGTGTCGAAAATTAATACAAATAATGTATTGAAGTCTCAAATGACGAATTGTTAATAAAAATTCCACCTTTTTTTTAAATTTAAAATTTTGGAAAGAGAATTTCTGAAATAATTTTATTGTATATTTTATGAAAAATAGTTGATTAAATTTTTAAATGCAGGCAAATTAGAATGCCACATCTTATTTGTAAATATTAAAACTACCTAACCTTCTTCGTGGCGCTAATCACGCGTTTCATCCGTAAAAGTATTACCCTAAAGAAGTCTCACTTCAAAAGTTTTAAGTAAGGATTTAGTTAATATTTAATATTTAAATAAAGTGTACACTAAATTCGAAAAGCAGTCTGTAATAGTAAGTCGGTAGATTTGAAAACTTTACAGGGCGAAGTAGGAGTCTAACAAGAGCAAAAAGTATTAGTACTTTTAAAAACTCAGAACTTTGTTTGTAATATTACTTATTATAAGTCAAAAATCTATCAGGTTTCAAAAAGTTACTTAGAAATTAATTAGAAAAGAAAGCGTGGCGGTTTCTTTTTACAGATGCAACACATCAGTATCACACGTATCAGATTGACAGCAAAACACGATTGGGTTTTTCAGTATACAAATTACATTTAAAAAATAAATAGGTGTAGGGTACTTGGTATTGTTGGAAGCGCCCCACGCTTTTAAGCAGTAAAATGTAATTCTTACTTGTTGTTATTTAAATTTGTATCCGTTATATTAGTTTAAATATGGCTTGTTCGAGTATAGTGTGATCGGTCCTTGATAATTACACAAAAATTCAAATAAATTAAATTTTGTCACATAAGTCAAGAATTTCACAGATTTCAAAAAGTCACTTAGAAATAAATTATAAACGAAAGCGTGGCGGTTTCATTTTATAGATGTAAAACATTAGTATCACACGTATTAGATTATCACCAAAACATGATTGGGTTTTTCAGTACAAAATTACGTTCCTCCAAGCATTAAAATGAATAGGTGTAGGGTAATTGGTATTGTTGGAATAGCCCCACGCTTTTAAGTAGTAAAAACTAATTCTTTCTTATTATTTAAATTTGTATCCATATTATTTGTTTAAATATGCCTTGTTTAAGTATAGTGTGATCGGTCCTTGATAATTACACAAAAATCCAAATAAATTAGATGTTCTGATGGTCTTTCTGGCGCAATGGAACGACTATTCGGTTGGCTAGCTAAGGCCCTAGATTCGACTGAAATTATGGAAATAGTACTTTCTAATTTGCCTGATTATGGAGAGGTGGAAGGCTTCGGCCGTGGGTAGTTACCCTATCAACAAAGACGTTCCTCCAAGCAATAAAATTGTGTTCTAGTATGATACTGCGTTGAAACTATAAGAGATTAATTAACTCTTACCAAGTTCGCTTCAATGACTTAGACTATATCGTGACTTATTAAAAAGTAATAAAAAAATGAGTATAACCATTAAATATTAACATATAGGCAAAGCTAATAAAAGCGTATTAATATAATAAAGTCATTCTCATGCTTTGTTTTTTATACAAAGGTGAACGGGTATCCTCCTTAAGATTTAAATATGTAACAGTTTAACCATGCCATAATATATTATAAGCTAAAATCAAAGTCTTGTTTAAGTGTTATGGACCCACGTTCTTGGTCCTATTTTATTTTTTAATTATAAAACCAATAGTCATTGTTATAAAACCAATATAACAGCAAATGATCCCATTACTTATGAAGCGAATAAATATTTTTTTCTTATTATAACTTAGAAGGTCCATTAAAATAAATGTGCTGCCCACGACTTCATATGATATGCAAGCATTGCCTTTGACAGCTTTTAAATTTATATATCGATAGTGAAGCAAAAACCTTTGTATCCCTTTTTAGGAAAATTGCACGGAATTACATAGAAAAAGAGTGAACAGTGCTAATATTTTTTATATTGCGAAATTTCTTTAAAAATACATTAAATCACGCATATAAAGTATATATATGTCATACTATGACATTTATGTCAAACAACATAAGGTTAAGAAAGCTTATATTGTCAAAAGAGGTTACATTAGGAAAATTGTTTAGGTTGTTTTATTAAAATTTTTAATGATCCATGTAAATTTGCTTTTTTTTAAGTTAAAACTTATAAATTAAATTAATTATAGTCGAATTTCGACCACTGGACGTCCATTACTATTTATAAATCTGTCCTTCTTCTTCTTCTTCAGTAATTGGCTTTCAGGTGTGACCGGGCACGGAGGAGATTGTACGGTTTATGGTATTAATACAAAATTTTGATAATTTACAAATAGTTTTTAGATGTTAAACACCACCATTAAAAAGTAAAAAATTAAATATTATAGACAACACAATGTATGTTCACAGATACTGACTACTATAAAAGTAAAAAAAAAATAAAAAAATTACTACTTAATATTATTACTTTTAATAAATTTACAAAGATATTTACAATAGGGACTATACACAAGGATTAACAGATGCTCAACATTTAGGGGAAGACAAACAAAATTGGAGTCCTAATGGTGACTCCAATTTTGTTCAAATCAAAGTAATATAACTATTACTGATTTGGTGATGATTTTGTACACATGTAAGAAGTGAAACTTCTTTGGCAAACTAATTTTTAAATCTTGTTTATAGCTAAACACATGTAAAACTTTAGATTTCCGAGACTCAGAGGGAGGGAAAAAGGAAAATATGTTAGGAATTTAAAGAATTTAAGTCTCATTAAAATATTAAAAGTGTAGAAAATTAATACAAATAATTTATTGAAATCAAATGACGAATCAGTGTCTGAAGACCAAAATCTTAGAACAGTACGTGTTGCCAGTTATGATGTACTGTTCTGAGACGTGGTCGCTGACTATGGGCCTCATGCGGAAGCTCAGAGTCAGTCAGCGTGCGATGGAGATGGCTATGCTCGGAGTTTCTTTAGGTGATCGAATCAGAAATGTAGAGATCCGTAGTAGAACCAAAGTCACCGTCATTGTCCTACGAATCGTGAACCTGAAGTGGCAATGGGCGGGGCACATAGTCCGAAGGACCGATGGACGTTGGGGGCCGAAGATGCTGGAGTGGCGACCTTGCACCGGACGGCGCAGTGTAGGCAGACCCCCACAAGGACCGATGACATAAAGAAGATCGCCGGGAGCCGCTGGAGCCAGGCGACGCAAGATCGGACCTTGTGGACGTCATTACGTGAGACCTATGTCTAGCATTGGACGTCCATCGGCTGAAGCGACCGCGAAGCGGAGCGGTATTTTGTCAATATTAGAAATTATTAATTAAATTTTGTTTTTCATTTCAGAATTTAGAAAAGAAAATTTATGAATATTTATTTTATATTTTATGAAAATTAGTATTTATATAAACTAACAAATGGAAAATTAGAATGCCCCATGTTATTTGTAAATATTAAACCTACTTAACATTCCAACGAATTGACCAAAAAAACGCTGCTCATCCTCGTGACGATAATCACGCGTTTCATCCGTAAAAAATTTATCCTTATACGCCTAAAGAAGATTCACTTCAGAAATAATTTATAATGCAGAAATGAATTATTTGTTATGGGGATTTATGTAATCGCAAATAGTCATTCCAATGACCTCTTTACAGGAATACATTGAATTAACTATAACCCTGTATATCTTTTTCTAATTTCCAATCGGAAATAAAATACTTTTTTATTATCCATTCAAACACATATTTTTAAACTTATTAATGCAGTTATTTCAAATGCTAATGTGTCAATTGTTGAAAAGTATGTAAATGTTTAAAGGAAAAGTAGGAATTGACTCTAATTATATATTACATGATTAAATTAAATTTTGCTATTACAAATATATATTGCAATTTACGACGTTCGTCACAGTAGATTTCTCATCGATTCACTGATGAAAATGAACTAATAAATCCTAGGAACAAGTGGAAACAGTGGAAAGCGATAACATTGGAATTTTAATTCACTCACTGGTGACATTGCTAGAGATTTGTTAAAGAAATCATTCGCGACCGTTTCTTATCGATTATGTCGCGTGACAGATTCCATTGCAACAATACATAATAGTAGGAGTAAATTTGTAATAATCTTAATATTCTTTAAGTAAAGTCTCTCCTTTGGTAGCAAACTTGCCACCGATTCAGAAAAGCAACCTCTGCTAAGAAGAAACTGATGACACACATGATATAAACTATATATTGAAAAATGCCACATCAGTCTATTGGTTAGCATGTTCGACTAAAGACATGAGGTCCTGGGTGCGAGTCCCGAATCGGGCTAATTATAAACTAAATATAGTTTTCTATTAAGATTTTGTCAATATTTGCCCAAAGATGGGAAGTCGGTGGTGTGATCCACCCCCGTGCGTCGGAGAGTACGTTAAGCCATCTGACCTGCGCCTAATCTCTCCCCGATCTTGTCGGATTCCTGTCACATCGGACTATGAGAGTGAAGGAATAGAGAGTGCACTTGTGTACTATCCCTGCCAACCCCCAGTGGAGCACCGTGATGGGTCTATGCTCTAAAAACCCTCTTTTATATGAGTAAGGAGGCCTGAGCCCAGCTGTGGGACAATAATGGGCTGCTACTTACTTTTTTTTACTGGAAAAATAAAACTATGCGCAAGGTTGGTCTTATTACTTTAAGCAAAATTGAATACTAAACAATATCTATACGAAATCAAATGTCAAATAAATTTACACAGACAATCTATACAGTACTATCTATATATGCAAATAATTATATAAAGCAAGAGTTTCATACCGATGGTACTGTGAAAATCGATGTCTTTATAATTATTTCTCCTAAAGAAGCACGAGATACGAGAGATTTAAACAATTAAAACAACCAAACGAGTGATAAATAAACATTCTTCTGTTTTTATATAGTTATATACTTAATGAAAATGTTTTTATACGACACGATTCACGTGGCTGATCTCGTGAAGTCATCGCGTATAAACCGTATTACATTCTGTCGAATTCAAGGTTAAAAAAGAATGCATTGTTGTATGGAAAGGTAAATAGCCTATTACCTATAAAAGAGGGAGTTTATCATATCGAAGGCATATTAATAATTCTTTATTTCAGTAGGTTTTGCAGCAATTTTGAGTTGTCCCATGGGAGTACGGCGAAATCCGCTCTTTTTATAAGTTTACGTCGCGACTAGAATTTGGACTAAAAGATGTATATACCGATCCCATGAGATTATGGAGAGACATGGGATTATCAATTAGAATCTCGTGCTTCTCTAATAGGTAAATTCAAAAAGTAAAAAAGTAAGTAGCAGCCCATTAACGTCCTACAACTGGGCACAGGCCTCCTCGCTCCGAAGAGCGAGGGTTTTTAGAGCATAGACCCACCACGCTGCTCCAGTGCGGATTGGCAGGCATAGTACACAAGTGCACTCTCTATTCCTTCACTCTCATAGTCCGATGTGACGGGAATCCGACACGACCGGAGAGAGATCAGGCGCAGGACCGACGGCTTAACGTGCTCTCCGAGGCACGGGGGTGGATCACACCGCCAACTTCCCAACTTCGGGCAAATATTGAGAAAATCTTAATAGAAAACTCAATATTGATTTTTGAATTGGCCCGACCCGGGACTCGAACCCAGGACCTCATGTCTGTAGTCGAACATGCTAACCACTAGACCAATGAGGCAGCCATATATATATATATTGTATAACATTTTATATGTTCGTAATAATATTCATTTATACAGCAAAAGGAGCAAATCACACAATTTTAATACAAGAAATAATAAAAAAACTTGTAATGCCATATTTCAGAAATGATTTGTCATAATCTTAAGAACAATGTCAAAATCCTTTTACAAAAGGCATATTATAATATTGAAGATAATTTAAGCGATAGAAATGTTTGTACTCGATTCCAGTTGCATACAGAGTAATACACATTTTAATATACAAAACTTTCTTTAAAAGAGTAACTTCTCAGTTTCTTCTCAGTGGAATCAACTTTCCAAACCGGTGACACATTTGTTACCAACGGACAGACAACTAATGATTCAAAAGTGCTTTTTTGAGTTTATTTAAATGTACTTTATTTGTTTTTCAATTTTATTTTTAAATGATGTATCATACACGGTTTCTTTTATATTTATAACCATCACAGTGATTCTCTACGTGATCGAATCAGAAATGAAGAGACCCGTAGTAGTTCCAGAGTCACCGACATAGTCCTGCGAATCGCGAACCTGAAGTGGCAATGGGCGGGGCACATAATCCGAAGGACCGATGGTCGTTGGGGGCCGAAGATGCTGGAGTTGCGACCCCGCACCGAACGGCGCAGTGTAGGGAGACCCCCTAGAAGCTGGACCGACGACATAAAGAGGGTCGCCGGTAGCCGCTAGAGCCAGGCGGCGCAAGATCGGGCCTCATGGACGTCATTACGTGAGACCTATGTCCAGCAATGGACGTCCGTCTGTTGAAACGATGACGACGACGACGAAACGTCACAACAAATATTAAATCGACATTTTAACAAGTCAAGGAGTTTGTATCTCTAACATTGTCTTTACTTTCAGAGGAATTGTTCTTTCCCTCAATAGCTAGGATTTAATTAAAGTACCACAATTCGCCTGAAATTAGAATTTGTTGGCAACATCTGATACTTCGAATGAAATTTAACCGGGTCTTCTGAATTGTTAACGAGGCTGTCCTTTGTTTGTAGGTTATCAATATTGTAGTAGAAATTCTGGAAAAGATTACGATATAAAACCTTTTTTCTCAACGTGATATAATTGTATTAATATTTAAATTAGTCAGATAAAAATATAAGAACTTAATTCTAGTTGCACACAGAAGCAATATATTACACATTGTCACCTACAAAACTATATTTAAAAAAGTAACCGCTGAGTTTCTTGCCGGTTCCTTTTCAGCGGATTCAACTTTCCGAACTGGGAGTAGATTTGTCACTAACAGACTGAATTCAAAAGTGCTTTTTGAGCCTACTTGAATAAACAATATATTGATTTTGTATTTGCATATATATGACATTAGTAAAAAAATATTCTGATAGTTCGCTTATGATTATTTTCGTATTCTCTGAAGCTACGGAAAAGATATATATTGTTCTATTAAGAAAGAAAAATATCGTTGTTTATTTATTTTAGTTTTTATTATTTATGTAATGGTTAACATATTTCGAGAAAACACTAGACAGTTATAAGCGTCGATGTATACTAATTAAATTATCTACCTTCTCTACTCTTACTTATGGTGTTCCACCGGGTGGGGTGCTTTCTCCGCTTCTATTTACTATCTTCATTAACACTTTATCTTCTACTATCTCTTGTTCTTAACACCTATATGCTGACGGTTTGCAGATCTACGTGACGGGAACAGTCGATGGACTTAATGAGGCTATTGAGACCGTAAATACCGAGTTAGATAATATATCTAGGTGGTGCAAGTCCTACGGTTTACAGATATATCCAAGTAAATCAAATATCTCCGTCTTGGGTAACGATAAATTGTTATCGAGACTCCACCTTTGTACGGTGGCACCTATTGTTTTTGATCACACTGTTCTACCAATAAGTAAAACCGTTAAAAATCTTGGCTTCATTACAGACAGTACATTAACTTGGGTGCCTCAAGTTACGGAACTGACTCGAAAAATTTTTGCTACCATTGGATCTCTGAAAAGATGGAAAAATTTACTACCGATTAAGACGAAAATTACTTTGGTCCATTCTCTTATTTTGTCTCTTTTCGATTACGCCGATGTCTGCCACTTGGATTTATCTAAAACTATTAGTAACAAACTTGAACGACTGCTAAACTTGTGTATTCGATTTATTTTTGGTTTGCGAAAGTTCGATCATGTTTCTCAATATCGTGCTCAGCTGAAGTGGTTATCAGTCCGTTCACACAGAAATCTCCATGCACTTACTCTTCTCTATTCGGTACTGTATAATCCACACGATCCATCTTACTTGAGAGAACGATTCTCTCTTGCTGAGAGAGATGATCGGTTGCGATCTCAAGAGGATCTAAAGCTTTACACTCCCTACTGTCGCAGGATGTGTTACACAAACTCTTTTACTCAAAAAACCATCAGCTTATGGAATGCTTTGCCACGAAGTAATAGGCAATCTGAGAATCTGTATATTTTCAAGCGCCGTTTGAAAGAATATTATCATAGTAATGTATAATAATTTATGTATGTTTATTAGTTCCGGATATATAATGTATGAGTTATATTATCAATAAAATATCTATAAGTTCTTCGTTTTTTTTCTGGATTATGTTTTATGATTTTGCACTTACCCTATGAATATATAGTAAGCTTCTTAAATTCAAAGGTTGTTTGGAGGAGATCGCTCCAAGCGATAAGGCCGCCTTTGTATACATTTTAACCTTATTTTTTGTTTTTATCTTTTTTAAAATTTTGTATCTTTTATTTTGTGGGCAATAAGTAATAAATATATAAAATAAAATAAATATGGGAAGTAAAAAAACAACAACAAACTAAATTTACTTAAATGAGTCTTAAAAACATGCAAGATTTAGTATTATGAAGAAATAATCAAATACTATCAAATCTTCCGATTGCGTCTACATCTATAATATAAAAATAAATCGCAAAATGTGTTGGTAAGCGCGTAACTCAACAACGCCTGGGTCAATTTTGACAATTCTTTTTTTTAAATGTTCGTTGAAGTCCAAGATGGTTTCTACGGCGAGAAAAGTTCGAATAATTGCAGGGGAAACCCTCTAAAAACAGCCCATTTCTGTTTCCCATACAAACATTTTCTAACTATAATGTGTAGAGTCAATTTGATCGGTCTTGCTATTCCATAAAGTTCACTGTTGTCTAAGCAATGTCGGTGTGTTCCTAACGTCAAAGAATCAATTTGTAATTTATTACCGTTGCACAAAGTTCAAAATCAATTGAATAATCACAACCCGACCAAATTGAATAGTCACAATATGTAACAGCTATAGACATTTAGTACTGGTGTAATTTCATTTCGGAAATCATTCGTAAAACTGCAATCTGCCACATTCCAAATCTTTTTGACAGAACCAAGTTTGTCGGGTCTGTTAGTAGAATATAAAACCGCCTCACAAATACCTTACCATTTATATAAATAGCCTATTCATAAATTAAACTAATAATAATAAATGTCAGAGTTTGATGAAGTATTTTATAAAAAGTGTAACACCAAGCTAAGAGATCACAATTTTAAACTCGGTATAAACGAGCATCATCAAACCTATGTATACCAATGGAACAAATTGCCTAAGAGTGTGGTGACGGCGAGATCGCTAAATCAGTTCAAGAATAGGCTGAACAAGCAAAGAAATGGCTAAAAGAATTGAATACACTAAAATTCATATAGGCGCATCAGCGAAAGCTGCGTAGCCTATAAATAATAATAATAATAAATTTGAGAAAATGCATCTATCTCGAAAAGATACCACCTATCCATTTATTCCAGTAAACAAAGTGTCTAAGTTAAAGTTAAGTTACGTAAAATTAATTCAAATATCAACATCTTGTTCAGCAAAATGTGACTCTCTAGATAGTACTTTCTGAAGTAAAATTATTCATAAATTGGCGTGACATTATTAAATCTATGAATCAGCGGTATTTTATCGTTTTCCTGTTAAACTAATTTGCGTAATACTTCTATGTAACGTAATGTCACAAAAGAGTTTCTAAATGTATCATTGAGATCATGGCCAATCTCGATAACTGCATATAATGCAAATCTAATTCAATTGTAACTTATCGGTGTCTGTGAATCTAAGTAGTTATCAGATTATAACATTTCCGTTTAGTTAAAGACCGGGTGATGTGTTACTTTGGCATCGAAACTTATAGACTACAAGCCCATGAAAACAATTAACCAGTGAAATGAAACAACGTGAATAAGGCTTCGTGTAGTCTATTAGAGAGATAGAATATTCTTTATTGTACATCACAAACATGAAACAAGTAATATAGATAAGCACTAACCCGTAGTGAAGCAGCCTGGTGGGTCTATGCCTCAAAAACCCTCTCTCCTATGAGTGATGAGGCCTCTGCCCAGCGTTGGGACGTTAATTGGCTACTGTGTGTATGTAACCCAGCTTTTCCTAAGCGGCTGGACCAAATTTGATGAAATATTCAAATAGCGTTCAGATAAATTCAAGAATGGAGATTTTCCATTCTATCCGATACATAATTCAGCTAATACCGTATATATGGTTCATATAATATCTAGTATATGTATTAAAACACTGTAGTGTTCGTTATCGACTCGTAAGAAGCTTGATCTATTTTTATTAAACTTTTTGTTATTTCTGAGGGTAGGTTGTGAAGTATTTTTTATACTCTTAGCCCCACTAAGCCAGCTAAGAATTACGTAAATTTTAGAAAGACATTTGTCACAACTGCATCTTAATTTACTTCTAAATTCAAGGACATTTTTCTGAGGCCTCTTTTTCTTTGTTTGTTTTAATTAGATAAGTATATTGAGAAAAATTGCATTTGAAGATATCCCTAAAATTCATATGAAAGATTTCCTTTTTATCTAATTCCAAGGATTGGTCTATGCTTTAAAAACCCTCTTTTCTATGAGTGCTATGCCATTACTAAACTTATTTATATATAGTTTAAACTAATAGTATGAATTAGAAAACATGTGTAAGGTGAAGGCGCCAATTCTGTAGCTATATTTTATACCACGTTAAATAACTTGTGATGTAATTTGGTAGTAAGATTTACGTTTCACTCGGACGGATGTAGCAGCTGTATTCAAAAATAGCGAAATTTCACGTATTTTTGTTTATCCAAGCAGAGCGAGCCGAATCTGTAAATAATGCAGAGCTGTTCTTATCTATTCACTTTTAAAGAGATTTGTATTAGGTAATAAAAATCATTTCATGAGTTTTATTTATAACTTGGCAATGGTCCTAAATTATTTCATTAAAAAAAAATGTAATTATAATATTTTACTATTTTTTTTATTTGAGGTTAGTTTGAGTTTATTGTGGATTCTTCTCAGAATAGTCTGCAAAATTACCCTCCTAACTTTAAACTATTAGTCATTCTCTTATATCGTCATCGATTGTTATAATTGGATAAATAGAAATTGCTGTAATTAACGATTCAAAAGCCTGCTACAATTTATAGAATTTTTAATGTGTTTGAAGTATATCGATAAATAAGTTTAAATAAAGTAAATTGAGTTAAATCTCTCTTACTTTACTTGAAGTTGATCTAGATATATTTTTTTACGTATATTAGTTAGAGCTTAACTATAAATTTCACCTGAGAGTAAATGGTTTTAAAACCAAGGGTATTAACACGATGACCAAATGGGAGGTTATTTACTTAGGTACTTTTTACCAGGACAGCCACTTATAGGCTTTTATACGACATGGTATGTAATACCATACTGTTGGCGTTGACGGGTAATGTTGGTGCAATCAAACACTTGATTAATTAACTCAGATTATAATGTTCAATCACTTAATGTTCCCGATACCAATTTATACAAACTCATTAATGATTATATCTAGGAACGCGACAGTTTCAATAGTCGACCGCCCTGGCCGACGGTCACTCGAGAACTAGTGAGTCCGCCGCCGGCTCACGACACATGACTCTGTCCCACGCCGATAGATAGGTGGCGCCAGCGTTCCACAGACCACCGCACTCAGACATATATGTATAATTTTCAATCAAAATAAAGCAACACAGTCAGTGTCAATATTAAAAGCTCATTATTCACTCGCGTAGATACCTATCTTGTGGCAGTGGAAAGTCTTCTACATCGGATTATAAGTTTATTTTCGTTAACACAAAAGTCTTATATCACATAGTTTTTAATTACTTCGTTTCGGATTATACACTTCAGGTATTGGAAAATTCTTGATTTCAAGGAGGTAATGTAACAATTTCTAAAATCGATCCAGTCATTTTTAGCGTTATGGAAATAAAAACAACATAGGTATATCGGTGGATATCATTGGTATCCTTGGAATACGAACTAACTCACCAGACGCCAGCAAGGGTCGCTACAATATTCATTAGATTGACATTTTAAAATTCATTATATCTCTTGAATGGAATGTCCTATTTATATAATTTACAGTAAGGTATTTTACAGGCATTGAAACGGTCTTAAATAAAATATTTAACAAGATATGGATTAACACAGAAGTATGGATAATTATAGCGGCATAACTACAGTAGTTGGGCATATGGTATCTAGAACTTTTTATAGATATTAATAATACGTTCTATAATATTCTTTCTGTAGATATATATTAATACGTTCTATAATATTGTAGAACATTTTTTTCTTCTAACGTCAAGCGATAACAGATTTTAAGTGACAAATTTTTTCACTTCTTGGATTACATTAATGCATTTTTATTACGGATCCCTATTTTTGTGGCTCAATAAAAATATAGCTTTCTAATGGTGAGAAAAAATTTTAAATCGGTCTAGTAGTTTTTGTGTGAAAACATTATAAACATATATACATACTTACATACAAAAATACAAATAATTCCTCTGTGTATATTAACTTTAGATGCATTGTTAGGGTGTTGTAATTGGTGTTTTACAAGCTAATAGCTTTTGATTACCATATTTAATTTATGTCTGTTCATCTTGGTTTATTTCTCGAAGGAAACAGATGTTAAAGCTTTGCTATTGAGACTGAGTTGCTACACCGTAGGTTGATTGGCGATCTCTAGTTACTGTGTTGACGCCACTTGAATCAATGAAGTGCCATTGGCTCATTGTTTAATCGCCTGTTTTATCAGCTGTAATGGGCATACTCATGTTGTCTGTACATGCGACATAATATAATGTAACATGTTGCGTTATTACTTTTAACATTGCAACAACTAAGTGGACGGGGTTTTTCAATTTAGCAGCATTGCAGCCGTATCTTGCGAGAGTTCAAATGGCTTCTGAGAACATCTTTTGTTGATGCAATATGATATAATGGGTTTGTTTCACGTTTATTTTTATTTACAAATAACATTCAAAGTTTAAACGTCATTTCAGACATGTTTGGTTTATAAATTTATTCTTAAGCGTGTGATTTTTATTATGCAGATATTGTATTCAATTCCTACTATTACTTCACGCTCGCCCTATGTATATATCTTTTAATTTTCAGTTCTTAATAAATTTCTATATCATCTTTATCGATTCGCTTGTCCGGACGCGTTTATTATTGGCCCCCGTAATTTGCCCGCGCTTTTTAACGTAAATAACCGTCACTGGCACCGCCCCGCACGAACGTTTTTGCGCCGATTGCGCCGCGGGTCGAATAACGCTTAAGTGGCTCTTGGAACTTAAATGTTCATGAAAGACTACCAAATGTTATGATTTTTATATTTGCTATTAGTTAAACTATACAATATTATCTTTTGTTTATTAAATTAAGACTCTGGTGTAGCGTCATGTTACACTAAACTTTGAGATAGTGACAAAAATCCATCTAGTATTTATAGGCTCATATCATAAAAATTAAAACTTACACTATAAACGAAATCAAGTAATACGCGGGGAACGGCTAATATAAATCTATTTTTGAAGTCAAACTTCTTTAGGCTGATGGGGGTAAAATTTTGTGGATGAAACGCGTGATTTGTGTCACGAAGATGTGCAGCGTTTTTTATGCTAATTCGTTTGAAGGTTAGTTAGTTTAATATTTTCAAATAACATGTGGCATTTTAGTTCGCCACTTGTCGTTTAATAACTTAATATACTATTTTCATAAAACATAAAATTAAAAATAATTCATTAATTCTTTTCTCTAAATTTTAAATTCAAAATCAAAATTTAATTAATAGTTTCTAATTTTGACAAAACACACGTGGCATTTTTATTTACAATAAATTATTTATATTAATATTCGACACTTTAAATATTTAAAGACGCATCATCAGGTTGTGGCGTTACAATCTTGGGTTTTGTATGCCATAACGTGGGTAGTCGGGCGAGGAGATCAACGTCGGGTATTTCAATAAAATATTCCACGATACAATTCGTTCCTTCTTTATTAATTTCACCATAATGAATCAACACTTATAATTTTAGATAATTAACAAAGTATAACTAGATTTAAAACATTTCACAAGAACACGTGGGCGCGTGCGCTCTCTCAGAAATCCGAACCAGTAATGGCCGCCATCTTAGCGCTCGGTGTTATGTCGGCTGTCAACCTCCAAATGTCAAGTCCCATTCAATTGTAAACCGATTCACCAATCTGTGCGCCGTTATATTTAATCATAAGTAAATTAATGAAATTCCTAACATATCCTCCTTTTTCGCTCCCTTCTAAGCCTCGGAAATCTAAAGTTTTAGCTTTATATAAATATAAACAAGACTTAAAAATTACTTCGCCAAAGAAGTTTTACTTTTTAACCGACTTCTAAAAAAGGAGGAGGTTATCAATTCGTCTGAATATTTTTTTATGTTTGTTACCTCATATCTCCCGATTGGGTGGACCGATCTTGATGATTTTTTTTTTAAATGAAAGTATTTTTTAAAATCCAGTTCTGATGATAGCATCCATGAGAAAACCGGATAAATGTTAAATTTGCATTAAGCATGTGCGCGACAAATGGACGATTCACGCCAACCGATTTCGATGAATTTTTTTTTATTGGAAAGGATATACTCCAAGGGTTATTTTGTGATAGTTTGGTTAGGTTCTGATGATGTATTCCATGAAAAAGTGAAGCTCTTCAATTCTTACCTTACCTACCGTAACTTCGGTATGGTCAAGTGCTAGTCGGAGTTAAATATGAAGATCAAAGGATCTCCTCAACGGCTTATAGTAAGGGTGCGGTTTATGGCAGAAAATATAAGTGTCTGTAATCAAATAGCAATGAGCTTACGTTTCTTGCTGCATTGCAACACATTTACTTCAGATTCACTAAAAATCAAAAAATAAATAAAAAAATTAACAAAAAAAGAACCGCCTTCCAAACAGACTTACAAATATATTAATATGCTCTTAAAAGTAAGAAATAAGCCGAGGCGCCTACATATGTAGCCATAGATGGGAGAGACGCGGGAGCTGCCAAGTGGACACGCGGGGAACATCTACCTTGGCTGACACCGACTCCAAATATAAGAATACGAAGTACACTATAAAAGAATACGCAATTAATTCTTACTTATAAGTAAGTCTGTTTTGAAGGCGGTTCTTTTTTTTGTTGAAATTTTTATAAATGATATGTATACTTTGTACGCACGCACTTTTAACTTTTAACACATCGCGCGGGTAAGGTTTCTATTCTAGGAATAATTGCCATATGATATTAATTCTTTACTACATATTGCATAACAAAAACGCAGTTTGTTGTTGCACTGTACCGTTTAACCATTACTAGAGTTTAATTTAAAATATTAAGAGCATTTCGCTGTAAAATATGAGAACGCAAAAATGTTGGGAGATATTCTTGGATATATAATTCACAAACCCACACTAGAGCTTTACGCTCCGTTGCCTTGTTTCAAATACACAAATACACACTGTTCGATGAGATATGAAATCGTCTTTCCGTGTATACCTTATGTACAACTTTGAATGTTCATATCCTCCTGGACGTGTTTCGAAGTTAAATCTCGTATTTTTCTATAAAAGATATACGAAGTCTCGAGTGTATAACCTACCTTTCAAGATTTCGTCTATAACATATGTTACATGAATATTTATGTTTCCTTTGCAATATGTAATTAAATTATTGTATCTTCAATTTGTAATCATATTTGTAATAATACCTTAACTGATAAACTAGTATTTAAAAAGGAACTGAAGCCTGAAGCTAAATCTTTTGGTAAATAAATATATATTGAATAACATTTTATATATCCGCGCTAACATTCATTTATACAGCAAAAGGAGCGAAACACAATTTTAATACAAGAAATTTAAAAAAAAACTTGTAAAGCCATATTTTAAAGTGAAGAAGGTTCAGAAGTCATATGTCGGGTTGAGCATACACATTTTTAATAAGATACCCCAATCACTTCTCAGTCTGCCTCCATATAGATTTAAGAAAGAAGTAACCGTTGAATTTCTTACCGGTTTCTTCGCAGCGGAATCAACTTTCCGAACCGATGGTAGATTTATTACCAAGGGACAGACTATTGACGATTCAAACGAGCTTCTTGAGCCTACCTGAATAAAGAATATTTTGATTTTGGTTTTTTTTTTGAATACGATTAAGAATAAAAATGTCTTTATAAAGTTTTGTAACTAACTACACCGCTGTTATAATTGGAAATTAAGCTCCTTGTAAGTCTTCTGACGTCATCATTTAGACCTAGGAAAACTCACCTATTATCAGTACCTAAAATCAATACATTTTATGCCCAGAAGTCTGTCTTGGAACGATAAGCACGAAGCTATAACAAGAATTACTCACATTGAAGACTCCTTCGCCTTATAAAAGCGCAGTTGAAAAAAGAAATTTTTGCTCAGCATTCCAACTTAAAGTTGGAATCAAAGAAAAGAAACAACAAGCAAAAGCATTAAATACATTCACACACACACGCACGCATACACACATAACCCCCCCCACACACACACACACACTCACACACATTCACACACACACACACACACACACAGGCACGCACGAACACACCACACACTAATTGCAGTTATAAATCTTTAATTACATATTATTAATTCTTTGTTTCATGTATTATTTTGCATTCTATTCTTCTTTCTTTTATTATCTGTATTCCTATCTAAGTGGCCTTATTTTGTATATATTTCTAACTGTATTTATAGTTGTATATGTAACGCTGTTGATTTCAATTAAATAATTAAAACAATAACAATTTGGTTAATTTTGAAGTAAGTATTGAACTTTGGTGAAAGATATTGCTTTTCTCGAGAAAGTATTACATGAAGGGCAGAAAAGGGGATGCATAATTGTATGAGATAAAAAAAGGACACATACGTGGTCATTCAACGTTTCAAATGAAATTTTGATGGTCTTTAATATTGATATTAACAGCATTTGCCAGTTTTTTTTTTCGTTTATATATAAACCATTCGTCAATCAATGCAGACGAATTAGAAAGTGTAATTTCAAAGCGATTACTTGTGCTATTGCCTTTACGAGTATATCTATTACCCCTACGTAGTCTTTTCATATTATAGACAATTTTGTAATTTCTTAGATTACGATACAACCTGGGTCATCACTGCTTAAATAATATAGTTTTTAAAACAAGATACTTAAAATAAATATCATTAATAAAAAATATGGTGTACTAATAGAATATTTATCTTTGAGACACTGTCTTATGAAATATTTCTCTGTCTTTGTCTTGATCTTTATACGTAGAGACTGTCGATTTCAAATCAAAATATTCTTTATTCAAATAGGCTCAAAAAGCACTTTTTAATCGTCAGTAGTCTGTTCGTTGGTAAAAAATCTACCACCGGTTCGGAAAGTTGAATCCGCTGAGAAGAAACCGGCAAGAAGCTCAACGGTTACTCTTTTAAAAATAGTTTTTTTATGTTACACTGTGTAATATTTTGCTTCTGTGAGCAACTGGAATCAATTCCAAACATTACCATCGCTTAAATAATCTTCAACATTATAATATGCCTTTGTATGGTCAACCCGACAAATGATTTCTGAACCTTCTTCACTCATATATGTAGCTAGTATTAAAATTGTGTATTTCACTTTTTTTGTATAAGCATGTGAGATTTGTTAGATAATCTTTTTTTCATGTTGTTTAAACTGTTTAAATGTGTACTTACCTTTATAATATCAGCCGAACATGTCACACGGCCCACTATAAACAGGAAACGTTTATATTAAGCACCACTGTGCAAGCGCATACATTGGAAAGAACAATAACCATTTGCCTTGATTGCCGCGCCTCGGACACTCGCTATTGTATACTGAATGCCTACATCTCTATTGATTTCGGTTAGCTACGTACTAACCCGCGCATTGTTGGACTAACAGCAGATTCAATTTCGTTATTGCTTTCACATGGCTTAGAATGTTCCCTTGAATTCTACTACATATATATTCCTTATATGTATGTGTTTATTTTAAGTAACTTATAAACACCGCCTACCTTCTCTCTTCTTTCTTTGACGGTCTCCCTATACGTTGGGATGTCTGGAAGAGATCGCTAAATAGTGACAAGAATGCCCATTGTACACTGGAATTATTTTAAGTTAGTCATTCTATTTTTTTTTATCGTGTTCAATAAAGTATACTATCTATCTATCTACATATTACCTATTCCCGTTCTGTACTGTGTGCTCACTGCCTCATTGGTCTAGTGGTCAGCTTGATCGGTTACAGATATAAGATTCTGGGTTCGAGTGCCCTGTCGATCGAATTTTAAAAACCACGTGAAATTTTCTGTTAGAAAATGCTCCGTATTTGTCTGTAGTTGGGAAGCTGGCGGATTAATCCACCCCCGTGCCTCAGAAAGCCCATTAAGCCGTCATCGCTCGTTAAGTCAGCGCCTGATCTCTCTTCGGTTGTGTCAGTTTACCGTCGTATCGCAGATGAGAATCAGGGAAAGTTTGCATTATGCCTGCCAATCTGCAGGGGAGCAACGCGGTGGGTCTATCATTTAAAAACCCTCTCTGCTATGAATGAGGAAGCCTGAGCCCAGCAGTGGGACGCTAATGGGCTGCTACTTACTTATCTCCCTATTTCCCTTCTGCACTGTTTCTAAGTGCCTCATTTGTCTACTGGTCAGCTTGTTCGGCTACAAAAATGAGATCCTGGGTTCAAGTGCCGGATCGATCGAATACAAAAATTCACGTGAAGTTTTCTGTTTGTAAATGCTCCGTTTTGTCCGAAGTTGGGAAGCTGGGGGGTGTTCCACCCTTGTGCCTCAGAGAGTACGTTTAGCCCACGTTTTTGTGCCTGATCTCTCTCCGGTCGTGCCGGATTGCCACCCAATAGGACTATCAGAGTAAAGGAACAAATAATATACATGTGCCAGCGCATATACTTGTGTGCTATGCCTGCCAACCCGCAGTGGAGCAGCGTGATGGGTGTATGCTCTAAAAACCCTTTGTCCTATGAGTGAGGAGCCCTGTGCCCAGCACTGAGATCTCAATAGGTTCAACCTTACTTTAATTACTTTTACTGTAGGCCTTTCAAATTTTCCTGCGTATTTAAATCGGAAATTGGAGTTTCACGATTATGACGTAAGGTATTTACGACCTCAAATTCAACTTCATAACTCATAAAACAAGACTCTATGATAACTTTCGCGGTTCAGGCAATAATATTATGAATTCAGTTACGTCTCATAATGAGAGAATCTAAATCGTTGTATATATTCAAGAAATAGGTTAAGAATCATTACCTTTCCTAATGTTCGTAAGACGACATCTATTTGTATCATGTATTGTATGTATGTTGGTGGACACCAAGAAGATTTCCTGGTAGAAATAAGCAATAGTGTATTATTGGACGCCTATTTGTATTATTCATTTAAGTTTCTTTATATTTTACTTGTGTTTAAGTTGAAGGTGTAAATATTATGAATATTACATCGATCTATTTATGATTCTGTTCCGTTGGAAATATAATAAAACCGTTCTTGGTAAGGTTCTACATTACGAAAACTACTTTAAAAATTTGAGGTCAGTCTAGATTTACACATTGCGTGGTGATTTTATCGTGATTGCACAATGAAATAGTGAATACAAAGAAACTCGATCTTCCCGAGTATCTAAATTGCAAAAAGTATGTTTATACAATATTTCAAATGAATTGAACGAATAATGAACGAATTTTTCTCTTCTTCATCACGATTCGATAGAAAAAAGAAAAACGAAAGCGTTCTTAGCGAGCATCTACATCGCTAACGAATTTCAAGTAAATCGGGGTAACAATTTTAGGGATCTCTTCAATGAGTAAGTGAATAAGGGAATTATCATATTTGACTTATACGAGTATTCATGCGAAAATTAAATTAAGTTCATTTGAAGGAAAAATGTTAAGGAAAAAATGCATGGATTTCTAATTGAATAATGCCATCTATAAACAATAGATTACAGAGGACATTTATAAATACCACAATTTAATCTCGTAGTACGACAATCCTTAAAAAAATCTATTCTCTTAAGATATTATATACTGTCTTTACTTCAATACTTTATTTATCGAAAATGTACTGCTGTTAAAATCGCAAAAGGTACCATTATTTGGAAACTGATATTAAAAAAAATTATTCGCTTCCACACAATTCAGTCATAAAAGTTACTAAAAGATCTATATTTAACTAAAGTAATAATCGTACACAGACAAATATGACGAACCAAATAATAAAGCAACAAAATACTTCCGCAAACATTCATTTAATTTCTTAAAAATTAACAAAGTGAAGTAATACAGTTGTCATTGAATGTAATTATTATTTTACGACGTGGTTTCGCACGACAATTGATTGTTTTATGTCAGCAACTTCACAATAGACCTGTTATAAAATGTTTAAAAGTTACATGTAAAACAGGACTTAGTTTTATACATGTGGTTTTAATTGATTAGGAACATTTCTAATTATTATAATTGAGGGTACTTACGTATTAACGACACTGCAGCTACAGAGATAGCGCTTTTTAAGTGCCGCCAATTCGGAACTATAAAACTACCCTCGCGTTACATTTTGTTTTTTTTAGACTAAACTTACTTAACCGTAAAAACCATTGGCATTTTTATTTACAATTCGTCAGTTGAGATTTCAATAAAATATTTGTATTAATAATAAACAAGAATTAAGAATAAATTTACACATGTGTACTTTGTACGCACGCACTTTTAACTTTTTATTTTGTATTTTATATGTAAACCCCTAGTAGTATTGCCCCTGAAGGATGTGCAGTTTTTAAAATGATTTTAAGCATTTATAACTATCACAAATAGATTCAAGTTAGCTTTTTCGTTGTGAACTAAAACATGGCTTCATTCAGCTATAAAATAAGCAGTGACACATGTAGGATATCCGCGTACTTTCATCTGTCTGTTACGTCTCAGTGCAAACTTTCGCGTACTTCAAAATATCTCTAATATATTATTTGTACAGAAATTCATGTATGTCTGAGTTTGTTAACCTCAAGTTTGTTTGTGCAGGTCTTACTTTTTAAATTAAAACTTTAAGAAAGTGCTGTTTATCTCTTAATAATGACGTATTGTTGTCTTTATTTAGAGCGTGTAATGCAACAGAGTACTTCTTTGTATGAATAACAAGATGGTCTAGTAACTTAATAACATTATAGTGTTAGAGATAATTATTTGTGGATTGCTATTAAATTGCTATACTTATTTAATATGCTGAGGTCTTTGTAATTATATCAGTGAAACGTACACGCACTACATCCGGTTTAACGCTGTTCCGGAAATTCTAAAATTTATTAAACTCTGTTTAGTCGTCGTTTTCACGACGATTGTGATTGGTGGACTTATTATTTTTGAGTGAGGCGTTTGTTATAATAAAGGTAGCACAGGAGACTGAAGTAATATTCACCTAGTGACAGTTCTTAGTTTATATCAACGGTAGTATTGTGGTTTAAGTCATTCAAAGTAGGTAATATAATAATGAAGAATCTGAAGATAGTATTACTCAACCTGCAAATTAGAGAGCGACTCTAAAAATAGAAACTTTGTCATTTAATCTCAATTATGTATTGAAGTTTTACACATAGTTTTATTTCCTCCATACCACATACTGCATAATTTTCTCTTTATTTATAGAAACGTTGAATAATAGTTTACATTAATATATTCAATTGTTGTTTTTATTATCTGTATAATAGTCATTTAGGGAATTTATAAATCTCTAAAGCACTTTATGGTATGTGTAAAGTAGTAAGTTTGAGCTCTAATATATATAACAATAAACAAGTGTCTTAGGGATAACATTTTAATAAGTAAACGTAGATTAATATAGTCGTAAAAATTATGAAATTTTACTTGCCTTTTCATTGTTTCCAAAGATTTAGTATTTCTAATTGATAGTAATGTAGATTAGTAAATGACTGGTCGTAAAATTTTGTTGGATGACTAATTATATTTATCTTTAAGTTTTAAATGTGCTATATCTAAGTCTATCTCGTGTCACGGTGTTTGTTATCGAACTCCTCTAAAACTTGGCCGATTTTTATCCTCTTTTTGAATTGCGATAAAATTATAATACAGCTAGTCATGATAATACAATTTGTCTGTATGTGTGTAGGTGACTGAACTCCTTCTGAATGTCTGAACCAATTTTAATGGCATGTGTGTGTTGAAATACATTCAAAACTGTTTTTGATTGATTATTCTATCCGACTACTAACGGACTTCCCAATACTTCCACTGGATCTGGCATTTCGCAAATGACACCGCCGCTTGTTTTTATGCCTAATTCTAATTTCTTTATTAATACTATAGTTTAAATGTTTTTTTGTGTGTTCGTCCTGGGTCGCCGTTGAAAACCTGCGTTGGTTCCCAACAACAGCTGAGAGGTGGTCCTATTTTCAACTTCACATTTTTCTGTAGTAGCTACTATGTATAACACAGTACTTAAAACCATAGCTTGCGTTTAAATGTGCAGAGAAGTGTGGAAGTGACATATAATAGGCCTTTTATTTTCGAAGTGAAACTTCTTTCGGCGCATGAGGATAAAATTTTTCAGGTGAAACCCGTGATTATCGTCACGTAGATGTGAAGCGTTTTTAATGCTAATTCGTTTATAAATAAATAACATCCGGCATTTTAATTTGCCACTCATCATTATAAAAATATTTCATAAATAATCTTTTCTAAATTTTCAATTCAAAAACAATATTTGAATGACAATTCTTAACATATCTTCCTTTTTCCCTCCCTCTTAGTCTCGGAAATCTATATTTTTACTTTTGTATAAATATAAACAAGACTTAAAAATAACTTTGCCAAAGAAATTTCTCTTCTGATACGTGTACTTTGTACGCACGCACTTTTAATTATTTTATTTTAATGTTCGTTTGTATGTGTGTTCCAGGCGACGCCGATATGTCGCTGAAGCAGGGCAGCGGCACCGGCAAGGTCCACTTCGGTGGTTTGGACGATGTGTCCCTGTACGGCACGCCAGTGGAGCCCGCGCCACCGGCACCCGACGCCAAGCAGGGCTTCCTGCGGAACCAACTGCAGGCACTCTTCCAGCCCACCGACAACAAACTAGCCATGAAGCTCTTCGGATCTAAGAAGGCCCTCATGAAAGAGCGCATAAGACAAAAGGCGGCAGGACATTGGGTCATCCATCCGTGCAGTAGTTTCAGGTCAGTCAAATTTAGTATTACAAACATATTCCTACATATTTTCACAGGTCGTTTACGAATGTAATATAAATTGAGGTTTAAACTTTTGATTTTATAATACATGAATACCAATTAAATCCACCGGGCTTATGATTCACTGCTGACTTCACTCTTATAGTCCGCTGTGACAGAAATCCTACACGACTGGTGATTTATCAGGCGCAGGACCGATAGCTTAACGTGTTTTCGGAAGCACGGGGATGGAGCACACCGCCAACTTCCTAACTTCGGGCAAATATTCAGAAAATCTTAATAGAAAACTTAATATCGAGGACAGTTTACTTTGTATAACAATGTCGATTTATTGAAAAAACGATACTAAAAACGATCACTAGCGAAAGAATTTATTCTTTTTAATAATGTATTGTGTCAATTAACTTAATATACTTTGTGCATTCGTCGTTCTATCTTACTTCGGTGCAAAATTCATTAACTCCTTATTATAGTATCATATACTTGGACAATTCCAGTGCTTATAAGATATTGTTTAAAAAATCCTTTAAACCAAATTTCATAATTTTTTTATTAAACAACCTTAAAAGTGAAGATATGAAGTTTTAAGTTTCTAAAATCTCGATTCTAAGTTTTAACTAAAAATAAAAAAGCTTTCGAGTGATTCGTTTGCATCATAAAAAGATAAAAGTATACATTATTCTTATACAGAAAATATTAACCCAGCTTTCAACAAAATTTATTAAATATTGCGCTTCGTAATAACGTGTTTATAAATCATGTAAAAGGAAAAAAATTTTCTGAACGACACAAAATTGCGCGTGTATTATTTCATAATTGAATAGTAATAGACATTTTTATTTTTGTCGTTTGAATAGTTCTGAAATCACATTCACATAATTTTATATCTATATAAATATTAAAATTAACACTCGTTTTTTAAATATTTTTTATTCATTTATCATAATAAGTTTAAGTAAAGTTTTTTCATTCAAATATGAAATAATAAATTAAATTTGAATAACTAAATGTCGTATTTGTGTAACAATACAGCACTTTTATCAATTTAAGAGATAAATATTAAGAGATAGATTTATAGGTTTGATTATCCTGAAATTGGAACCATTATTGGAATTATTATGTCGAAATTGGTTTACCAGTTTAAATATGAAATAATATTAAATTAACACATCTACTAAGAATAATAGAATACATATTTCCAAAAATAATAGAGCTCTTTCAATTTTATAATTAGCTTTCAAAAAGCAAATGACAAACAGCCATAAGAAACTATCAGCCAATAAAAAAATATTTAAGATGTAAGACAAGTACCAAATGCAATTAGCATCCATCAATTATTCCTATTAGTAAAGCTAATTTGCTATGCATTAGCAACTATTCAAGCCGCTGCCGAGCTTTGAATGAATTTTTAAACTGCACTCCAAGAAATATTTATGTTCTCTCGCAATTCACAAATTACGTTACTTTACAAAGTGCCTTCGAAAGCCCAAGGCCGACTAAGATTAGTAGTGAATCGCCGACAAGTATTTCCGCGAATGAAATGATAAATATTTAAAACTGTTCCCTTCAATGAGCTTATAAGCTGTGCTTACATTTGTTAGCGTATATACATATAGTTGGGTGACACCACTTAAAAATACAAAAAAACATTGTGCAATATCACGAAATATTATGGAATACGAGCTTACTTTTGCGAGCGGAACAATTATGTGAAGGTATAGTCTCTCGAGCTGCTTCGTGATGTAGTTGTTTTAAAGAGAAATAGTGCTAAATTGTATAAATTCAAATAGTGAAGTAATTAATAGTATAGTGTAAGTTGTGTATATATAAATAGTGGAGAGAATAAAAGTTGTTAGTTAATGTGAGTTGGTGTTTTTTCATACAGATAAAAAATAGATACAACAGTAAACGTTGTTGGCAATTTCGATGAGTATGTCACCCTATTTATAAACTAGATCTTCGTTTTTTAAGTCATATAGATTAATAAAAGTAGTACGTAGTTTTCACCAGTAAGTAAGATACAACTTAGTTAATAGACTTGTAATATATATATTTTTTATAATGTATATAGTGAGTATTTTGTTGGTGTGCAATAAATAAATAAATAAAACAAGAAGTTTTAACTATCATATTAGTACAAAAGGTAGTAATCATAATTTATACTGGAAATTATGTCTTAAACAAATTGCATATTATATTTTGACCCTTTATGTACGAAAACATAGTTGATTCATGTACCCATGCATTCTGTGATATTCTTGGCAAGAAAAGCTTACTCCATTTCTAATCTAATACCTATAAAAAAAGAAATATGTTTCTCTCTTCTTCAATGAAAATGGTTTTGAGGTAAAAGACTGACTGGTATTTTTATTTCTTTTCAAATAGTCACTAATCCCACTAATTTAATTATTATTATTAATTATATATCGTAGCTACATTAATGAAACCGAACGTTACAATTAAATATATTTCAGTTAGGTAAGGTAAGTAGCAGCTCATTAACATCCAAGTGCTAGACAGCTAGTCCCTCTCACTCATCGGACAGAGGGTCTTAGAGCATATTACACAAGTGTATGCGGTAACACAAGTGCACTCTCTATTCCTTCACTCTCACAGATTGATGGGACTCCAATCCGACACGACTGGAGACAGATCAAGCGCAAGATCGATGGCTTATTGTACTCTCCAAGACACAGACTCTCCAGCAAAGACGTACCGCCAATACAAAGAGATTTGTGTTCCGGTACCATGCTGTGTAAAAACCGTAAGGAGTATGTCGCCTCTAAATACATTAGCGCGCTTCCATCTTAGACTGTATCATCACTTACCATCAGGTGAGGGCACAGTCGAGCGCTAAACTGTCAGCCATAAAAAAAACCACCAGCTTCCCTACCTTGAGCAGTACTAGGCAAATGCTGACGATTTCTTAAACGATAAACTCGTTATACATTTTTGTATTCGCCCGACCCGGGACTCGAACCCAGGACATCATATCTGTAGCCAAACAAGCCGACAACTAGACCAATAACGCTGGTAAATATTTAAACATTGCATAATAAAGATTGTTAAGAGAACGTTGAGGTATAAAAGAAGATGTCGTGACTAAAATTAAGACAGGTATGCTTAGATGATTTGGGCACGTAGAGAGAATGAATGAAAGGATACTGACAAAAAGGAACTATGAGTCAAGAGAATGGGAAGGTTGGAAGGGGAAGAACAAGGCTAACAAGAACAACGTGGACCAAATCCAGGACATGGCGCACCGATAGATTCGGCGCATCACACTGTGGCAGATTGTGCGGCCTGGGGAGCTCAGCGTCACCTTCTGGTGGCGTTGATCGGCGGCGACCTCTCGTTGGGAAGCCTTGTAGGCGCGATGCTCTCCAGTGAGAGAGGGTGGGCGGCAGTGGCCTTCTTTTGCGAGACGACAGTCTCGCTGAAGGAAGCCCACGAGAGAGAGAGAGGGAGAATGCAGTGGATGCACCCCCTCACCGCCGAAGAAGGCGGAATATAAGGCGGCGCATGTTTGCGCATCTCCTCCCGCCTCCGTGAATCCTCCGTCGGATTCATCCGGGACACCAGGGCAGAATGCGAAAGCTGATCACCTGGTGCCTCACTAATGGATGACGAGGGTTCCGCTGGGCTTTAGTGGGTATTGCGAGTTCGATCGCCGAGTCCTACACTCCTGACTGGTCATCGATCCGAGTTAGTGCGTAAATTGCATTTCCCTAAATAAGGGCCAGGTCAAGAGTACTCTACACCGTTCTTGTATGAAAGGTTTAATGAGAAAGAAAGAAGCGAAAGTGATTTCAAAGGATCGTGGCAAGTGGAAGGACGTGGTCTTTGCCTACCCTTATGAGAATGAGGCGTGATGGACAACTCTGGGACTTATATATCTTTCCAAGTAGCCAACTCTATTAAACATTTAAAGATTTAGTTACTGTAAATGTTAAAAGCCGAGCTACACATTTAAGTTATATGAAAATTGTTTCGTTACGAAATGTTAGGGAAAAAATACCGAAAGTGGGGCATCTTGTATACGTTTTCATTTCATTTTTCATTAAATAGCTCGTACGTTGTAGCCACTCATCTGCCTATAACGGTAAAATGAAAAATGCTTTTTACAGAGACTTAACGTAACGCACGGGAATTTTCTAAATGGCCCATTTTCTGTAATACAATTTACGGTTTTTTTTTTACATTTCTACTATAATACATCATAAAGCAATAGTATTATGAATAATGGAACGTGCACTTAATGTTAATGATCTAAAATAACGTAACCTTATATTGTTATAAAAAGGAACGTACGGTTTTGTCTGTCTCATATTAGAGTTCATAAAACTTGGCTTCTTTCAGTTATTTATAACTTTTTTGATCTAATCTGTGGTTAAAAAATAATATATATTTAGGCATAGCTCACATTAGTTTTTGTAATTTCTCGAAGATCACCAAAACTTTACTAAAATGTTTCGCTATTGCTCCCGATTTGCAAAACATACCGATACACCAACAAACAGATATTATAAAATAATATATACAGTATAACATAATGCTTAATGATTTAAATTATATACTCATATGTTGAAAGTATCATTTAGCCCGTTTAAAAACTTTTTTTAAATATAACCACTTTCAAATCATCAAATTTTGACAAAATTTGTTAATTAAAAAATGATTGAAATTTTTTTCATATAGTTTACAATATATGTCAGAAAAAATGCGTCATTTTAATTTCCCACTCGTCATTTAATAATTTAATATACTATTAAATAATATAATATTTCATAAAATATAAAGGCAAAATATTTAATAAATTCTTCTTTAAATTTTAAATTCATAAACAAAATTTAATTCATCATTTCTAATATTAACAAAATACACCTGGTATTATTATTTACAATTCATTATTACAGATCTCAATGAATTATTTTTATTAATTTTCGACACTATAATATATTTTAATGACAATTAAATTCCTAACACATCGCCCTCCTTCTAAGTTATGGAAATCTAAAGTTTTAGATTTGTATAAATATAAACTTGACCTAAAAATTACATTGCTAAAGAAGTTTCACTTCCCACATGAGTACTTTGTACACACCTACTTTTTTGTCGCTGGGAAATTCTTTTATGAATTCAGACCTGTCAGGAGTATGGAACTCACTGAGAAGGCAGAATACCCTCTAAAACTTAGCAGTCCCTTATCATCACCGACTCGCTTGCGCAATCCAATATAATGTCTTGGATAGCGTCGAATCGAAGGTTCAATGCTGTAAAAGTAGCCGTTCTTCCACCACAACAACAACAACATCCTATCAAATACCTCCTTTATCTACATAAGTCTCGCTACGACTACATCTCTCCACTCTGCTTCTCTGGCATGCATCATACTTACTATGATGACCAATGAGACACTTCACCCAATCAACGACATCAGGAGATTCCACTAAGATCCCCACGCTGTGGAATTATGGTAAACCCTGTTCATCCGTGATACCCTGATCAAATATGTTTCCATCGATACGACATTTGGTTGGTTTGACAATTTGTAATTATGACCTATAACGAAATCGAAGTCATTATCCCTTTGATTTCACCTGTCAACTGCCGGTTGACAAAGCCGATTTGAAGTAGATTCGTTGACAGGGCCTGTTTGCTGTAGATTGTCAACTACTGCTTGACATGATACGATAGTTTTGTCCCAACTCGTGCAATGAGAAATATAAGCATCTCTTTCTTTTTAAGACAATTCAAAATATGTATAAAGATAACACCAGACAATAGAAAAAACAAAAAATAAATCAGTTACAAAGTGACCGTTACTAACGGTGCTCGTGTCGCGTCGAACGTCGTTAAGTCTTTTGTGGTATTTTATAAATTGTAAGTGTTGATTAGCGATTATTTGGATTTTTTATTATATAAGTGATGTGTATAACAATGACAACCTTTGAGGTAAGTTTTATTTTTTAAGATATGGGCCTATAAATACGAGACGGACTTTTTTCACTGACTCAAAGTTTAGCGTAACATAACGCTACACCAGAATCTTAACTTAATAAACAAAAGATAATATTAGTAAACATAAAAATCATAACATTTGATATTTCCGTTAAAAAGTGCAGGCAAATTACGGGGGCTAATAGAACGTGCCTGGGCAATCTAAGGGTTATGAAGCATTTTAATCTTACGAACACTAAATAATTTGAAATAAATCGGTGTATTTTGTAATCATAATCCATGCTTTCTTGTAGTATAGTAGGTCTTCAATTAGCAATCTGTTCGAAATTCTGAAATTGCTCGATTATCTCAACGTGAATATCGTCCGTGTTGTATGTTTATATAACTAATTTATTTTAATTTACACGTATAAATCCTACAAATCTAGTGACACATCGTATTACAATGAATTTAACTATTTAAGCTACTCAACGCGAATAAAATATTTCACTTTTTGTCTTCTTTTTATATTGTCGAGTAATCCGTAATGTCAAATTCAGGAGTATAAACTATTATTACATTTCTATTGTTGTGAACAAACGATGCAATGATGATTCAGTCAATCATCAAATTATTCCATCGCGAGGCAAATACTTATTAGTAAAACAATAGCGTACTTGAGTGCATATAACAACGACAGTGCTTTTGTGTTATATTACAAGTGTCTCTTCGTAAGCACGTAATTATTACATGTTCCATGCCTGCACGTATGTTGATGTGATTGTTGAATGAAACAAGCGTGTTTTATATCGCTCACAATCTTAATACCCGGCATATCTTGCAATGACATATTATTTGTCTCGAGTCTCATAATCGACAACTCTGTACTTCTTTTTCTTTCAAAATATTTCTCAGTTCAGGCTGCTCGTCTTTGGAACTCACTGCCGATCAATATAAAATATGCTCAGTCCCATAATTTATTTAAAAACTTAAAAGACTACTTCCTGTCCAAGAATTGATTAATTTTCTGTTTTTAACTGTTTAATTAATTTTAACTGTTTTTATTCATTACTAGCAGACCCGACTTCTTTCTGTCAAAAAGATTTGGAATGTGGCAGATTTCAGTATTACAAATGATTTTCGAAATGAAATTACAACAGTACTAAATATGTACAGCTCTTACATTTTTGTGACTATTCAATTTGGTCGGGTTGTGACTATTCAATTAATTTTGAACTTTGTGCAGAGGTAATAAAGTGCATATTGACTCTTTGACGTTAGGAACACACCTACATTGCTTAGACAACAGTGAGTACCTGTAATTTATTATGAACTCTATTGAATAAAAATAAAGGTCAAATTGACTCTACATTTTAGTTAGAAAACGTTTGTATGGGAAAAAGAAAAGGGCTGTTTTTTTACGGTTGTCTGCATTTATTCGAACTTTTCTCGCCGTAAAAACCATCCTTGGACTTTAACGAACATTAAATAAAAATTGACAAAATTGACCCGTTGTTGAGTTATGCGCTTACCAACATATTTTGCGATTCATTTTTATTGTATAGATTATGAGTGTTATTACTATTAGTTGTAAATAGATTAAGTACACCTTTCTTTGCTTCTTTTGTATGTGTCCTTCTAACTATTTTTGGTTGCCTGGAAGACATCGCTATTTCAGCGATAAGGCCGCCAATTGTAATCCATAATATATATGTTTTTATCTTAACTGTTTATGTATTGGGTGTGCAATAAAGAGTGTTGTAATGTATTTGAATATTTCGCGTGTCTCTGTAACTATGTACCGGAACTTCGTACTGTACTTTTTCGGAATCATCAAGTTATTGAAGTTACAAATAAAAATTTTAACAAAAAAAGGACCGCCTTCAAACTGTTCTTTTTTTGTTAAAATTTTTATTTATTCTTTGATTTTTAGTGAATCTGAAGTAAACTAACAAATTTGTCTCAATATGTGTACACCTAAAAAACGTGTTGCTTTATATGAGACAGCACCGTTTAAACCCGTTTAATTTACAATGATATCATCACACCCCCCCCCCCCCCCCNCCCCCCCCCCCCCCCCGGCTAACACCGCTTTATACATAAATATTGCAATGCAACAATACGTAAGCTCATTGCTTGCTTCTATTTGATAACAGGCCGTTTTATATTCTGCAAAAAATCGTACCCTTACTGTAAGCCGTTGAGAAGTTCCATTGATCATCATATTTAACTACGACAATCACTTGAACATACCGAAGTTAAGGTAGGTAACTCAAATATCGTGAGATCTTATAAAAGATTCTCCGAGTATCGTTAATTTGCTCCTAAGAATTGAAGAGTTCCGTTACTTTGTCATGGATCCCTTAATGAAAACCTAACCAAACTATCATCAAACTATCCTTTGAAGTATATCCTTTCTAATAAAAATAGAATCATCGAAATCAGTTGCAGTGATCTCGAGTTATTCGTCCATTTGTCGCGTACATGCTTAATTCAAATTTAAGACTTATCAGGTTTTCTCATGGATGCCATCATCAGAACGGTATTTAAAAATGGGATTCTACGACAAGCACTACCTTTCATATTAATAAAAATTCATCAAGAGCGGTTCACCCAGTCGAAAGTTATGAGGTAATAAACATAAAAAAAATACAGACGAATTGATAACCTCCTCCTTTTTTTGAAGTCAGTTAAAAAGGCGATCTTCTATTAAAAACATCTCGTAACGGTCAAACATCATCACGGGTAAACTAATCAATGAACGTTTTGAAGTATAATATTTTCCTTATAAATGGGGTTACATTATTTGTAAACATTTCCATCAAGACACATTGTTGGTCATTATTGAAACAATAGCGTTGACACCGGTATACGATCATCGTCTTTTCATAACATGAAGCACAATATAAAAGACTTTATATAAAACATGCGAGAATATTGAGGAATAAACGTTTAATTTCGTCCCTCCACCTAATCAGTAGTACCACTTGATAGGCTTAAATTACGTAGCTATCTACTTGATGCCTGCGTAATTTAGTCCAAAACGAAATTCGACGTTCTCTCGGTTTAAATAATATTTTATATATTCGTATATAAAAATCACTGCCACTTTTCGTTGTAGTTGTATAACTCAAGAACGGGCTCACCTATCCAAACCAAATGTTTAGGCTTCGTTCGGAATATTTAGTAGATGGTTTATGCGAAATTTGCACAAAATCGGTAGAAGGGTTCTTCATTTATAACATTTTTTGTAACAAATCAATTCAATAAATGGCGGATCATTTTGTTAATGGGGTTTTGCTATCAAATTGAAACTTTTCTCATACTTACTAAACAGAAACCAGAATAATCAATATTTTCTTATGTTATCTTACAATTGTTTTAATCGCATTTAAAGACGGCGTGACGTACAAGCCTGTATATATTTTATTTGATGTTATTTTTGTATATCTATGTATATTTATGTAAGAATGTAGTGTGTTTTTTATTCTTATACCTACCTTTACATTACCTTTATACCTTAACACTCTTAATTAAGTCTATCTTCCCTAAGGTTGTAGGAAAAAGTCGGTTTAAAATGATAAGACTGATTTTGTCCATCACTAATTTACATAGATGAAGACTCCTTTTTTTATGTAAGTATGGTGCACAATATAGTATACATAAATATATGTAATTAGGTAAAAATGACGATGTCATTGGTTGATATGAATAGTTCGTTTAATTTTTAAACTTTCTTCTATAAAATTTACTTTTTTTGAGCTTTGTCACTAATTTTCCAAAAAATCTAAAATGTTCTACAATTCCTGTGTTCAAAAATATCTATTTCAATCCGTGAAAACGACTCTGTGTATTTCAAAACATTTTTATCTTATTGATCTACTCCTGTAAAACAAAAATATCTTCAGTCAATAATAATTTAATCTGTGCAATGACAATGTTCGTGAAGTCCAGTCTCAAAACAAGGGTCTGCCTTAAGGAAATGCCTATATTGAATAAAGATATAACTGGTTATAATTTAACCGCATAGGTCGTAGAAGATAGATATCCGTTGCTACCTGGTTGGATCTAGTTGGAAGTGATCTGTGCACTTCCTCGCGTTCCCTTTTGATTGATCATATCCGTAAAGTCATTATATAAAGAAACAAAGACACGTGACTTGTTGATAACGGGAAATTAGATAAAATTTAGACCTAACACCTCTAAGTTCCCAGCCCCCATTTTCCAATACCTACTATTTTATTAACTCACACTCCGAATAATTTCTTAACATTTTAATTTATTATCATTTTAAAAGCCTTAGTTATAATAACATTTTACACAAATAATATAAAATACATTTACATTCAAATAAAAGGCTAGGTTATGCACCGTAACTATCATATTAGGGTTGCCAACTAAACATTGTTTAAATAAGATGGATTTTATATGAATAAGTCATAAAATTGTGCCTATTATATAATTTTACGTGATCAATTAATGAATGTTGCTGGAACATTGGATTATTACAGATTTTGGTAAATCATGTAGCATCTCATGTAGCAATGAAAACCTGTATATCTGACTGTAAGACAACCTATACGAGTACATGTGAAATGTTTCTAGGATATATTCTGCTGCTTATAATCAATGAAACAGTGATTAGACTAAACTTCTTAATACCTGATACAAGAGAGGAAGTCTATGCTAAGTATCTTTATCTGAGGATATATATGACGGCACACAGATTGATAATCGGTTTACAATCGAATCGGACTTGACATTTTTGAGTTTGACAGCTGACATGACACCGAGCGCTGGGATGGCAGCCAATGGCCATTATTGGTTCGGATTTCATAGAGTGCGCACGCGCCCATGTGTTCTGGTGGAATGTTTTAAATCTAGTTATACTATGTTAATTATCTAAAATATAAATGATGATTGATTTAGTGAAATTAATAAAGAAGGAACTAATTGTATCGTGGAATATTTTATTGAAATACGCGACGGTGATCTCCTCGCCCGACTACCCACATTATGGCAGACAAAACCCAAGATTGTAACGCCACAACCCGAGTATGTCCCTATATATATCTTTAATAAACAAATAAATGAGGATACCATTCACCTTTTACGCTAGTCTTCAGAAATGTTATTTCACCGGACGAACCAGCACAATTATAAAAATAATAAGTTATTAGTGACTAAAGACAGCTGGGCTTCACCATTGCCATAAATAAATCGACATACTTTATAAATATTTCTTCTTGTCATTTCGTTGGTATTATTTAAACTTGAAGGTGGATCTATATTGGCGGCTTCGTCACTTTTTTCACCCATACCCTTTCCCCCCGTTTGGTTGTCGACTGTTCTTATGGCAGGAATAAATGAAAGGCCCGTGATCGCTTTGCATAGCTAAGGGTATTCTGGAAGATCTAGTTCAGATGCTGAGGTCAACACAAAGTTGCTCCAACATAACTTATTTGACTTCTTCGCGGTCCATGGCACACAGAATCTTTCTTCAATACCATATTTCAAAATCATCGACTTTTTTCCTCACTGCAACTCGAACCGTCCATGCCTCAGAGTAAAGGAATGTGGAGAAGGCTAAAGTTGTTATAAGTTTCCCTTTGGTAACCGTAGCTATTTTTCTGTTTCGCCTTTATAAAAAAACTTTGTGGGGTTTTATACAACCAAGCAGCAAGTGAAACAGCTTATGTGAGCCATGGGCACCGGCATTCATAACTTAGCAGCTCTGCAGAAACTGCCGTGACAGCCAATAGACAAAAAGATTTGAGGCGTTGTAAAAAAGTTTTTCTCTAAAAAATATTGCTGTATTCACAATGAAACATTGTTACAACCCTAGATAGGCTACCGACAAAGCAGTAGATATTGATTATTCATCGGCATTGTTTAACGACTCAGAAAACGCGGACGGTGTGCGTAAAATCTGAAATTCATGTCTGTTTCCAACATCAAAGAGCCCGAAGCGTACAAAACAAGTAAGATTAACATATCATCCACATCATTTTTAAGCTGTAACGTTCATGCCTCATCGTCCCTTTTGCCTGTTAAGAATATAGAAAAGGTAATAATGTTAATCATACCTTGCTACAAAATCACAGCCTATCCGTGGCAAGAGATACTGTAAAGCATACACACAGGATATGTTTATTTTAGCAAAGTTAAATAGTAGCCTATTAACGTCTCCCTGTTGGGCATAGCCCTTCTCATTCATAGGATAGGGTGTTTTTAGAGCAAACACCTATCTACTCCAATGCACGCAACACATATCTCAGACTTGCTTCCGTTATATGCAGGTTTCCTCTCGATGTTTCTTTTCGCCGAAAAGCACAATGAAAAATTTGTAAGGACACTCAAATATGAAATATTCTTTTTACTTTTTACGAAGAGAAACTTAATAGTACCAGCCCAAAATTCATACGCGTGACTTATCTGAACGAGAATATAAATAAAGTATATGTCGGAGTGCTATAGTCTGTAGAACGCTGGCGCTGGCTTGAAACTGTCGCGTTCCTAGCTATTATTATTAATGAATTTGTTTAAATTGATATCGGAAACGTTAAGTGATTGAACATTATAATCTGAGTTAATTAATAAAGAGTTTGATTGCACCAACATTACCCATCAACACCCACAGTATAGAAATGGAAATTATGGATGCCAATAATGATGATGTCGGCGGAGAACCGATGAAATGAAACGCGGAGAAATGATTTATGCTTTCCTTCTCTCTTATTTTCCGACATATATATATATATAATACTTTTTGTTTTATAGAAGAGCTGACATTACTCTTTAAAATTAAAAAGACGTAGGAATTAAATTTTATTTAAATTCAAATCTATATCGTTTTTTATTCATCACTTTTTACATATACAATAATTAAATAAATGTTTTTTTTATATTACCTTGTGATACATAAATGAGTACCTGATATATAAATCTTTAGATTACTTTTTCGAAATGCGTAGATAACACACTCGATATAATTCTTTTTTCTATAGATAAAATAAATTCCGAATAACGAATAGATTAATAACGATCGTTTGCCCAGAAACATTTTCTATTTATAATTATAGAAGTCATTATAAAGAAGAAGCTAGTAATTTTTTTCTATAAGTAATAATAAGGAAATCGTTAAAAATATCTGATTTATACCGCTTCAATGAAACTGTTCAAGGGCACATTAATTATAAACACAACCTTTATAATTCCAATTCATTTACTACTTTTTGATTGGTGAAATTCCTTGTCATTTTACTTTACTCATAAGGGTATGGTACACTTCCATTTGTCCCCAGAACTCTTACGTTCGGGGTATTTAGAAGTTTTTTTCGACTTAGTTAGGTCACTCTCCCTCTCTCTCTCTCTATATATATATATATATATATATATATACACTCGTACAAATACAATAACACTTAAACTTGTTGTGTATGACACTTGATGTTAATACGCATTTTTTTTTCAAATATTAATTCATTGATTACATTTATTTTCCACAATATTTTACAACACCATGCCAAAATTATATTGAAATCTGCTTTAAACTTCCTCAATATGAATTGAATTAGAGAATTTTGTGTTAAATGGCACTGGACTTGAATAAACATCATTTTTTAATTAAAATTGCTAATCTAAGCCCGACATAACCGACGAAGTAAATGATATAAATTTTTAGAAAGAACTTATATACTAGTTAATAGAATATTGTTTTTATGACATTAAAGTTATAACAATAAGGCTAATCTAATACTTTGCCTTATAACTTTGACCTTGTGAATACGTCATATAATAACTAATTCTTAACTGTATTGTATTGGAAATAAAGCCCTGGCTGGATAAAATGTCTCTAAAAGTAAATAAATAAATTATTTTAATATTAAGAATGATTAGGTTATGTTAGGTTGAAAGATAATTAATCTAAAAAAAGAAAAAAATTGATATATACACATATTTCTATTAAACATTAAACTCAATACATGAATACTTTCTGAACGCTTTACTAATACTCTTAATACAACTACAACTATTGTACTCTACGAACAAGCTCCGCCAGCCTGCCAACGCGACGTCATCATTCACGCCGCTTAACTTAGTCAATACAAAAACTGATATCGTGACGCAAACATATTTTAACTTGTTATATATTCTATAAAGCCACTTAATCAATTATTTCACCACAGTACATTTAATATTTACTTAAAATCTTGCTAAATCAACTTTATTGTACTTGCATCCACGATTATGATAAAAAAATTATAATGGTCAATTTAAATACTTTCCAATCATATAACGAAAATGGCAAACGTAGCCAAAAACTTCAAGTCAAAAAGGTATTTCATTAAATTCTTTAAATAAACATCGACTCACAATTTAATTAAGAAATTTTAAAGAGCTAATACACTACTGGCTGTTTTAGTACCCAATTCTAAAAGTTAAAAAATATTACTAACAATTAATGTATGCTGTTAAATTATAACACAATAGTAAGTAACAGTCCATTAACGTCCCACTGTTGGGCACAGGCCTCCTCACTCCGAGGAGCGAGGGTTTTTAGAGCATAGACCCACCACGCTGCTCCACTGCGGATTGGCAGGCATACTACACAAGTGTACTCTCTATCCTTTCACTCTCATAGTCCGCTGTGACGGAAATCCAACACGATATGAGAAAGGTCAGGCGCAGGACCGACGGCTTAACTTGCTCTCCGAGGCACGGGGGTGGATCACACCGCCAACTTCCCAACTCCAGGCAAATATTGAGAAAATCTTAATAGAAAACTCAATATTGATTTTCGAATTGGCCCGACCTGGTACTCGAACCCAGAACCTCATGTCTGTGGTCGAAAATGCTAACCACTAGACCAATGAGACAGATAACACAATAATGTTCTCTCAAATTATATAGTTTTTTTCATCGGTGTCACTGTTTTTGTTTACATAATCAAGTTTTGCGGTCAACAAATCATTTATTGACTGTATGTTGTGATTGATCAATATGAATATAATATAATGACAATACAAATTGGAGCAATTAGTTATGCGACGTCAGAAATCAGAATTATGTATCGAACTGCGTCTCAATGCAAACGCATTATCTTGGAGATATCAATGATTGTTATAGGTTTCTCCTTTTATATTTCTTACAAGTTGGCGTTTTTTTGTAATCTAAGGCTCAAAATGCACTTATGGCACTATTCTGTCCGTTGGTAATAAATCTACCACCGGTTCGGAAAGTGGATCCCGCTGAGAAGAAACCAGTAAGAAACTCAACGGTGACGGTCCTTTAATCATAGTTTTTGTACGTTACAATGTGTTTACCTTTTATGTGTTACTGGAATCAAGTTCAAACACCTTTGTCACTTAAATAATCTTCAATGTTATAATACACATTTTGTAATAGGACGTTTTTAACATATTTCTTAAAACTTTGTGGAGGCAAACCCAGAAGTGATTCGGGTATCTTATTAAAAATGCGTATGCTTAACCCGACAAACGATTTCTGAATCTTCTTTACTCTAAAATATGTCATTACAAGTTTGTTTTTATTTCATGTGTTAAAATTGTGAGATTCGCTCCTTTTGCTGTACAAATGAATATTATCACGAATATTTATTTTATTTTGAAGCCAACGTTATAAACAATGTTTATATTTGTGCTGAATCATATTACATATATAATAAAGTTATATATTGAATATCTCACTTATAGGCTAACATGCAATACAAATATCGTCTACAATGAAACTTAAATAGTAAAAAATCTAAAAATCTTACATATAATGATTTAAAAAAAAACTATTATAAAAAAGGCTGAAAATAAATAAGTTGTTTATCAAATACGATTTTAGTTTACGTTTGAATGATGTGGAGGAGTCGCCAAAGATATTTGATTTTTTAAATATCTCATTGTATTTCATCAATGTTCTATTTATGGCAGTATTAACTACTATCTTAGTTTTTTAGTCGTGCTGTTTGTTTTGCCTTTATATGGGGTCTTGCGTTAAATTTTGGAAAAGCCAGTGTTACTCTGTTTAACAAATTAGGGTTGTCAACATTAATTAATGGGGATTAACAATTATACGTATAAAGCAAAGATCTATTAACTCTCTACGTTTTGATAATGACATAGATTTATAGGCTTTCACTAGGATTACATATTGTGACGGTACTGTGAGAATTAAAATTTCTTTGGATTTTCCTTTAAAGGAAAAGCGAGATCCCAAATGATATATGGCATGTATTGCTCTTTTTTACAATATAAAAATAGTTTCAATTGTCCGCCGCCTTACCCCATAACAGTATGCCGTAAGACATAATGCTATGAAAATTATCTATAATAATAAAATATAAATAATCTCATCTAATAAGTGATGATACAGTCTGGAACTGCCTCATTGGTCCAGTGGTTAGTATGATCGGCTACAGACATGAGTCGGGCCCAAATCAATATTAAGTTTTCTATTAAGATTTTTTCAATATTTTCCTGAAGTTGGGAAGTTGTGCTCCACCGCCGTGCCTCGGAGAGCACGTCAAGCCATCGGTCCTACGCCTAATCTCTCTCCGGTCGTGTCTGATTGCCGTCACATCGGAGTGAGTGAAGGAATAGAGAGTGCACTTTTGTAACAAGCCTGCCAACCCACAGTGAGGAGGCTTGTGCCCAGCAATGGGACGATAATGGATTGCTACCTACCTTACCTTACAGTCTGGAAAAGCCTTTCAAATAGAATAACTCGCCCAACCACGTGAGTTCGCATGGAAAACCGTCCAAATTTTTAATTATCGTTCGTAGATTACTTTTATATCCATACATTCGAGTTTACATAATTTTTTTGAACTTGTGGGGCACAACACGTCTTTATACAGCTTTTCAAATATTTATTCATTAGATTTGTACAGCACCATCGGTGTTAAGGCTTGTTTATATGTAACTAGCTGCCCCTGCCTACTGGTATACTTAAATGTACACTTAAACGTTTGTCTTAAAGTTTGACGCTTATATAATTTTTCTTAACTATTAGCTTTTCTTTTATAACCGAACAAAACCGCTTTTTAATTCTCAGACATCTCTAAAGATATCCATTTTGATGAAATACTGTTTAAGGTAGTTTTAATTTACGTTAAATATGTTATGTATGTACGAATAATGTATTTAATTGGATAAGGAATAATACTGTATTTTATATATAACATAGCTTGGTGAATTACAAATATATTTTTGTAATATGTAAAAGATAAAAAAGGTTACCATTTAGAAATATATACAATCTTGGACTTTTTTACATATACAATTCAGTAGCATATTAATTTTAATCTAACTCGCATGCGTTTGTTATTTAAGCACTTAATATATGTGTTATGAGATCTTATTACACATATTAAAATTTTTCTGATTTACTGTACTATCATATGTTAGCATTATACATACAAACCTTCCTCTTGAATTACTCTACCTATTGCTAAAAACTGAATTGACATCCGTTTAATAGTTTAAGAGATCTAAGCGAACAAACAGCAGAAACTTGAGCTTAAGAAGTTTGTGCGAGATAACAAAGGAATTGTCGTTATTTTTTCACATTACATCTTTTTCATTTACAAATCATACTATTGTAACAATTGACTACATTAAATGTTTTTAAAAATGATAAATAAGTTTTTAAAAAATAACATGAATTATACGAATAATTTGTTTTACAATAATATTACATAAAATCGAGATGATTCTGTTCTATTTTGCAAATAAATTTTGTTGCGCAATGCAGAAAACTAAGTGTGATTATATGTTTTTTTTTTTTATATACTGTACTGATGAGCTGATCGCATGTTAGATAGGGTACGAAATACGATACGAAATATTATATTATTAACTAGCATTTCCTCGCGGTGCCACCCGCGTTGTTGCCAATCTCGATTTTTTACTTAGGGAACGGTTTTATTGCGAAAAGAGTCATTTAACTGAACGTAAAGTGACTGCCTCATTGGTCTAGTGGTGAGCACGTTCGGCTACAGTCATGAGGTCCTGGGTTCGAGTCCCGGGTATGGGCCAGTTCGAATCGAAATTCAGTTTTCTATTAAGAATTTTTCAATATGTGCCTGAAGTTGGGAAAAATTTGGCGGTGTGATCCACCCCCGTGCCTCGGAGAGCACATTAAGCCGTCGGTCCTGCGCCTGATCTCTCTCTCCGGTCGTGACGGAATGCCGTCACGTTGGAATATGAGAGTGAAAGAATAGAGAATACACTTGTGTACTATGCCTGCCAATCCGCAGTGGAACAGCGTGGTGGGTCTATGCTCTTAAAACCCTCTCTCATATGAGCGAGGAGGCCTGTGCCCAACAGTGGGACGTTAATGGGCTGCTACTTACTTACTTACTTTAAAATCACTCATATGGTTTGAAAGTTCAAAAATTAGTGAGTAATAAAGTGGTTTAACACAATATTCGTATGCTTGTTTTTTCTAATGCATAGAACAAATCGGTTAGACGGTTTCAAAGTCTATAAGGGACACATTTTTCGTTTTATATTCGGAGAATGATAAAGAAGGGAAGCATAAAGCATGGGTGTGTAAGGTAATCAAACTTTATTAGTTAACTCAGATTATAATGTCTAATCACTTAATTTTCCCGATAACAATTTACACAAACTCATTAATAATAATAGCTAGGAACGCGACATTTTCAATCGTCTCCGCTCCGGCGGACCGTCACCCGAGAACTACCGAGAGACGCGCGGCGGACTGCTACTATTGACTCTGTCCCACGCCGATAGACAGATGGCGCCAGCGCTCCACAGAATACCGCACTCCGACATATTTACATACACACCGGCCTATTTGGCGGAACATAAAAAAATGATATCAGTATCATATAATGTTATGATACTGATATCAAACCTTTATTATTATTTTTTATGTACCTCTAAATACGCCGGAGTGCATATATTATTGCACTATACCACGACGACTGTATTCTTTTTCTTTTATCAACAGTTTAATTCATACACGATAAATTTATTGAATAGATTTTCTTTAGTAATGGATTGTAGTGACGCTACTTGGGTTATAGTACTAAAATATATATTGTAAAGAAAGTCATAAAGTGTAACATTTTTCGGTCTTGATTTTACTGAGAAATGCTTTATACACGCCAGATGAAGGGTAAACTTCCATCAGGGAGTTGGGGCTCGCTGGCTGTATCAGCGAAACCCTGTTCGTCAAGGGGTTCGGGTCTACATGTCCCCTGACGCGTTCTGCACTTGAGCCCCGGATGAATACGACTTAAGGGATTAGTTGAGGGAAAGCAGGCGAGCAAAATTGTTCCTCCTGGCGCCTCCCCTCCTCCAGCGAGAGGAAAAGCGTCTGTCATAAGCTCCATTGGCCTGTTTAGTGTCTCCTCCTGCAGGATGACAGCCTGACTCATTGCACTCATATTTCTGGGGACTGATAGGTCATTCCACATTTTTCGGTTGTTTCTTATAGAAAAAGTTCACTAGGGAGTTATAACATACATATTACTTATAGCCACCATTTAAAAACACGCTAAAAATGAATAAAGCTTATCATCAAGTTATTATATACAAGTTACATTCAACACAGTTTCACAATACGCTTACGTCCGCGCTATTAGACTATCTCTTTCAATTTACTGATAAATACAAAAACAAAGTAACAATGTTCTAATTTCTCAGCAATTACTTAAAATTTTACTTAAAACAGTAAACTTTTAATGAGTACGACATTTATTACCTATTAACGTCTCGCCATTAGTGTATTATCAACACAAACAAGTTATGATTAAAGTTCGTAACTTATTAAAGATTTTAATGCACTCGGATATTAATCACTTACTCAAACAGGTTTATTAATATATAACCTTATACTATTGTTCTGGTTTACTGACCTGTAGGTATACGACATTCTTGTTCAAGGTACAATTATTTTGACAAGAATCTACTTATAACTCAATCTAAAATGATTTTAATTGAGGATTATGAAATCCCTAATATTAGATGCAAAAATAACTTCGTTACGCTTTCTCTTATTACATCGATTTTGACGAAATTTGATACAGAGATAGATTAAACCTTGGGAAAGGGAAAGTAGATAAGGATTATGGATAAATAAAGTCCCTACTCAGGATTCAATCACGCGAATTTTATAGCTATACTAAGTTTCTGTTAAATAGTAGACCATCAGAAATTATCTCAGCATTCTTATCACCAGCCAATTTAACTCGGACAAGTAATTTATCCTACGAGAACAAAAACAAATTGCGGGAATGTTATTTATGGTTTGTTAGCTTGTAATACTGTAGCTCTTTTGAGGTCGTGAATTATTGTGTATTGGACAAATTGGATTATCTATTTGACAAATATAATTTTACTGAAGATAAACTATTATATAATACTAGCTGGAATGATTTTTGGGTAGGATTTTGATTAATTTAGGCATATTGCTTTACTAATAAGAGACATACGTATAAAACCCCCGCAACCCCCTTGCTGGTGGTATTGCATAAAGTCCATTGTAAGCTGAGTTCTTCTCGGCAAAAAGAAAATTGCCACAAAATTTCAAGACTCTACGCCTTATAGTTTCAGAGATATCGTGATGAGTCAATAGATACCTGCATATCTCATATATATATATATATATGTAGATATATGTAGATTATTGTTTATGAACCATTCAATGATTGCCTGCAATTTTCTGTAAATATAAATATTAGATCGTTTAAAATTAAAATGTGGTGTATGATATTGTATATAATACAACACCTACAGTCTACCTTTTGACAAATTTCTAAATGAGTCTACTTATCTAAACCAGGTAATTCGTTTCGATAAATAACGGATTAAAAATTAATATTAGATCGTTTTTATTTACTTAATACAATGGTAAATAGCCTAAGCCTAGAAGTAAAAGATGAAATTAAAAAAGGGTTTTTAACGAAGTTTTCTGCGATTGATATCAGTTATAAGACCAAAGTTATTCGAGTTGATAAAATTGCAACGAAAGTACTATGTTATGCCTCTACCTGACCTTAACCCGTCTTAGCGCGTATTTTATTCATAATGAATGTCTACGCCGAGACCAAATGAAACAAACAATTTCATGCACCAAGACGGAAAGACCCAGCGGAGTTTCATTTAACACACCATATATAAGTATATATATTCTAGTTTAAATAGACCTTATCCCTTGTACATATTTTTGAAGTGAAACTTCTTTAGAAGCATGAGGGTAAAATTTTTACGGATGAAACGCATGATTAGCTTCACGCATCTGGCAATTATATTTGCCACACATCGCAGAGTATTATAAAATGTACTAAAATATATTGTGATGTGTGGCATAATGTATAAATAAAGATATTTTCTTTCTTTCTTATTGACGATTGAGTATTTGAATAAGATATATTGTATAATATATAGGGAACGCATAAACAATTACTATTATTAATGATTGAAATAAGCTATCCCTGTTAAAAGAGCTTTTCCAGAGTAAATATGCTATTTTTAAATAAAATCAAACCTTATTACATTATTTAGTTAGGAATTTCGCGTAGTATTTCCAGTAAATTATCGAATAATATTAAAAACGAATGACTCAAGTGAAATCAGTCTGCATATAAGAAAGATGAACATGAGGGCAATTGAATTGACATTTCTTGATTTCCTTGAATAGTTTATTGTATAAATATGATCGTATGCCTACGTATAATCATAGTTATAGATATGTTTTACCAATTAATACAATTGAGACTTATTACAACAACAATATGATGGGCAATACCTCAAGCGCTCAATGATGAAAGGACCTAAGGAATATGATCCGTAAGACAGACGTAAGAAAATCAAAATATTCTTTATTCAAGTAGGCTGATGAAGCACTTTTGAATCGTCATTAGTAATTAATCTACCACCGGTTTGGAAAGTCGATTCCGCTAAGAAGAAACCGGCATGAAACGCAACGGTTACTCTTTTAAATGCAGTTTTTTCCACGTTACAATGTGGAACTGGAATCAAGTCCAAACACCTTTCTCACTTAAATTATAATATGTTTTTTTTGTAATAAAACGTTTTTAACATATTTCTTAAAATGTAGAGGCAAACCCAGAAGTGATTAGGGTATCTTATTAAAACTATGTTAGCGCTTGACTGTGATCACAATTGACGGTAAGTGGTAATACAATCTAAGATGAAAACCCGCTAATCTGGTAGGCAATCTGCCTCTTATCTACACAGCATCGTGCGGGAACACAAATCTCTTTGCTGGTAGAGTTGTAACTAGCCACGGCTGAAGCCTCCCACCAGTCCAGACTCAGAAAAATTAGAAAATACAACTTCTTAGGACCTCTACTAGTTAAACGAATACTCGCACCACTGCGCCAGAAAGACAAGGGTACATATATACAAATTGCCGGGCCGCACCTGTTCGTTGATCAGTTCGTTGCCCTGTGCGTTGGAAGATCAGCGGTTGTTGATTTGGTGTTGCATAACTTTATTTAAATGATATTTTTTTAGGCGCATGAGGAGATAATTTTTACGGAAGAAACACGTAATTGGGGTCACAAAAATGTGCAACGTTTTTTATGTTATAAAAATATTAATAGTTTTGAAGGTTAGGTAGTTTTAATATTTACAAATAACATGTGGCATTTTAATTTAATATACTATTTTTCATAAAATATAAAAATAAAAATATTTCTTAAATTCTCTTTACTAAATATTTTCTAATATTCACAAAAAACACGTGGCATTTTTATTTCCAATTCTTCATTTGAGATTTCCATAAATTATTTGTATTAATCGACACTTTTAATACTTTAATGACAATTAAATTCCTAACATATACTTTTTCCCCCCCTCTAAGTCTCGGAAATCTAAAGTTTTAGATTTGTATAAATATAAACAAAACTTAAAATTTAGTTTGCCAAGGAAGTTTCACTTCTGACGTATGTGATATAATATTCTAAAAATATGATTTTTGTAACATTATCATCATCTGTCTTTGTTTTCGGAAGCGGTCTCCTAATACCTTGTATATCTATATACATAATAACATTTTATATTAAATAATAAACATTGCATAAACAAGATCAACATAAATGCTTTTGTAAAAAGTAAATTTAATAAAATGTCGTTAGCTAAGAAATCGAAAACGTAAATAATGACGATTTGAAGGAAAGCAGCACTTTGGGTATAAAAATTTTTGTGAAGGTGATGAATGGACGTAATCTACCTTTTGCTTACAAAAGAGTAGACTTCGTAAAGAGTGTAATAATTTACTGTGCAAAATTTACTTCTAACAACGCCTATTTCACATGATGTATTACTGTATTACTGTTTTTTTGTTTATGAATAAAATAGTCAATGTATAATAATAAATTTAGTAATGTTGTACAAATTATGATGTTTTTTCCAATTCCTTATCTTCTTTTCGTCATCTATAAAATAATTTAATTTTTCACGATATTCTACAGACAGAAAATTAGATCATTAAAGATGCTTGAAATAAATAATATGGTATAGCAATCGTAATAAATCAGCGGTTGGGGAACTTTTATTACCCCAAAATATTTTTGTGTAAGTTGATATGACCCCATGGCAAAAAGCAAAAAAAACGAAATCGCTTCTTTTTAGCATCTTTTATCTTATAGCCTCCATGATAATTTTGAAAAGAAAACGATAACTAAAAATTTCATTTTAACATCATTTATTCAATTTATCAATATAATATCTAGTAAAACTCACAAAATTTTCACCATTTGAGGTAATTTAACCCCGGTTCTCCGACCGCTGTTATAAATCATAACATTCAACTATAATAATAGTATGCAAATATATAATATGTTTAGAAAGAATTTACATGATTATAAAGTCATAATATATCAAGTAATAATTACAATGTCAAATTGTAGAATCAGAACACCACGATTATTGAACACCACGATTAGCGATCTCTTCCAGACAACCCTGGCGTTAGGGATACAGAAACAGAAAGGAGAGAGAAGGTCATTAATACATTAAATTTCCACAATATATATATATATAAGAGATATCCAGGTATCATTGAGTCATCACGATATCTCTGGAACCATATGGTGTAGACTTGAAAATTGGTAGGAATATTCCTCCTGCCGAGTAAAGGTCAGCTAAGAACAGATAAATTAATGAAAATGCTACCAAATAACATTCCATGCAGGCGAAGTCGCGGGTTCTCCTAGTATATATATGTATATATATATATATATATATAAGAGATATCCAGGTATCATTGACTCATCACGATATTTCTGGAACCATATGGTGTAGAGACTTGAAAATTGGTAGGAATATTCCTCCTGCCGAGTAAAGGTCAGCTAAGAAAGGATTTTACGAGATTCCACCCGCATGGGAGGTTGCGGGGGTGTTGTGTAGAGGTCAGCTAAGAACAGGTAAATTAATGAAAATGCTACCAAATAACATTCCATGCAGGCGAAGTCGCGGGTTCTGTTAGTATATATATATATAAACGTCACGTTAATTATTAATTTGTATAACAATTTTCTAATATAGATGATATGATTAGATTATGTTATATATATGATATAATGGCAGTCAGATATATTAGGACATAGGTTTGGTTTAATTTTAATGATAAGTTAAGGTAAGTAGCAGCCCATGTACCTCCCATTGCTCGGCACAGGTCTCCGCACTCATAGAAGAGAGGATTATCAGAGCATAGACTCACCACGCTGCCCCACTGCGGGGTGGCAGGTATAGTACACACCTGTGCATTTGCACTCTTTATTCCTTCACTCCTATAGTCCGATGTGACGGGAATCCGACACGACCGGAAAAAGATAAGGTGCAAGACCGAGGGCTTAACGTACTCTCCGAGGCACGGGGATGGATCACACCACCAACTTCCCAAATATTGAGAAAATCTTAATAGAAAACTCAATATCGATTTTTGTATTTGGCCAAAACGGGACTCAATCCCAGTACCTCATGCATTTTAATAATTAATTAAAAGGCAGTAATTAATCGAACAATTACAAGGCAGTAAATTAAGTAACATAAGCATGAAATAGAATTCCCGTTATTAATGTGTATAGGTAGTAATATAGTATATGCAAATCAATTTAAATTATACAAGGTCATGTCACATTTAGGATAAAATAAAAATCTCGTTAACAGAAATGAAATATTTCTTCATGAATTGCTGAAGTTCCCCTCACAAATGAAGTCTCTAGTGTACTTCGGAAGCACGGTGAAAACGTATTCTGCAGAGATGATGCAAATTCTGCTCTTTGCTCTAATTATTTTTTCCGAGTGTTGTTATGTATTTGATGAAAAATAAATCGTAGTGAATTTTTTTATATAATTTATCAAGTTATGTTTTGATTATAGTGTCTGATCAAGCCTTTCCTGGCGCCTTAAATAATAAAATTATCACGCAATTTGCACTCGCATTATAGATAAAAAAATATATTTTTTTTAGTTGAGAACCTAAAAGAAATGTATATTTTGATTCACTCACTTGCTGTCCCTTTTTTCTTAAATAAAAATAGCCTGAGTTATTTCTTATACCAATAAAAATCCTATCAAAATCGGCCAAGCTATTTCAGATTAGCGGGATTGAAATTAAATAAAAAAAATTGTTGTGTCTGTAAACTTCTTAACGATAAATCGTTGAATGTTATGCTTAATTTTCTATTTATAATAAATATCAGATCGTAGGTTTATTTTTCAAATAAGTTTACATGTGGTACTGATATAAAACTTATATAAAAAACAGTCGACACTCACTTAAAACATAGCGATAGAACACTTTATTGGATACAAGATAAAAATAAAAAGACATACACAAAGAGACTTATTCTATGACTTTCTCGTGCAAAGGCGGTCTTATTGCAACAAGCAATCTCTTCGAGACAACCTTTGTATGATAAGAGGCTGACTAAAATAAATCACAGTATAACGGTGGATAGAACAGTGCCCAAAACTTAAATATAATATACAAAAATAAATTGTAGTTTATAAATATATAAGCTATTTGTGTATGAAATAACTACAGATTTCTCCATATACCCACGGGATTGACGACTACTACTCGGGTAACTCCGTGTGAATTAGTTTTTGTATAACTGTCAAGTGAGCGCTTGACTGTGATCACAACTGATGGTAAGTGATGATACAATCTGCAATGGAAGCGCGCTAATCTCTTATAAGGCAATTTACCTCTTATGGTTTCTAGCACCCTACCGGAATAAAAACCTCTTAAATGGGTGATAGGTTTTTGGTGGTAGGATGATGACAAGCCATGGCCAACCAAGTACCTGCATCAGATTGTTCACAGGGAGGTAACGCCTGCCTGCCATGAGTGTAATGCACCTTTGGATACAGTGCAGCACACTGGCAGAATGTCCGGCGTGGGGACCCCAGCGGCATCTATTGACATCGTTGGTCGGAGGAAACCTTTCGCTGAAGGGCATAGTCGGCGCAGTGCTCATCGGTGATAGGGATTGGAGGACAGTGGCCTCCTTCTATGAGTATTATATCGTTGAAGGAGGCACATGAGAAGCACAGGGAGAACGCTGTAGACGCTCCTTTACTTCGGCGCAGGAGGTTGGGAGGAAGGAGTCGTTGATTTGCGCTTCTCCTTCCTCCTTCTTAAGTTGCCCAGAGGAATCTTCCGGAGTGCCAGGGTAGTTAGCGTCTACCGATCCTCTGGTGCTCCAGTAAAGGATGCAGAGGGTATCGCTGGGTTTTAGTGGGTATTCTGGCTTACCAGCGAGTCCCACACTGCCGATAAGATTTTACTCTGATCAGCGTGCATATAGACATTTCCCAGCGTAAAAAAAGCCATGGCCGCAGCCTTCCACGAGTCCAGATCGATCCCGGTCAGTAGATCCCTATTTACATTGAAACAAAAGGTCACCGACCTATTATAACAGAAAAGTGTGTGCTAAGTTGTTTTCTTACAACCAATTGACCGGTAAACTCGTAAATATTGATATAGTAATTCACAGACGTATTGTCTGTCTCCCGATCCTCAATAAAGGGCAAAACTGGCAAAGTTTTAATTAAATCTCTTATACTTCCAGTTTATTGTTGTGTATTTAGCGATGCGAGACCTTAAGTAGAAACCTTCGTGTATTAGGGATATGGTATTGATATTTTCTGTTTACTTTTGGTATCTGTTTTTCTGAAATCATTTTTCTACCTTCTCTGAGGTTTGAAGTACTAGAATGTACATATAATATATATCTAGTTATCATTCAAAAAATACCGCTGAAATTCTAACTCTAAAACTCAAAATGTGGATTGCAAAAGAAGTTTGAAGTCAATCTTCATAATATTTAGTCCTTGCTAATGTAACCGCTGTTTTGGTGGATGGTTTCAAACTATTCAACACACATAGATTGAGAAACAACCTTTATGGTTATGTATTTTGTTCGACTGCGAAGACACAATCTAGGAAATTGTATTTTGTCTATAGTTCTTTTAACGAAAGCTATCGCCAGTTACCACTTTACCAACGAAGCAAACTTGAGTTGCTATACGTTGTTGCTGTGTATTTAAATAATCCTTGAATCATAACGAACATAAAATTAGCTCTCTCATCTTTAGCAACGCGAAATACACATACTGAAGATCAAATCGCAGTTTTATTAGCGCCTAAGTCACTATGTCTTCTGAATATTGAGAAGACAAACAATTGTGTGAAAACTATTAGATGAAATTACTTCTTACCTGTATATCATACCATCATACACTGTAGGGGGTCAGTTTAATTACGACACATAAATTTAATGGTTCCTCCTATCTCTTCACAATACTTTTTAGAGATATTTGAACACGTAACAAAACTTTTGACCCTTATCACACCATGCCACTTTTTCTTAGCAGCAAACCTTCAAGCGTGCTGTAACTTATTGAGATCACAGGTAACCAGTAATCTGAACGAAACCTTAGAATAAAACCAAAGTCAAATATATTGCGTCCATTTTACCAAATTCTTAAAGAATCAAAATTATTCATGTTTGCCTTTACATACCCATAAAGAGTCGAGGTCGCATAAAAGATGCTGCAAGCAAAATCTAGTTACGGGCAACCACTGAAATATTAATGAAGCAATCTCGCTTTGAAATCGCTGCTTCATAATAAGTGAGGGGCATCTTGTAATTACTGAAAAGTACTTAAAATAGACGACTGACCCACTAAGTCCTCAGCGACTATGGTACGAAAATCCGATAGCAGTTTCTGTAATTCCCTTTGTAGAAATGAAGCAAGTATAGTTTTTAACTGATATTAAGTGATACTCCAACATACTTCCAATAACCAATGGAATTAACGGTTAAAAGGATTAGCTCTTTATCTCTTTGTTAAGCTCCTGTGCTTCTGTTTCGCCAGATAATATAGCTAAACGTACCAATGTAATGCTGTTTAATATTATAGTGGTATATTGTCGAGAGCGAAGTGAATCCTCAGCCCAATTAGGAAGAGCAACGTAATTAATAACAGCTGGACCTTCCGAAGCAATGTCGCTTCTACAAGGAATTATTTAACAAAAAGCTTTTATTTCAAAATATTATTTCTGTTAATAAACATTTTATTGCCTCCATAAGACTAGCTGTTCCCGCGACTTCGTCTGCGTTGAACGTTTTTTTGGTAGCATTTTCATTAATTAAGGCAAATTGTTTTAGAAATAACATTGCCCTTTGAGAGTGGAATTTCCTAAATTTACTTTTTATAGGTTCCATTATGTCGAAAAAAAAATTGTGACCAAGTTTTACATACCATAAAGGATATAGTTTGTAAATGTGAAGTTTGAATTTTATTTTTATTGTGAAAATTTGAATTTTTTTTAATTAACATCCCCGCAACCCGCAAAATTCCACCTTTTTGACCTTAGTGGACCGCTACTGTATTTTTTAATGCCACAATATAAATCAAAAATAACGCGCAGGACCGACGGCTTAACGTGTTCTCCGAGGCACGGGAGTGGAGCACACCGCCAACTTCACAACTTCGGGCAAATATTGAGAAAATCTTAATAGAAAACTCAATATTGATCTGCTTCGCATAACGTACGAGTATATGTATGCCAATTTTCAAATCAAAATTGAGCGAAGTTTTGAGGGATATCATGAAGAATTTATTAGTAATTATATTTTTCGTTTATATAGATTTACAGACAATCTATATTTGCATTTAAAATGTAATAATTAAAGTATATTGAAAGATTTAAAATGGTATTTGATTTAAATTAAATTGTTATTTTGATTAATCTGCATTATAGCATCATTAGAGCGATTAGTTTTAAACTGAATAAGAAGAAGCACTCTCTTTTATAGGTGCAAATAAACTATTGAATGAATTCGAAAGCTTAGTCGTATCGAATTGCAAGTGAATTGATAACTTCGAAGTGTAGACTAAGCGAGGATTACACCAACGTTTGATGAAATTCACCCACAAAACGAATCTCGTAATTCAAAATGTCTAAACTATCGTTCATTAAAAAAACAATCGCTTAATAATATTGAATTTGATACTATGGTGAATTCAGTGCAAAACTGAGAAAAGAAAACCGATGGGACATAATACTCATTAAATTGTAATAAGTAATTTGTTAAAATTAGATTTTATAATTTAGAGATAAGGTGCGAATAATTCGAATTTACGAATTATTCGTTCCGAATCGAATGATAATTCAATTCGAAACTTGAAAGTTAATATTTGATACGAAACTCGACTCGAATAGATCGAATAACTTAATAGTCCCCGGATAATTCGAAAAATTCGCATAATTCGATTTTTTTTTTCGAATTACTCGTAACTTATTAAATTATCACTAAATTTTCAAGTATTTTCAATTTAGGGTTTCTTATATTCAAGATTCAAATAAAAATTTAACATTATATATACATTTTATTCAAACCATGTAATATATTCACACAAATTAAATAATTATTATAATTTTTTTTTTAAAGAGAATGAAATAACAGAAATTATATCTTAGAAAATACAGTATTCTAAAAATTAGAACAATTGAAAATTTGCTACAATTTTTGTTAAAACATAATAAATACGATACTGAATCGGATGATAATGAAGTTCGTTTATGAGATACAATATCGCAAGCAGTGAGAACTAATATTTCACTGTCAGCCGAAGTACGAGGTATTCCTAAATATATTTTAAACGAAAAGGACATTATTCGTAAGTCGAATATTTCGATACACGATTAAAATTTTTTAAAATAAATTGAAAAACATCACATATTTCGCGAATTATTCGATTTTTTTCAAATTACTCGATTTTTTTCGAATTATTCGTGGAATTTCATGTGATTCGAATTATTCGATTTGATTTTACAACCCCTATTTTTTTGCTATTAAATTTTGGAATTAAATTAAAAGTAGAATTCTGTAGGAATAATTATTTAATAGAGGCCAATAACAGACCCTGGAATGATAAAACAAACGTTATAAAGAACTATTTGATTAACTGATTCGTAACGTAATCGTAGATTTTCTATTAGCTTTTGCGGGCAGTCCTCGAGGATTTTGAAAAAAAATCGTTAAATTGACGAAGTCGTTATATTAAGATTACATTTTACATGCAAAGAATACATCCTGAATTAAATAAAAATTACTTTAACTTTACATTTTACTAGGTATTCATATATGGGTATAACGAATTTATTATGTTATTGGAGCTTTTTTATCTTCGTTTTGTATTCATATACCATATTTCTATTTACTCATCTTTTCTCATAATAACATCGTTTAAAGCATTTATGTGGAATTTTAATTGCTTCGATTCTGTATAATATATTACATACATACATACATAGCATCACACCTCAGTCCCATAGGGACGTCCTTCCACTTGCCACGATCCTTGCATGTCTCCTTCGCTTCTTTTATTCCCATAAAACCTTCCATACAAGTTCATCCATTTAGAGTACTCTTGACCTGACCCTTATTTAAAATGTCCTGGATTTGGTCCAGGAACGTTCGCCTTGGTCTTCCCCTTCCAACTTTCGCATTCACTCTTGACTCATAAATTCTTTTTGTCAGTCTCCTTTCATTCATTCTCTCTACATGTCCAAACCTTCAAAGCATACCCTTCTCAATTTTAGTAACTACATTTTCTTTTATACCACAACGTTCTCTTATCACACTATTTCTTACTTTGTCACTCAGTTTCTATCCAGTCATACATCTAAACACTCTCATTTATTGATATTTATTTATTTTTATTGTATAAATAACATTAAGATTGAAGAAATTTATTAGTAACTCTTAAACAACGGTTATATTATTTTGTTTGTATAACGTTTGACCAATATAATAATCAGTTTTGCAGCAAATTATTATATAAGAGATATGAATACTTAAATTATGCTTGTGCATCAAAGTTAGTAGAGTGAATATAAGTGGATTAAGCTTGCCAACTAGTGTAGGGATTAATCCAAAGTCGATATTTCAAATTCAACCGGCTAGATAATCTATTCAATCCAATATTGTCGAAAAGTTTCACCGATATATCTGTATAATGAATAAAAACTGACGGAATTACTTGTGTCTGTTTTTTTCGTTTTTGATTTTAAAAAGGTACAGTGTTTGGAATTTTCTTAAATATTTTTCGAAGTGAAACTTCTTTAGGCGCATAACAGTAAAATTGTTACAGATGAAACGTGTGATTAGCGTCACGAAGATGTGCAACGTTTTTTATGATAAAGATATTTTAAAAATACTGCTTTCTAAACTTAAAATTCAAAAAGAAGATTTAATTAATAATTTCTAATATTGACAACAAACACTTGGCATTTTTATTTACAATTCGTCATTTGGGATTTCAATAAATTATTTGTATTAATTTTCGAAATTTGTAATATTTTAATGACAATTAAATTCATTAAATTCTTAACATATATTCGTTTTTCCCTCCCTTTAAGTCTCGGAAATGTAATGTTTTAGATTTGTATAAATATAAACAAAACTTAAAAATTAATTTGCCAAAGAAGTTTCACTTCTGGCATGTGTACTTTGTACGCGTGCACTTTTAATTTTTTTCTTTAATGTTCTTTGTTACTTTATTTTTGTAACGAATGAAAACTTCACTTGCTTTTGAAGTTCTAAACAAAGCCTAATAATACTTTTGAATTTTAAACATCCTGTATAGCAACGAAGAGGGCTAACTCAATTTTTTCTCTTACTCGAATACGCCCCAAACATTAAAACAATCAAGACACTTTTACAAAATTTAACAAGAAGGTGAATGTTGTTTTTTAATACTAAAGTCTGACGATAAAAGAAACAAACAAACTCATAAATAACTGAATTTTAATACTGATATACTAACACATTTTGATAGTTATAGTTTAAGTTGCAAACTATATACATTAAAGCAGTTTCTTAGTCGCGTTTTTATAAAGTTATTTAACTTTATTGACTATAAAATGTTTTAAAACCTATCGCCTTCTACGTCTATTGTCGTAGATATTTTTATGACAGAATAAAATCAATTTATATGTGTATACAGTTTGGTTCTTTTCCTACAAAACAAGTGCACTTAAAACACGCTACGGAAAACTCCTTTTATGATCCATTGTTAGCCAGTGATGACGTCTAGAAACATAAAACTCGTACCACCCCGTGCTGTTGCTAACATGCTCTATGCATCGATTGAGGAATATAAATTAAGCAAATCGCTCAGATCGCACACGTAATCGAGTATGGAAATGCGCCATATGGTATGTTTATAGGTCAACTTATATTACATTGCCTGTATATATATACCGCTACTCTGCCTCATTGGTGTAGACCTGCAGCTGGGGAACTTTATTAATTATTACCCCAAAATATTTTTGTGTAAGTTGGTATTACCCCATTTTTTTTGCGCTGGGAAATGCCTTTACGCACCCTGATGAAAGATTAATTCCATCGGGAGTGTGGGACTCACTGATAACAAAATACCCACTAAAACCCAGTGGATCCCTCGCCATCCATGAGTGAGATCACTAGAGGTTCCCTAACTGCATTCCACTCTAGTGACCCGGATGGTACCGACTATGAGGATCTACCACTCAATAGAGTGAGGCATGAAGTGCATAAGTGCGACTTCTGCCACCAAGCCTCCTCCGACGGCAAGGTAGAGCTCCAGCCTCTTGCTCCCTTATCCTCTCATTTACCTTCTTCAGCGAGATGACGGTCTCGCAAAAGAAGGCAAACACCCTCCACCCAACTGCACTGGAGAGTATTACCCCAATTATGCTCTCCAGTGAAAGATCTCCTCTAACCATCGACAACAAGATATGCCGCTGGTGTGCCCACGCTGGACACTCCGCCAGGGTATGGTGCGCCGTATCTACAGGAGCACCGCACTCATGACACGCGTGCGTTATCTCACAGCCAACGACCTGGTGCAAGTACTTGCCGAAGCCATGGCGAAGAGCAAAAAACAACGAAATCGCTTCTTTTTAGCATCTATCATATTAGAGCCCCCATGATAATTTCATAAAGAAAACAAGAACTAAATCATCATTTTATCAATGTAATACCTGGTAAAATTTAGGGTGTCATTTTTACCCCCAAACATTGCATTTTACATGCGGGGTGATTTTCCCCGGTTCCCCGACCGCTAGTGTAGAGGTTCGCATGTTCGACTACGAACATGAGGTGCTGAGCTCGAGTCCCGGGTCGGGCCAATTCAAAGATAGATATTGAGTAAGTTGGGAAGTTGGTGGTGTGCTCCACCCTCGTGCCTCGGAGAGCACGCTAAGCCGTAAGTATTGCGCCTTATCTCTTTCCGGTTGTGTCAGATTTCCGTCACATCGGACTGTGAGAGTGAAGGAATAGAAAGGGCGCTTGTGTACTATGCATACCAGTTCGCAATGGAGCAGAGTGGTGGGTTTGTACTCTAAAAACCTTCTCTCACATGAGTTAAGAGGCCCGTGCCCAGTAGGTAAGTAGCAGCCCATTGACATCCCAGTGCTGGGCCTCCGCCACCAGAGCACTCCGCCAACATCCCAACATCGGGAAAATACTGAGAAAATCTTAATAGAAAATACAATATCGATTTTGAATTGGCCCGACCTCGAACCCAGGACCTCATGTCTGTAGTCGAACACGCTAACCACTAGATCAATGAGGCAGGGACGTTAATTGTCTGCTACTAAACTAATTTTTAACTTTTCTAGCTGCGAATTGCAACACAAGCTAAAGCATGTTATAACATTGTCGTATTTTAATAGACCAGTTCAGTAGAGCGCACTCTAATCTGTAGTGTACTCAGGGCTCACAATCTCGTTCCTACTCGTTTCTCTTATGACCCCATTTGCAATTAGTATATCAAAAAGTAGGCAGTAAAACTGCAATTATACTATATCTATTCAGGTAAAGGTTAATTTTATATGTATACTAGCTTTACGAGGTGGTACCAAGGTATATCTCCGATCCCGTGGGAATATAAGAAAATCCGTTCTTAGTGACACAGTTTCATAAGCACACAGTATTTGCAACTGTGAATACTGTTGAGAGAATGAGATTAGTAGTGGTATAAAACTGTCGAAATTGTTCATGATGAACGAACGCACTATTACCTTTTTAATCCCATTCAGACATAATCTAAACGGGAGTGTGTGGACACAATCATGTACTTTACGAAACCACCACGTCCGGTCAACACCTGCACCAGCCTGTAAGAAAGAGACCCGTGCCCCCTAGACAGCCAATTCTCCACCTTCTGCTTATAACGTCACTTTATAACTGCAATTTCCGACATGTAAACCATTAGAACAGTTGTTCGTATGTAATATATACAGCACAAGTAAACTTGGTTTTTGATAATGGTACTTGCATCGATATTCATGATAAACGAACGCACTGTTACGTGCTTATTACAATGTTACATTATAACTGCAATCTCAATTGTAATTTGCCCGATTTGAGACACATCCTTGATGATTACCTGTTATCCACCCGTACAGTATCCTGTTCTGAAGTTATCGGATCAAAATTTTAATCCAAACCGTTCTTAAATTACAGTTAGAGAGCCACATACGAGTACATTCGTACAAAAGAATTAATACGCTTAACTCATTACAATTACAGAGGTAAATAGTTTTGCACCCTCATAATGTTTGCTTCGCAGTTCTTGGATTCTGTAAAATCTGTGGAAAACTATATGTAAAATATATAATTAGAATATAATATATAGCTTTCAGAAATGTTTCACAATATTGACCCGAAGTTGGGATGTTGGCGGTGTGATCCACCCCCGTGCCCCGGAGAGCACGTTAAGCCGTCGGTCCCGCGCCCGACCTCTCTCCGGTTGTATCGAATTACCGTCACATCGGACTATGAGAGTGAAGGAATAAAGAGTGCTCGTGTATTATGCCTGCCAGTCCGCAGTAGAGCAGCATGGTTGGTCTATGCTTAAAAACCCTCTCTCATCTGAGTGAGGAGGCCTGTGCCCAGCAGTGGAACGTTAGTGGGCTGCTACTTAACTTTTTTTTTTAGTATATTAAATTATTAAATGACGAGTGTCAAATTAAAATGCCACGTGTTATTTGTAAATATTAAAAAAGAATAAAAAATTTCACTTCAAAAATATTTTCTCCTTTCTTTAATCAAAATTTAAGTCGTCTTTTGCGAACTTTCGTATCGTCTTTAATACATTAACTACTGCCAAGATTTTGCCACACCAGTAATGAATCGAGTAATTAAAATCAACACGAGCGCACCATTTCATTAAACGAAGGAAATGGTCTTCGTATAACGATTCTATTCATGGCTGGCCTTAAGTAATGACGTGGCCTTACCTAACCAGGATATTTAGTTAAATTAAGGATTTCTTTCTACGATTATAAATCAGGAAAGTTTCACAAGTTATGGGAAATTATTTAGCCAAAATATGTAACGTAAACTGGTGCCTAAAGATTAAAATTTTTTTGTAGTAAGCATAACTTAAAACTAAGGTCACCGACATATATCATCTACTTGGAAAGTTTAATGCATTAAAATGGTTAAACCACATTCCTGTAAAGCAGTAAGGCCTTAAGAAATTATATCAACTCAATACTCTGTGCAATAAAATATTTACTTTCTATCTGTCTACCTGTACAGGGTGTCAATAAACCCCTGCATAAGATGAACATGTCAAGTATATCCAAAGAGTACAGAAAAGGGTTTGTAAGAGTCATTCAAAACCCAATTCTAGATAAATGTTATTCAAATAAGCTTCACAAATAATAATATAGTGGCAATTCTAATAAAGATTATGGTATGTTCGCAAAAATCAAATGGTAACCCTTTAAATGGTAAACCTTTTGATTAATAATTATCATAACGTATATGCATATACTTATAAAACAAAAACAATTTTTATAGCTGTTGTGTATTTATATGTACAAAGTAATTGTATCTCGTTTGACTGGAATTTGAAAACATGAAAAGCTGAATTTATAATAAACTATACAAATCGCGAGTAATCGCAGAGCTGAAAATGTAAGACGCAATAAGACGCTTTATTTAATATAATGCAATGTACAAATAAAATAAACATTGCAAAATATTACTCTTCATTTCAATCTTAGCCTGTGTTTCGTGTTATATTTTTCCGGTCTTTTGTCTATTGGTTTTATCTAATGGGATTCCCATGTAATCAAAAATAATGATATCATAATTTCTATCTCAAGTTAAGGATGAATCTAATGAGAATATGAGATATCTAGAACACGTGACATTATATATCTAGAACAAAATCTAAAATTTTCCTATTCTGTATTTTGTTCCCTTATAATAGTTTTCATATTACCAATATTTTGGACCATTCTCAAACCATCAAAAACCTAAGCTTTTGTACATCGGACTTATTTTCTTTGTCAAGAACGTTTGTCAAAAAAGATGTGGTGACTATAATTAGGAAAGGTATGCTTGGATGGTTTGGGCAAGTTGAGAGATTGAATGAAATGGATTTATGAGTCAAGAGTGAATGTATCCCATTCACAATCGGAAGGGGAAGACCAAGGTGAACGTTCCTGGACCGAATCCAGTACATTTTAAATAAGGGCCAGGTCAAGAGTACTCTAAACCGACGAACTTGTATGAAAGGTTTAAAGAGAATGACAGAAGAGAAGGAGATATGCAAGGATCCTGGCAAGTGGAAAGACGTGGTCTCTGCCTACCCCTGTGGGAATTAGGCGTGATGCGCAGCGTGATGATATGATGTATGTATGTAAAAAAATGTCTAGTATCAAAAATTCGTTAAGAAGCAGATAAAAACATTATATAGTGTCTTTTGCGTTCAAATATGCTGTAATTGAAGAAGGTCATAAGACATTACTCAATGTAGACTGACAATGTATTAAAATAAATAAAAAATTGGGCCTAAGCTTTCTTTACATGGAAGTATTTCTCTTCCTGTTAGAGATTTGCCTGGTAAAGATTACTTTAAGCAATAAGATTACATTTGCACGCATTTTAATTGTAATTTTTCTTTTGTTAAATTTCCTAGTTTAACTGCTGCCGTGCACTTTAAAAAACCGGATAAAAAAAATACAAAAACATGGTAACATACTAACTTTTGCATTCATTAGATATTGTATTTGAAGATGAGCTGAGGGAATATATATTATATTAAGCCCAGTGTAGTTTGTCCAAGTAGGATTTTAGCATGTAAAGAGAATAGACCCTAAGCTTTTTTTATAAATAGCAACAAATCTTTACAAAACACATTAAAATCCTTTTCGATTTAAAAATGCTCTATTTGAAGAAAATGCATTATACAAATATATAATAGTTGGCTATTCTAACTTAAAAAGCGATTTGAATCTAAGCTTCTTTTAGTTGCAGTAAATAAGGTATACTAGGTGACTCGCGCAGCTTCATTTAGATAAGAAAGATAATACATTTCATAATAATATACGAGGGTTTATAGTGAGCCGACCTTAAAAGATAGATATATGCTGCCGTAGACTTTTTTTAGAACTTTTAAAAGGGAACAATTCTGTGATACATGATTTTAGCGAAACTTTAACCAATTACGTTCTGCATGCTATAGAAGCACTCAAAAAGAAAAAAAAGCCGGATTGGTGTATCGCTCCTACTGATATTAGCATGACAATATAGCCTAAAGATTTTCCATAAATGGGCTATCTAACACCGAAATAATTTTTCAAATCGGATAAAGAAATCCTGAGATAAGCACGTTCAAGCAAACAAACTTGTCATTTTTATATATTAGTATAAACATAAGTAGTGTCAGTAGTCTAAGAGATAAAAATATATTATTTGTCCTTTGCGTTCAAAAGAAATTGTATTTGAAAAAGGGCTTAACCTTGAGACAGGTCCAGTTTAGTTAAGATCTAAATGAAAGATACTTTTAAGAATATCGTATCAAGATGTGAATATAAGGGGGAAAATTTAGAGGGCAACGTCGGCACTGCTTCGAGAGCCCTTGAGACGATCGCGAAAGTACTTCAGTTCAGCACCTGATGTCCAGAGCTTTGTACTGGGTTTGATCCATTGTTTAAACATCAAGGTTACCGCTTCTGAAACAACGCTTGCTTAAGATTTAGAGGTTTTTGCGTGTAACGATTGATTTTAAAGAGATATGAGAAGGTCGGTTGGAAGGTTTTCTTTACAATACATTCTCTATATCTAGCAAAATTTTTCAGCTCTCAATAAATAGTTTCTTATTCATCTACTAACCTTCTAACTTTTTTAAACTTGCGATGACACTTGATGTTACTACATTTATCAAATAATAATTCATTACTTAAATTGAATTCAATAATAATTCTATTTGTAAAAATTGTACAAACTCCATCAGAAAGCTCACGTAAAAAGTCTCTTTGGGTATCTAAACTAATTATAAAGAGGAAACATTTATATTTTTGTACGCATGTATGTTTGTAACGTTTTCACACAAATACTACTGGACGCATTTCAAAAATCATTAGAAAGCTACATTATCATTGAACGACGTAGGCTATATTACATTGTCAAAAAATAGGGATCCTTAAGAAAAATTCATTAATGTAACACAAGGTGTGAACAAGTGACGCAAACCATTGTTAAACTTAATAATGAGGAACTAGAGCTTGTAGATAGTACCGCTTTCTTAGGTATAACATTAGATAATAAATTACAGTGGGGGCCCCATATAAGTGGTCTATCCAATAGGCTCATTTCCGCGGCCTTTGCCGTTAAAAGGAATCGTCGTCTGACAGTTGTTGATACTGCCAGACTGGTATATTTCAGCTATTTTCACAGCATTATGTCATACGGTATTCTACTGTGGGGTAATGTTGCTGATATAGATGCAATATTTGTGCTGCAGAAAAGGGCTGTTCGTGCGGTTTACAATATGGGTCCAAGAGAGTCGCTAAAAAACAAATTCAAGGCAGTTAAGATATTGACAGTTCACTGCGTATACATTTTAGAAAACTTGTTGCGCTTACATAATAACATTGACTCTTTTAATAAAAAGAGTGAAGGTATATCATATAACTTACGAAACAAAAACAAACTTGTTATAAATTCTAGTAGGCTGCATGAAATTAACAACTCATTTAAGGGTAACTGTATACGTTTCTATAATAAACTCCCACGAGACGTTTTAGAGATATCAGTTAATAAATTCAAAGTCTTTGTTAAAAGAAAGTTGATAGAAAAATCGTATTATAAGTTTCAAGATTACTTAGACGATAGAAACGCGTGGGAGTCAACGAACTGCTCTAATTTGAATTGAAATATATTAAACTAATATGATATTGTAATGATGATGGTAACAAAAAAACAAAATACCCGACTGAGTTTGTTGTGGGCTCTTCCCGGGTCAGGGCGCGAATGAACCCTCGTAACTTTAGAGTTTAAGTCGTGCTGGAGTATCATCATCAGACGTACATTAGAATTAGAGTGTGGAAAAAAAATATTTTGACGATTCAAAAGTGCAAGTGCTGTAATATGTCTACTTGAATAAAGATATTTTGATTTGATTTGACCAAAAAATGTCCTACAATATGAAAAAAATGTACTATTAATATGAAAAAAAAAAACGTCCGCGATACCATAGGTCCAACTATTGTAGTTATGCCAATATAACTACTTTTTACATTTTGAATGTTAAAAAAGTGCCGAAAGTGATATTGCAAGTGGAAGTACCACATACGTTGAGATTTTAGTCATATATTGATTCAATAATGCGAATACAATCTAGAGAGGACTTAGTATAATGATTTCCCTGCAGATACGAAAATATTTGCTAATCAAATTAAATATCGACAATAATCTAATTAACCCTATGTCCCATATATGTTACACGTGTTTTCAATAGTAATTGCCTTATTAGAAGAATAACTGTCAAACATGCCACTAGCTGTTCTTTACTAAGAATCTCAGATATAGTCACCATAATATCATTATCTACCTGAAGTACCTTATGAAACGTGATTTTCAATCAGAATCATGATCAGAAGTTAGTCGTACAGTCATACTTCTCCATGACGGCCTCACTGTTCGGGTTCGATCTCCGGTAAGGCGAATTCAGAAAGTCGTATTTCTAATTTTGTCTGAGTCTGGACTTTTGGGAGGCTTTGGCCGTGGCTAGTTACCACCCTATCAGCAAAAACGTATCACCAAACTAAGAAATTTGTGTTCCGGTACGATGCTGTATAGAAACCATCTTAGACTATATCATCACTTAGCATCAGGTGATATCACAGTTAAGCGGCAAACAGTCAGCAATAAAAAGAAGAAAAATAGAAGAATCCCATCTCTTCTCTACTATCTCCATTTCAAACGTTTTCTTGAATAGTAGTCTAAATATTCTTGAATTGAACTGCTTCATGAATTTGTAAAATCAATTTACGTTTAATGAGTCTTCTTTAGAATAATAAATGGTTAACCTTTAAGATTTGCATACCAACTTGAAGTCAAATTTTAATAAACCACACCTTTGCACCTTATACCGTGTGAATAAAGAATTCAAATTTTGAATTTGCCCAAAATATGAAATTAAATATAATAACTGGTTAAGCCCAACTTATGTTCTACGAGTAAATAATATATTTTTCACCTACATGTGTTTATAAATTTTACACGAGGATTTTAACATAGGTTCTCTAGAAAAGCATCCGCTTTATGATCACATTTAGTTTCCAAAATGATTATAAATATTATTTTTTCTCTACTAACATAATTTTTACCAATATGTCCAAAATCCCAATCGGCACACCACACTCTAGAATCCATATTTTAGAGGGTGCTCGAAATTGAAAACCACTAATTTGATTAACTAGATTGCAATATTCTCATTTATGCGTTTATTCAGCAGCCAATTTTCAATAGTTGTTATAATATATACAAATAACGATACGTATAAGTGACTTACATATTGTAAAATTATGTCATTATAAATAATTGAGGTATAATAAAAATTCCTCATTCCACTAATGGTCAGTTCGGTTATAGACGTGACGTCCTGAGTTCGAGTTAAGGGTCCAAAATAGGTAAGTATTCTTTTAAGAAATTCTCAGTACTTGATCGTAGTTGGAAAGTTAAGGCAGTATGCTCCATCTCTGTGCCTCGGAGAGCACCTTTAGCCGCCGATCCTACGCCTGATCTCTCTCCGATCGTGCCAGATTCGCGATCCATCAGACTATGAGAGTGAAAGAATAGATATATGTCATCGTAACACACTTGTATACTATGCCTCCCAACTCGCAGGAGAGCAGCGTCGTGGATCTATTCTCTAAAAACCCTCTGTTCAATAAGTAAGGAGGCCTATGCTCAACGAGCGGTACGAGAATGAGCTGTTACGTTTTACATTAATAATTTTAAACTGCTATTCCGTAAGATTAGCTTCATTGAATTGTATCACTATTCTTCCAAAACAGCGATCAGTGTATCTTATTTTAATTAAAATATTATAAGAGATAGAACTAAATATTTTAAAGAAAACTGCCTCATTGGTCTAGTGGTTAGCATGTTCGACGACAGACATGAGGTCCTGGGTTCGAGTCCCAGGCCGGGCCAATTCGAAATCGATATTGAGTTTTCTATTAAGATTTTCTCAATATTTGCCCGAAGTTGGGACGTTGGCGGTGTGATCCACCCCCGTGCGTCGGAGAGCACGATAAGCCGTCGGTCCTGCGCCTGATCTCTCTCCGGTCGTGTCGGATTCCCGTCACACCAGACTATGAGAATGAAGGAATAGAGAGTGCACTTGTGTACTATAGCTGCCAATCCGCAGTGGAGCAGCGTGCTGGGTCTATGCTCTAAAAACCCTCTCTCATAAGAGGAAGGAGGCCTGTGCCCAGCAGTGGGACGTTAATGGGCTGCTACTTAATTACTTATTTTAAAGAACTCCAGCATGTATTTTAAGCGCTTTCCACAATTTTAAGCATCACAGTTGATATAATTTCAGATAGTTATAGTTGGTAATGAAAAGCCAATACAATACAGATATTTGAATTTGCTGAAGTACTCAAGAGATAAATTTTGCAATTTATGGTATATCTAATCAATGGAATACACCCCAGTTATCAATGACAATAGAAATAACAACTACCCTCTATAATGGCCTTAAATCGGTAACGAATCTATGTCATATGAAAAATTTCCAATCAACGTGCTCCTCAGCATTCACGGGGCGCTTGAAATTAATTGGAGATGTTTCAAACACAAGCCGACCTCAAGAAGATGCACTCGACTAGATGTGAATTGATTCGGCCTCAATAACTCGATACACAACAAATCAACAATTTTATATTAACATATTATTAGGTTGTACACTTTTAATTGAGTAAATTCTATTCGTAATGTTTTAGAATAATTGAATTCAAATTTTCTGCAACTTCAGGTATATAGCATGTTTACGTCATTATGTCAGTTACATCTTGCCAAATATTTTTTTTATTAATCAGCTTTGAACATTTGTGATACCAAACTTATTTTAAGTAATTTTATTTTTTTCAATTTCTATTAATCACTCTCTCCCTATATGCACATAACTAGTGGTGAATAACATACATAGCATCACGTCTCATTTCCATATAGGTGGCAGAGACCTTATACTTCCTACTATCCTTATACTTGCCAGATCCTTGAATGAAGGAAATACCTTCGCTTCTTTCATTCTCGTTAAACCTTTCATATAAGTTCCTCGGTTTAGAGTACTCTTGACCTGGTCCTTATTTAAAATGCCCTGGAACGTTCGCCTTGGTCTTTACCTTCCAACTTCTCCTTTCATTCATTCTCTCTACGTGCCCAAACTATCTAAGCATACCTTTCTCAATTTTAGTCACTACATCTTCTTTTATACAACGATAACACTTTGTGTTAATACAGTTTCTTACAGTGTTGTAAAATTATACATCTATTAAAAGCTCTCGTAAAATGTTTCTATCTAGGTACAGAGTTTAGAGTTTATATTTGTAGTTATTATGAACGTTTATAATAGAGCTAGAGAATATGTTATGATTGTTGATTTTACGGACACTAATAACGACTTTCGCGACATCACATTTTTTAATAGTCCTCCCCATGTTTCCAACTAAAACTCAAGCCCGTAACCTACTTTTATTGTTTGAATAGCTTATTGTAGCGAAATTATAACGTAGAGCGGAAGTAGAGAACATTTTCAGTAGGCGATTTGTCAACAATTTCTACTTTGCCGACGGGAAATTCGTCGACAGCCCTTGTAAAGGTCACAATCAACCTCCTTGACATTAGCCCCGAAGCGGGGATAGTATTGAACGTTATGCTACATATACAGCTAAGCCCAAACATTACGGTGCCCTTATCAAAGCAACCGAACTTCAAATAGCTTTTAACCTTTGACGCTTCGGCTTCTAAAAAATCTCCCTAAAAGTCATTTGTGCAAGTAAGGACTATTTACACTTCGTAGCAGGGTAATCTCAAATAAAAGATATTTAAAATATGATCGATGTCATTTTTGCCTTTGAATTGAATAATATTTGCCTAGAGTTTCTTTAGGGAAGTGAACGTTATTAATTTTTGTTAATTTTTTTTTTCGGTTATACACATATACGAAGTTCCAGCTTCGAATAGAATTCTTGTTTTGAAGTTTAAAATTATGAAGAACTATAATCATCCCATAATGATAATAACCATGAAGTTGGATATGTCTTAAATGTTCCTAGCGTAAAAGGACCATAAAGATAAAGAGATTGAATATTCCATTATTAATGGCGTCGCTAAATTCACGAATACTGAATATGATCCGATAAATATTGTCGATGGATGTGATGACGATGATGATGAGATAGAATAAATAATTCCCGAACAATTGTTTAAAATTTAACATAGATATATTTTCAAGATATTTATATCCAGTAGTGAAACCTTATCAGTTAAGTTGATATTTTAATTGTGTGTACACAAAATTCAAATAAATAGAAAAAAATACAACCTTAAATATCAAAAACTGTTAGGACATATAATACAAATTGTGTTGGAACTCTTCAGTTCATCGAATCATTGTTTTATTGCTTTTAATAATTTTACTGGTGTTTTCAACGTTGCAACGTTCTTTAAAAAAAGAGCCATGCAACAATGTATTATCTTTCATTTTGCATTATCCTTTTTACTCTATTATACAGAGAATATAACCAAAAATATTTACTCACAGTCATCAGCCCGTATAGATAAGCAAGCGTGCTTAAGACCATTATGAAAAAAATGCGAAATCATAAAAGAAATCGCTCCACAAGTATGGTTGTTTCTGTAATGAGATCCTATTTTGTGCCAGATGGGATCTCTCCGGAGACTGTAACGGCCGATGTTACACGTACATGTGCAAACAAGTTAATGTTTCTGCAAATAGCCGTACGTATACCTGTTTAATGTACAGGATCCATGTATCCAAATGTGACGTAATTGAAAATGGAAATTATGTAAGCAGTTGCGTACATTTCGTAGCCTAATTCGCTAATCGGGTCTGATCACGGTGGGAGCGATCCGTCCCCACCTGGGCAATTGGATATCTAGGGGGCACGGATCTCTCACTTACAGGCTGGTGCAGGTGCTAACCAGACATGGTTGCTTCGACAAGTAGCTGCATCAGATTGTTTACAGGGAGGTAACGCCTGCCTGCCATGAGTGTGATGCACCTGTGTTTACAGTGCAGCACACTCTGGCAGAATACCCGGCGTGAGGATCCCAGCGGCATCTATTGACGTTGGTTGGACGATACCTTTCGCTGGAGGACATAGTTGGCGCAATGTTCACCCGTGATAGGGAGTGGAGGGCAGTGGCCTCCTTCTATGAAAGTGTTATATCGTTGAAGAAGTCACATGAGAGGCACAGGGGGAACGCTGTGGACGCTCCTTTACTTTGGCGCGGGAGGTTGGGAGGTAGGAGGCGTCGATTTGCGCTTCTCCTTCCTCCTTCTTAAGTTTCCCAGAGGAATCTTCCGGAGTGCCAGGATATATTGCGTCTACCGATCCTCTGGTGCTCCAGTAAAGGATGCGGAGGGTACAGCTGGGTTTTAGTGGGTATTCTGGCTTACCAGCGAGTCCCACACAACCGATAAGATTTTACCCTGATCGGCGTGCATAAAGGTATTTCCCAGCGCAAAAAAAAGCCTGATTCGCTAATACGAATTGTGTATAGTCAATCGGAAGAGACTCATTAGGTCACAAATTTGAATCCTTGTAGGCTGGAAGAACTGATATAAAACACCAACTCACATTAACTAACAACGTTTATTTCCTTCTCTTAAATATATACTTGCACAACTTGACAACTTGCACTATACTAATAATGACTTCACCATTTGAATTTATTCAATTTAGCACTATTTCTCTTAAAACAACAGCACCACAAGGCAGCATGAGAGACTTTGAGCACACAATTGATCTGCTCCTTAACGTTACCTCGAATTGCATAATATTTCGTAACGTCACACATTGTTTTTAGTATTTTTAAGTGTTGCCACCTAATTATTTATAGTCTGACAGCATGATATATGAAATATTAAGTTTTCTTGTCGTACTTTATCACAGTTTACAGTGTGTTCCCCGCCTTTTTGTTGTAGCGGATAACTTGTTGTTTTAGCTGTTTTTTGACTCTCCCTACCAAAATAAGAACCTTTATTTAAACAAAATTATCACTAAAAGTATTTTACACATTTAATGTCATTATAATACTCTTTTATAATCCATAGTTTTGGTGTACAAGTGCCGCAAAGCTTCAACATGAGTTTTGATTAAAGATCTCATTTCCAATGTCTCAGGAAAAGTTGTTTTTTCAATAAGCATTCTCTTCAAGGTGAATTTAATTGAAATATGCTAAATAAGCTATTTTTAAAAGTCCTTTATTTTGAAAGAAATGACTGTAATGTTATTTACAGTGTAAAAAAACATCAAAAGCAAGCTCAGCACTTATCTCTAGTATACTTATGTCCGCATCAAATGTATCGAAACTTGTAGTGTAGTTGTAGATGACACAATAATATTGTGTTTCCATTCTGAATGAGAATAGCCGGAGAGGGCTTGAAAATACTTCAGAGGCTTGTGCTCGTATCTTGACCTTTAGACTGAATTTTTCGTACTAAGTGCAGTGTCATACTTTTTTAGTTTTGAATACAGCCAAAATTAAATTTTACTCTATTGTTAACGAAAGAGAGTTAAATACAAATTACAATTTTTATTCCTCTATTTCGTATTCAAACGCGTCGAGGATAACCAAAAGGATTTAATGTTATTTTATATGAAGAACTATATATTATGAAGACTATATTATGAAGACTTTGTTTTGTAGGCGGTCCTTTTTTTGTTAATTTTTTGATTTTTATTGAATCTGAAATAAACTAACAAATATGTCTGAATACACACCTAAAAAACGTATTGCTCATATGACACAGCACCGTTTAATTGAAACAACTTTACAAAGTGAAATTTACATCCAGCATATGACTAATACGCAAAATTTTCCCTCCTCCCCCCCCCACACACGCATACTTGGCTACCACCGCTTCACACATAATACATCTTATAAATATGGCAATGCAACAACAAACGAAAGCTCACTTCCATTTGATTAAAGACAGTTATATATTCTGCCACAACACACAGCCTTACTGTATGCCGTTGAGGAGTTCCATTGATCATCATATTTGACTACGACAATCACTTGATCACACCAACGATACAGTAGATAAATCTAATGTCCGGATAGACTATAGAAGATCGTTAATTTGCACCTGAGAAACGAAGAGTTCCGTTACTTTTTCAGGGATTCCATGATCGTAACCTTACCAAACTACCATCAAATTACTCTTGAAGTATATCCTTTCCAAAAATAAATTGAAATCAGTTCGCGTGATCTTCTTTTGAGTCTTCTCTTAATTTAAGTGACATCCAGAAGATTACCAGTTACTGATGAAATCTTTGGAAATGCCCTTCAATTTAAAGTATCACATCAAATTGCTTACACTGTACAATCATACAAAATAAAATGTTAAATTCTAACAATTACTAGAACTGTAACTTGTGTTGATGTTAGTGGTATAAACAAAATAAAGTACTCATGTTTTTTGTTTGTATTATCCTTATCCTGCTACTTGCTGAAATCACAATTAAACTTAATTTAATCTAAACTAATATTCCAATGAGGAAAATTTTGTTACGTTTTCACACAAAAACTACTCGACTAATTTCGAATAAATCTGTATATTCATTAAATTATGAAAGTAAGTGTGTATCTAATAATCTGAAAGGAAGTGATTAAAAACTAAGTGAAAAAAAACTTTTATGTTAACGAAAATCGAGCTATAGCACTTTCCACTGAAGAAAAAAAATAGTATTAATAATATGAATACTAAAGTTACTTTGTTTTGTATTGTTATTTAAAGACTATTGTCTAGTAATTGTTTTATCTAATTAATAAGTATGTCATAAAATCTATTTATACCCTTCAGAAGAAATCGAAATTCTTAATACATTTTTATGTAAAAGGTATTTTACGATTTTTGTTAGATTCCGCTTGAAATTGGTACTGTATTGAAATGAATTTGGTACTATAAGGCATTGTAATTATAATAATCAACAGCCTATGAAATAACTATAGGTCTCGTCACAGTAATGTAGATATTTTTATTCAGATTATTTAGTAGTAAGTAGCAGCCCATTAACGCCCCACTGCTGAACACGGGCTTCCTCACTAATATGAGAGAGGGTTTTTAGAGCATAGACCCACCACGCTGCTCCACTGCGGATTGGCAGGCATAGTACACAAGTGTACTCTCTGTTCCTTCACTCTCATAATCCGACACGACCGAAAAGAGATCAGGCGCAGGACCGATGGCTTAACGTGCTCTCCGAAGCACGGGGTGGAGCACACCGCCAACTTCCCAACTTCGGGCAAATATTGAGAAATTCTTAATATAAAACTCAATATTGATTTTTAAATTGGTTTGACCCGGGACTCGAACCCAGGACCTCATGTCTGTAGTCGAACATGCTAACCACTAGACCAATGAGGCAATTATTATATAGTATTGCATTAATATTATCTTTATGTATTGCAGAGTTATATTGCGATGAGGATAATATTGTAATAATTTTGTAATGACCCATATAATATAACGTTACAATGGTTTATTAAATCAATGTATTTTTAGTTACAATAGAAATAATCTTTTTACGTTACTATTTGTTACATAACAGAACTGATTTCGTATTCAACGCATTCATATGTACCGAATGGTGTACGCTTCGTAGCAGATATTGCTTCTTGTATCAAACACTTGGATTAAATTTGTATCACCATTTTATTATTAATCTATATAAGGCCATGATGATACAGTGGGTAGATACGAATTTTGTCAAAATTTACGGATTCAAATCCTGTGAAGGCTCCGCAAAGTTCTCTTTGTAATATTTATATGCTTAGTTGTTGACTATTTTTCGGTGTAGGAAAACATTGTAAGGAAACCTGCATATACCGAGACTAATTTTAGAATAAATGTAGCCTGCCAAGCGGTTGTAGGACATCATAGTGATTTTATGCCCTAAAACTCTTCTCTCCTTGGAGCAAAAAGTTTGTGTCCAGCTAAAGTTTATAAGCTACTTATATACTATGTGGTTTTTTTACAATTTATATGCGACAGGTCTAACTTAATATTATGAGAACTTTACAATTTCAAAATATCTATATCAAGCAGTTCAAATCTCGTTTTTTCCGCGTATTATTTCAATGTACGCCTGATATTTAAAAAATCGACTTACAATCTAAAATTATGGAGGTACCTTCGCGCCCTGTTCTGCGAAAAGCCCTTAACGAACTCAGTCGCCTTTTTCTCCTCATCATTATAATATATATAAAAAGGTAAGGTAAGTATCAACCCATTAACGTCCCACTGATGGGCACAGGCCTCCTCACTCATATGAGAGAAGGTTTTTAGAGCATAAACCCACCACGCTGTTCCACTGCGGATTGGTAGGCATAATACACAAGTGTACTCTCTATTCCTTCACTCTCATAGTCCCACGTGACGGCAATCCGACACGACCGGAGAGAGATAATATATATATTTAATTTATTCTATGCCGATTAGAGCGATACGTTCACTCTCATGCTTTTTTATGTTCTAAGTATGTAGTCCTTCAAATTATAGAACGATTTATCAATTAGATTTCTTTTAATAAAAGATTTAAATTTATTTAGTGACATCTTTTGAAGTTCTTCTGGGAGTTTGTTATGTATAGAAACATATACAGTTACCTTTCAATGGATTGCCAATTTTATGCAATCCATTAGATGTTACAGCAATTTTATTCTTATTTTAGGTGAATTAAGTTATATTAGGTGAATTCTCTTTTCGTAAAAGAGTTAATATTAATATGAACATACAAGTTTTCTAATATATTTACGGCGTGAACGGTCATTATTATAAATACATACTCTATACAATCTTTTGCTGGTATAGTATAGTGAATGTTCGAAAATAAATAAATATAAAAAAAACCTAAATAATGATAAAAAAAGATACTCCTTTGTTGTGGGTTCTTCCCAGTATAGGGCAAAAAGGAAACGAAACTGTGCTGATTAGCTGTTAAAAATATAAATTCCTTTAAGTTATATAAACAAAAAGCGAAGTTGCAGTGCACCTATAAATAAGCCCTGACATAGTTTCCTTGACGTAGACCTAAATTACTTCCCTATGCAACAATAAACCTCATAGACTCGCTCACAAACAAAAGCGGACAATATCGTCAGCTGGCTTTAATCAGTCGAGATTTGAAACTCACTTGATTTATTAACTGTAGAGTATTTTGCAATTAATGCAACGTAGTGGATCGATGCTCCTAAAATCCCATTTTCCTATGAGTCAGTAGGTCTCTGTCCAGCAATGGGACTTTAAAAGGACTTACAGAAAAAGAAAAAAGTGCTTACAAAGTACACATGCTATAAGTGAAACTTCTTTGGCAAAATAATCCTTAAGTCTTGTTTATATATATACAAATCTAAAACTTTAGATTTCCGCGACTTAGAGGGAGGGAAAAAGGTATGTTTGGATTTAATGAATTTAATCGTCATTAAAATATTAAAAGAATCGAAAATTAATACAAACAATTTATTGAAATCTCAAATGACGAATTGGAAATAAAAATGACTCGTTTTTTTTTTGTCAATATTAGATATTATTAATTGAATTTTGTTTTTGAATATAAAATTTAGTATAGAGAATTGATGAAATATTTCAATTTATGAAAAATGGTATATTAAATTATTAAATGCCGAGTGGCGAATTAAAATGCCATATGTTATTTGTAAATATTAAAACTACCTAACCTTCAAATGTATTAGTATAAAAAACGCTGCACATCTTTGTGACGCTAATCACGCGTTTCATCCGTAAAAATTTGTTTTCGCTTTTACCACGCAAAGATTTTATTTACATACGCGTCTTGTGATGGTGCCTAAAATTGAGATAAGTCGTTGCTCCGAAATAAATAGTAGCAATAAATAAAAACTTTGAAGCGAAACCAGCGCGTCTTGCAATCTGAAAAATATGTCGTGTTTATTCAATGAAATCATTTTAACACAGACAAAGTCGCGAGAACTAACTTGCGATAATAACAACAGCTACAATCTCTAATAATCATCGAAGCGTGTTATCACTTCAAACCGATATCCGGGTCGAATTATATACAACAAATGCAATCACGTGTATTTCTCTTATCAATTATAATTATTCAATTTAATAGGCGATAAATTCATAATTAATTTGTTTATTTTGACGCAAATGTTATTAGGAAATTATAATTGCTGTCGTTTGTATTAATTAATCGAGTGGCAAATTTCACGTGCAGTTTTGGTGACATCAGAATGAATATTTTTTTATTGCTGACAGGTTAGTGTTTGACTGTGATCACACCTGATGTTAATTGATGATACGGTCTAAGATGGGAGTGCGCTAATCTGTAAAGAGACATTTTAATTCATATCCTTTCTATACTGAACACAAATCTTGCTCGGCGGTATGTCTTTGCTAGAAGGTGAGTAACCACCAATCGAGACTAAAATATAATGAAAATTTGTCCTAACGGAGATTGTACCCGATATCTCTGCTAGCAAATCGGGTACTCGCACCACTGCGCCGCCGAGACCGTCAAAAATGCCTTAAAAAGTTTCAAAAACTCATAAAACGGAATTCAAGATTTTTGGCGACAAATTAGTTTGTAACAACAAAATAATACTATAAAGTAGTGAATAAAATTGAGAAAGGTATACTTAGATGGTTTGGGCACGTAGAGAGAATGAATGAAAGGAGACTGAGAAAAAGGATTTATGAGTCAAGAGTGAATAGTAGGAAGGGGAAGACCAAGGCGAAAGTTCCTGAACTAAATCCAGGACATTTTAAATAAGGACCAGATCAAGAGTACTCTAAACCGACGGACTTGTATGAATGCTTTAAGGAGTATGAAAGAAGCGAAGGAGATGTGCAAGGATTGTGGCAAATGGAAGGACGTGGTCTCTGTCTACCCTTATGGGAATGAGGCGTGATGATATAATAAGTAATGATATAGTAAGTACGTAAATAATATAATTTTTAAATAATGAGGCTTTCAACTAATATTTTTTACAAAATATAGATAGGTCCGTTTGTCGCATGTCACATTAAAGCCAGCCGTGGGGTAGGGGGAAATGAATCGCGCTCCTGAGTGCAGCTAAGGCCAATATGTCGACGCCCATCGCTCGTACCAGCTGTTTCATTGACATCGTAGTTTCAAGTAACCGATATTCTATCTGAACTATATATAGTTAAAACTAGTGAAACTTGGATGACTCGTTGATTTTTACTTTGGTTTTGTGGCTAGGATGCTCTAGATTAAGCTAGGCTCATCGCCCCAATTTCTGTTACTGTTTTGTATTTAACAAATTGACGAAACTACATCTCATTTTATGCAGAATTTACTATTGGCTTTACTGCGGATAGGTTAGTGCTTGACTGTGATCACACCTGATGATAAGTTATGATACTGCCTAAGATGGGAGGTATCTGATCTGATAAGAGGCAAGTTACCTCTTATGATCTCTTACAGCATCGTACTGGAACACAAATCACTTGACAAATTTATTCCGGGGATTGAACCTGAGTCTTCTGTTAGTAAAGCAAGTACTCGCACCATTACGAAAGCTGTCAAATTTTACGAAAATGTTCTGCATTTTTCGAAAATTACTAAAAGAGTCTTTGAGTATTTTGAGTTTTAGAACTTCGTACTATATAGGGTAGAAATTGATATAAAAGTAAGTAAGTAGCAGTGCATTAACGTCCCACCGCTGGGCATCCTCACTCCGAGGGTTTTTTATAGCATAGGCCCACCACGCTGCTCCACTGCGGATTGGCAGGCATAATACACAACTGCACTCTTTATTCCTTCACTCTCATAATGCGATGTGACGGGAATCCGACACGACCGGAGAGAGATCAGGCGCAGGACCGACGGCTTAACGTGCTCTCCAAGGCACGGGGGTGGAAATCTTAATAGAATACTCAATATTGATTTTTGATTTGGCTCGACCCGGGACTCGAACCCAGGACCTCATGTCTGTAGTCGAACATGCTAACCACTAGACCAATGAGGCAGTGAATTTGATATATTTTGGTTTAATTTATTTGTTTAATAGTTCATAAAATTCAAAAAAGTTTGACAACCAAATTTCACATCGAAGATACTATATACTAATGATCATGAACAAAAGCCATTTCAGACATAGAATTTTTGTAGAAAAATCTATTTTAAATCCAGACAATATAGTAATATACAAGTAGTCAAGCCAATGGATTACAAAGAAACAATAATACAAAATTTCTCAAACCACTTACGACTTGGAACATAAAATCTTCATTATAAACCCATAAATCCAATACTCGGGAAACAATAAAATTACTTCATCAATATTTTACGATCAATTTTGCATGAGTAGGTATATCAGAAATCAGTATTTTGGCTGAAGTACATAATTGGGAACCTTAACAGTATTAATGGCTCTAATCTTAGATTTAATATCCCGATCAAAACTTCGAAACACGCGACGAGATCGTAAACTGCGAGCATAACCACATCTTGCAAATAACTTTACTAATCCGTTATTTTAACAACTTAATATACAATATTTACTTAATTTGTTTTCTCAGATCTTCTTCTTATATATGTAAGTAAAAGTAAGTAAGTAGCAGCCCATTAACGTCCCACTGCTGGGCACAGGCCTCCTCCCTCATATAAGAGAGGGTTTTTAGAGCATAGACCCACCACGCTGCTCCACTGCGGATTGGCAGGCATAGTACACAAGTGCACTCTCTATTCCTTCACTCTCATAGTCCGATGTGACGGGAATCCGACACGACCGGAGAGAGATCAGGCGCAGGACCGACGGCTTAACGTGCTCTCCGAGGCACGGGGGTGGATCACACCGCCAACTTCCCAACTTCGGGCAAATATTGAGAAAATTTTAATAAAAACTCAATATTGATTTTTGAATTGGCCCGACCCGGGACTCGAACCTCATGTCTGTAGTCGAACATGCTAACCACTAGACCAATGAGGCAGTTATATATGTACCTCTCCTTTATTACAACGTGTTTGATTTCAGGGCCTCTAGACAAGTTACTTTCGAAGATTGCTAACGCTCAAAAAATGTATGGGAATGACGTTTCTAATCGAAAAATTAAACGTCATTCCCATACATTTTTTGAGCGTTAGCAATCTTCGAAAGTAACTTGTCTACGGGCCCAGAAGTGAAACTTCTTTGCCAAACAAATTTTTAAGTCTTGCTTATATTTATACACATCTAAAACATTAGATTTTCGAGACTTAAAGGGAGGGGAAAAGGAAGATATGTTAGGAATTAACTTGTCATGAAAATATTAAGTGTCGAACATTAATACAAAATAATTCATTGAAATCTCAAATGATGAATTGTAAATAAAAATGCCACGTGTTTTTTGTCAATATTAGAAATGATGAATTACATTTTGTTTTTGAATTTTATACTTAGAAAAGAGAATTTATAAAATATTCGTTATTTTTGGAACGATGTTCCTTATCGCGCATTTCGAAAGGAGAATAGACGGAAATAATTAAGACCAAAAAGTTGAAGCGACATACTAAATTTAAGACCAAAAGTTGTAAGGATACTTTTTATATACCGAAGTGGGGTAAGCGCGATTTTTTATGTTTTCGGTTAACAATGCCAGAGTTACCTAATTGCGTTTGTCTTTATTTTCGGTCGACAATGCCAAAGCGGCCTAAGTGCGTTTTTCTATATTTTCGGTCGACAAATGCCAAAGCGGCCTAAGTGTGTTTTTCTATATCTTCCATCGACAATGCCAAAGCGGCCTTAGTGCGTTTTTCTATATTTTCGGTCGACAATGCCAAAGCGGCCTAAGTGCGTTTTTCTATATTTTCGGTCGACGCTGCCAAAGCGGCCTAAGTGCGAATTTCTATATCTTCCATCGACAATGCCAAAGCGGCCTTAGTGCGTTTTTCTATATTTTCTGTCGACAATGCCAAAGCGGCCTAAGTGTGTTTTTCTATATTTTCGATCGACAATGCCAACGCGGCCTAAGTGCGTTTTTCTATATTCTCGGTCGACAATGCCAAAGCGGCCAAAGTACGTTTTTCTATATTTTCGGTCGACAATACTAAAGTGGCATAAGTGTGTTTTTTTTCTATATTAGATCAATAATACCGAAGTGGCGTTGGTGTGATTTTTTATATCTTTGGTTACCACTATCAAAGTGGCGTAAGTGCGATCTTTTATATTTTGTAATGAATTTTGTTATATATCTATAATCATTGTATGACGGCTATACAACGTCTAATGTATAGTCTACGTGACGACGGTTATTATTTATAAATCATTGTAAATAAAATAAAGTTGATAACTTTGTAAAGTAGTTTTTTACTCAATAAAAGAAAGTATACCCCAATAATTATACCTCGAATAGAACTTAAAATTAATATTTTTATAATGAGGAACTTGGTTCCTATCCGATGTCCTACGAAACCACACGTTTTTTTATATTTTATGAAAATTATTATATGGAATTACTAAATGACGAGTGGCAAAATAAAATGCCACATGTTATTTGTAAATATTAAAACTACATAACCTTCAAAAGTATTAGCGTCCGCAAAAAAATATGCGCCTAAAGAAGTTTCACTTCAAATTTTATTACATTATCGCGATTTGAACTACTTTAAAAACAGTTTTTAGTTATAGATTATTTTCCTTTCAATCAATCACTGTTAAAGATACTATGCAGATTTACATTAAACAGTACGGAAAAGATTTCAAGAGCTGAAAATCACTATCATTCGTCTATAAATATCACGGTGCCCATCCAATTTAATATCATTTATGATCCTGTCTTTCCTTTCCCATTTAAAAATGATGTATTTAGAATATTGCACTTTATAATAATTAACAATTAAAAGACGTTGCTTGTAATTTGTATATATAGAAACAGAACCAGTAAAGTAATAATATTTTTAAAACAATCTACATACATTATATTGAAATAATAAAATCATTAATGACTAACAATACCCCGCGGTTTCACCCGCGTAGATACCGACCTCGTGGCAGTGGAAAATCTACTAAGTCAGACTATTTGTTAACTTAAAAGTTTTTAACCGACTTCAAAAAAAAAGGAGGTTATCAATTCGTCTGTATTTTTTTTTACGTTTGTTATCTCATAACTTTCGACTGGGTGAACGTAAATCCGGTCCTGATGATGGCATCCATGAGAAAACCGGAAGGGTCTTAAATTTACATTAAGCATGTGCTCGATAAATGGACGAATAACTCAAGATCACTCCAACCGATTTCGATGATTCTTTTTTTGATTGGAAAGGATATACTTCAAGGGTTTTTTGATGATAGTTTGGTTAGGTGTTGATCATGGGATCCACGACAAAGCAATGGAACTCTTCAATTCTTAGGAGCAAATTAACGATACTCGGCAGAATCTTTTATAAGATCTCCGGATATTTGAGTCACTTACCGTTACTTCGGTATGGTCAAGTGATTGTCGTAGTTAAATATGATGATCAATGGAATTCCTCAACGGCGTACAGTGAGGGTGCGATTTTTGGCAGAATATATAACTGTCTGTAATCAAATAGCAATGAGCTCACGTTTGTTGCTGCATTGCAATATTTATAAGGTATATTTATGTATTATGCGTATTAGTTTTGTGTTTTTTCATGTTGTTGTTGTTGTGATTACCACATAAAAGACTGGTGATAGCGGTGTGGCAAAGTAACTAACCTGTAACGTACGAGTATTAGGTTGCGGGTTCGATCCCGGGTGTGACGATATCATTGTAAATTTAACTTTGTAAAGTTGTTTCATTTAAACGGTGCTATCTCATCTGAGTAACACGTTTTTTAGTTGTATAGATATTGAGATAAATTTGTTAGTTTACTTCAGACGCACTAAAAATCAAGAAATTTTAACAAAACATGAAATCTAGGCTCTAAAAAGTAAAAAATAATTGCGTATTATTTTTTAGAATTCTTCGTATTCTTATATTTGGAGCCGGTGTCTTACTTCATTTCAGATTATTAGATACAGATTTACATTCATAATCAATATATAGACTTTACTTTACAACGAATATATATCTAACTAATAGATTTTTAAATTTATAACATCGTTTACGTGGAATGTCCGACATTAGCAAATTTTAAAAATACGCTACAGGTATTAAAAATTCCTCATTTCAAGGAGTTAACTAAATAAATTTATAAATCGTTCCTCTAATTTTATGCCTGACAATAATAAAAACAGGTAGATCGGTGGGTGTCTTTGGTATCCTTGGAATATGAGCTAACTCACCAGTCGCAGGCCCAGTTATAAGGGTCGCTACAATTTTCTTCAGATTGACATTTTTTAAAACATATTCATTTCGTTATATCTTTTAAATAGAATGTCTGATTTTTAATGTCATTTAAAAAGTATTTTACAAGTATTGAAACGATCTTTAATAAAATATTTAATAGGATAAGGATTAATACAGAGCTATGAATTATATGGTGGTATGGTATGGATTATTGTCAGCACTATTAAATATAAAAAAATAGTTATGGTGGCTTAACTACAGTAATAGGACTTATGGTATGCTGGACTTTTTTATAAATATTAATACGTTCTATAATACTGTAGAACATTTTTTTGTTCTATCAATATTTTCCACAGCGCACGCATTGCCAGGTTTTTTGAGACAATTTTTTTCACCTCTTGGGTTACATTAATGTCTTTTTTTAGGAATTCATATAGCCTATGTCAAAATGTAATGTGTGAAAATGTAGCTTATTCTAATAGGGATTTTTTTTTTAAATCGGTCCAGTAGTTTGTGTGTGAAAACGATACAAACATACGTACATACTTACATACAAAAACACAAATGTTTCTTATTTATTTACTTATTCTTATTGCACACATACATACAAAATTTAAAAAGAAGAGAATTACAATATTATAGATATAGGCGTACAAAGGCGGTCTTATCGCTCAGAACAATCCTCAAGACAACCTTGGAGACAGTAGCCCATAGTACTGAGTAAGTGCAATAGAACAACCTATTATTATTACTACTACTACTACAAATCTACTAACGTAGGTACATACAAAATGAATATAAACATACATATATGTATATAGATAGATATATATTTATATACTCTATAAATTACATATATACCCATAAATAACTTAATAAACATACATAAATATCTAAATATACAAACATAATTAATTATTGTGGACTACTTAGATAATATTCTTTCAAACGTCTTTTGAAGATAGTCAAGGACTCAGATTGCCTAATCACTCGCGGAAGATCATTCCACAAATTTACACTATCTTCTTTATAATATCAATTTACAAAAGAACTAATATAATTTTGTAAAATATTATACTCGTAAGTTAAAACCTCAAAAGCATAAATTTACTGTCATACATCGAGACAAATCATCGCAGCTAATCAATGTACTAAGGAATTTCACTAAACATATATATAAAGAAATTACACTCTACAATAGATATACGTTTACAAATGATATAGTTAATAACTGCTATAGTATTGAAAAATATTACGAGCTACGAGTGTTCCGCCTAGTATCGATCTAAATAGAAACTGTTTGAAATGGAAAAGCAGATAGACGATTAAATTTTAAAATGCCATACAAAATCCTCGCACTGAACTCACTCACTTCAGCCTTGCTTTTAGCTTGATTTGCGTATCCAGCATACTCTGTACTTGCACTGTATTTGATCAGAAATTGTTGGTTGTCAATTGCAAATCTCAAAAACATATTAAAACAAGACAAAACAATACTTTTAATTTAATTTAATTTCTGAACAAACAACAAACGTTTGATAGGTAGGAATAGTTTCTAAGGTAAAGCGTATTAGCTGTTTTTACTTTATTCCAAGCATATTTTTCATATTTACTAACCTTTAAACCTTCTCTGTACTTCCACAAATAAACCAAAAGCTAAATTATCCAAATCAGTCCAGCCCTTCTTGAGTTTTAGCGAGACCAACAAACAGTAATTGATTTTATATATATAAATTTACGTACTTACGAATTGAAATCCTCATTTTTAATATGTTGATTAATGCAAAAGCCTACTGTATTCCTTCCCAAAATATAGATAGATATAATAAATTCTAATGTTATTAATATCCCTAAACAAACGTAGGTTAGTTTCCCTCCAAAAGTTATCACTTACACAATCATTTTATCACAAGATCTCCAAAACTATTCACCCGATTGACGTGAAATGAATACATATACTTTCTGTAACGTAAATGTTGACAAATAACCGATTTTCATATTTCTAATAAACATAATAAAAGTGTCTACATCTTTTTTATAGCCAAAGGTTCTTCATTAGTTAGCCTCGGTTATTATACCTCAATAAATATAAAATGGTTAAAAATAATACTATTTCAATTTGAAGCAACAGCGACAGAGAAGTAATCGTGGTTATTTTTCTGGCTTATTGTGTAAAATTACCGTCATTTACTCCATTTCAAGCACATTGCGAAAAGTGCTGGCCGACCGACAAAAACATTCCGGATAATAGCCTCATTCGGCACGAGCTACTGGCTACCTACTAATCATTTCAACCTTAGCGTTACACTGTCAGAAAAGCACGTCTATTTTAAAAATCATTGCTTTATTCTAAACATTAAAAGTTAAAGTCTATTTTCCTTTCTCAAATACAGTAAAAAAAAGTAAGTAAGTAGCAGTTCATTAAAGTCCTACTGCTGAGCACAGGTCTCCTAACTCATAGCTGAGCCACTGCGAGTTGGCAGGCATGGTACACAAGTGCACTCTCTATTTCCTCGACACAACCGGAGAGACATCTGCGCAGGACCGCAGGTGAACTTGCTAACCACTAAACCAACGAGACAGTGAAATATTATAATGTTGAAGGTTATTTAAATGATAAAGATATTTGGACTCGATTCCAGTTGCACATGAAAGCTAAACACATTGTAATCCACAAAACCAATATATAAATCAGTAACCGCTGAGTTTCTTGCCGGTTTCTTCGCAGAACCGATGTTAAGTATTTTACCAACGGACTGACTAACGAAGATTCAAAAATGGTTTTGAACCTACTAGAATAAAGAATATTTTGATTTGATTTGATTGAAATGGGCTTGAACTGCTCTCATGGTTTTATGCTAGCATAGTCTCAACTTTATGAACAACCTTCTTGTAACTGTTTTGTGGTTTAACTATGTAGGCTTAAATCTTTAAAATTTTACTATCATAGTTATCTTTTTCATATTCTTTCAAAATTAGACTTCTAATGATGACGATGTTATAATTGTTTCGCACACTACAAAGGTACACAACCAACTTTGTCATCAAGTAAGAAATCGTTTACATTATAATTTAAATGTGGTTCTTAATTTATTAAATGTCGACCCTTTATGAAACCTAATTTTTAATTTTCTATATATATAACAACAGAGTTTATGTGGCAAGAAATAGGATCTGTTTGAATTTCTTCAATAAATCATCCCACCGTATATGGACACTACGTCCCGTCAATAAATACGCCCACAGAGAAAACGATAACTTCGAAGATTTCTCTATAGTGGCTAGATTCGATTATAAGATAAAAAGTATCGTTTAGGTCAGGGAGCGATTAATCTTCTTGCCCAATATCGTGGGACAGGTACTTACGCATACAATGTGATCAAGCGCTAATTAGGGTGACATTTTTATTTATTCTAGTCTTAACAATGTATTGTGTGTAATGTGTAATGAGCTATTTATTTCAAATAACAATAACCTCTTGAACGAATTTCCGATTTCGGTTACAGCAACCAATCGCAAACTAACATGACAAGAGTGCACGAATGTATGTAGTCACTAAGGTTTCTGGAATATCAAAGACGACGACGTGGGTGATCCTCAGATGCTCCAATATTGTATAAAGAGGGTTTCGCTGGGTTTTAGTGGGTTTGTTTCTCTTATATCTGCGTAAATGAATTTCCCATCAAAAGAAATTTACTCCCTAAAATGTACCATAGGTCTAAACGGATTTGTCATAAAAGAGCAGGTCCAGATAGCTCTTTATGCGCATTGCATATAAGCAGCATTGTTGTTATTTCCGACAGATCTCTGATCGAAAAATGGCGTCGAAAGCTTGGGTGTCTAACTGCGGTTATAGTTACGAGGTTATCCGACATCATCTGGACACCAAGGGGCACGGATCTCTTTCCTTCCCTCCGATGCAGGTTTTAACCGGTCATTGTAGTACCTGCACCTGGTCGTAGGCCATGAAACACCTTCCTGTCATGAGTGTGTTGCTCCTGTAAATACGGTGGAGTATCCCGCGTGGGCACCCCAGCGATCTTGTTGTCGCTTGTTAGAAGAGATCTTTCACTAGAGAGAGTAATTGTTGGTGGTAGAAGTTCGCTTCTTGCTTCAATTTGCCAAATGAATTATAGGGCTTCACAGCCGGTGTTATACAGGTCATTAGTATGCGGTAAAGGGACCTCTAGTAACCTCATTCATGGATGAGGAGTGATCTGCTGAGTTTAGTAGATATTTTAGTATCTCCGAGTCCCCCACCCAATTGGGGAAATTATTTCAGCGGGGTGCGTGAAAGCATTTCCCAGCGAAAAAAACAAAAAGCATTTATGTTTTTATTTTTTCAATGAAGTCTTACTATCACTTCAAAACAAACAAAGTGTTAAGCTCCTATTAATGTACCCTATCTGTAATTTTTACCGATGGCTATTAAAATTAAGCACCGATTAGAAGGTTTAACCTACCAACGGTTTTTTGCTTTATGCGGAATTGATATTAAAAATTCTTTAAATTTTCCTTTGTTCTTTAGAATAAAGATTAGCAATGACTATATTTTTTACTTTAATACCGATGGCTATTAAATTGAGCACCGTTGGGAAGGTTAAACAAACGGTTTCTTGCTATATGCCTTATTGATATTGAAAATTTTTAAATCCACGTTTGGCCTTACGATGATGATCAGCAATTTGTATAAAGTATGTATAGCCATATCAATTATCTTAGACACTGCGTTGTCTTACGGTGCAAATCCTATGTCCGTATCCATGATACTTAAAAGATCTCAACGTGTATTTTTAAATATAAATTTTAACAATTATTTTTTATTTATTTTCAGATTCTATTGGGACCTTTGTATGCTACTGTTACTGGTGGCTAACCTCATCATTTTACCTGTCGCCATCTCCTTCTTCAACGACGACCTCAGCACGCGATGGATAGCTTTCAACTGTTTATCAGACACCATATTTCTTATAGATATCGTTGTTAATTTTAGAACAGGTAATTTCACAATGCTATTTTTAAAGTACTATTTAAGTTTCATTTCACTTAATTGAATCTTTGATATACTATGTTCAGATTTATTCCTTATTAAGAGTTATTATAATTCTTAACTAAACTTTTTAGAATTTCCTCTATTTTGGAAAGAGATACAAATATACTTCTCGAATTTTGTAGTCGTGAAAACTCTTATGTTGTCGTATAACTTAAAAAGATTCTCTAAAATGACATATATCGGAATATTGATTATGGAATTATTATAAAGAATTAGCAAACGTTAGTTAAGAGCTCTTGCTTCGCTAAAAGGTATTCTAGATTTAGTCCCCGGTTAGATTTAGTCCCCGGACTAGTGATAACTATCAACTACGATTGTCAGATGTTATCCAAGTCAAAGACTAATCTGAACACAATATGTGTTAAAAAGGAGTACATTAAAGCGTTAATCTGGAACTAACCTGAATGGCTTTCCCCTTTATAACCAAGGAGATCGATGATACATTTTCGACATCAAAATGTCACTTATTAAAAGTACACAGAGACGCAAAATCAAGTTTATATATTTATAATATTTCATAAAGTAGACTTACAACTAGTTTTGGGTATCTACAAAAGTACCTTTCCTTTTTCAGGAATTATGCAGCAAGATAATGCAGAACAAGTGATATTAGATCCAAAGTTAATAGCGAAGCACTATTTGAGGACATGGTTCTTCCTTGACCTCATCTCTAGCATACCACTAGATTATATATTCCTAATCTTCAATCAGGTAAACGTACGTTGCAATTTGGCCGTGTTCTTATTACTAGTTTTAATCTGTCTTTTATGTTCTTGATTCTGTTTCAGCTTGGGTGTTAATTTGTTTTATAGCGAGAATTTTATTTTTTGTATTTTTTTATCTCATTGTGATTCTTATCCAACCGCCAAGAGAACATTCTACGTGCCTTCGTGTTTGGTTTAGTCTCTCGTATATTAAGGGTTTCTATGAAACCTTGCAGAGGTTTGGTTATCGCACATTAGACATCTTCGATTTTTTTTTCACATCTATATATCTGCACCAAATCATTCATAACCCATATGAACCTGAAGTTATCTCATTTATTTTACCCTTCTTCGCTTCATTGCTACTATCTTTAGGTGATATTCCGATCGTATGGGATACTGAAAACTTTTATCTTTTTAGGGTTATGGCGTTTTATGAGCACATTTCTACTTCGTGCACTATCTGTTCTTAAAAGTATCACATCATTTTCTTCTGGACTCTCTTAATCCACTATTCGATTACTGATATGCACGATAAACTCTTTAAAACTATTCCTTTACATTTCAACATCAGTTTTATTAGACGCATGATTTTCATGGCATTTTTTTGTAAATCTTAAATTAATTTAGCTTTTTTGTCTTTTATTTTACACAGCACTAATAATAATGAGATATTAGTATACTTAGTCCGCTGTAATATGCAACACGACCAAATTGAACTTTTACTATTTATATTAATATATCTTTACTAACATATATGTACATTTCTGGACATAATAATAATATTGCAATGATTTAACTTAATTATAAATCTCATGTACATCATTTAACTCAATATAAATTATAAATACAAATTCAGGCTTCATTAATATTTTATCTGCATATATATCCTACATGATATATTGAACATTTTTTAAAACATAGCTATGATATGTAAATTATAATGCTTCAGCACTTTTCTTTGGCTGACGAATTTTGAAACTTACAATTTTCAGCAAGTATGCATGTTTTTTACACTTCTCATGTATAAACATGTTAGGGATTGAGTCTTGATACTCTTGCTGTGCTATCCAGACATCAAAAGAACATATATGAGCATTATTAAATCATTGTATTGGTTATAATTACAGGATTTTAGTGAAAGCTTTCAAATTCTTCATGCGGGTCGAGCACTAAGGATACTACGGTTAGCAAAACTTTTATCCCTGGTTCGACTGCTCAGACTTTCCAGGCTCGTCCGATATGTATCGCAATGGGAGGAAGTATATGTAAGCCATCTATCACCTCTTCTAGCTTTAATTTTTTGCCCATATTCTTACTTACTCACTAACACTGCCCTAATATACATAACGCTCACATAAACTAACACTGGATTGACACTAATATAGTACTAAAATTAGATGTATTTTTACTTTATTTGATATTGGACTGATTGTGATGTATTCAAAACTTTTGTATAATGTTTCAAATTGGCTATTATAATCGATTTGTAAATAACTGAGACTGTGTGCAAAATATTAATCTGTTACTTTAAAATTTCAAATGTTTCTAGTCTGTAGCGTTCCTAACGACGTGTCATTGGAGTTTGTTGTAACCCTCTACTGTGCCATTGTCCCACCCTCCACTGTATGTGAGCCCCACGTCCCGCTCTGCACTTCTCTACTGCTTCTCTGCAAGCTTCTTTCTGCCTGAGCACGCTCTCACTCGAGATATCTCAATCTGTCTCTATCTTGCGCAAGCGCCGCGTCGCGCCGCGTCCGCCGCGTTTGCCGTGCCAAACCGACCCCCACACTCACGTGATATTTGATTTGCCAGATTTGTTTATTATTTTTTGCTGCTTTTTAAAGCCTTTAGAAGATGCGCTGACGCCGAAAGATTCACGTTCAATTTTATTACCGACATCCAAATAGACAACCCGAATTAACGATAAAACAGTAATCAGCACAGTATGCAAAAAAACCAATAGATTGCGGTATACGGTAAATCAAATATTATCATACGTCCGTCGCTAGAGTTCCTCGAAGTCCATAGAAGCGGAATAATGAAATAATAATGCACCGATATTATAGATGATTAGCCACATAGTAGGTGAACCCTCACGGTAGTAGGGTGCGGAGAGTCAGTGAGAAGTGGATACGGGGAGGGTTGTGGCTGCGTCGCAGTGACGGTGTTGTGTGCAGATGAGCCCCGCTCCGCAGCCGAGCGACGAGCCGGGCGCCGCGGACCCCGCCGGCTCGCGCGACCTCGCCTCGCAGGTGCCGCATGCGACTCGCCGCGTCCGTAGCGTAGGGGCCTAGCCCGCGGCCCACTCGTGTCGGTGTTAGTGCATCCTGTGTGCCCGCACGCGCCCCGCCCCGCCCCGCACCACCCGCGACGTCTCCGACCGCCGACCCCGCCCGCGCTCCGGGCGCGCCTGGCTCTCTTCCTACTATCTCGTGTTTCTCGCTTGTTTTCTAGATCTTGCAGAATCTTCAAAAAAAGCGCACCGAAAGACGGGGGAGGCTCGGCTCCGACGTCGCCAAAAAGAAGGGTGACACCAAAAGCAATCTGATCTTTAAGGTAACCAGGGTCGGCGCGAGCCGGCGCGCATGTGCTCGTTCGCCCGCTTAGCATGCTGCCGGCGCCGCCCGGCGTCGTCCACCGCTGCGCTCGCTTCGCTTCCTCTCTTTCGTTCGTTTCTGTCTCCGACCCCGTCCCGCCGGCGGCCGCGCGGGGAGCGCCGGGCGGCGGGCAGCGCCGGCCGCGGCGGCTCGGGCCCGCGCTGCCCGCAGGCCCGCCTCGCGATCGCATGTTCGCTCGACGACTCGTCTCACGCGTTCATACTTTATTTCTCACTTTTACGAACCCATCGGTAGATATCATCGCGATGCTTGATCTCGAGCGTCCTTGTCGCGCGCAGTCCGCACGGCTTCCTTTAGAGGTGAGAATTGTTCGACTATGCGATGTTAATCTTGTGCTTATTTTTCCTCAGTTCCTCAATATGGCGTCAGTTTTCATGCGGATATTCAATCTGATCTGCATGATGTTATTGATCGGGCACTGGTCTGGTTGTCTACAGTTCCTCGTACCGATGCTCCAGGGATTTCCGCCAAATTCTTGGGTCGCCATAAATGAATTACAGGTACCTCTTAGTTTTATTATTCAATTTCCTAGTATTACATAACGTCAGTGGCAATAAATCTATATCAAATCATAAAATCGTAAAGTTTAAATGTAAACAAAATGACTATTTTTTTAATTAATTCATAATATAAATTTCGGAATGCTCCCTTCTAATTTCTGTTTTATATTATAGGAAGCCTTTTGGCTGGAGCAATACTCTTGGGCGCTGTTCAAAGCGATGTCCCACATGCTCTGCATAGGGTATGGCCGATTTCCACCGCAATCATTAACAGACATGTGGCTCACAATGCTCTCCATGATTTCTGGAGCAACTTGTTACGCCCTGTTCCTCGGTCATGCAACCAACCTCATTCAGAGTCTTGACTCATCGAGGAGACAATACCGTGAAAAGGTATATTTTATAACAATTACTTTTCATAAAAGATCTTTACAGGATTCAACATCGACTATATCTAAAATAAAATATTGCACAATATGAGCTGTTATGAACACCTACATTGACTACATTGACCTACATTGTTTAACAAATTAATTATTTTTAACATCAACCCTCGATAAATAATGTTGAGTTTGATTAGAACCTATAATAAATAAGTTTACATTTAAATGTTACTCTAGTCACCGCGATCATTTTAACAACCAGCCTAAAGTCCTTATTGCCTGTTTCAGAAACTCGACGTGAGTATAAAGAGAATGGTCGTCAAGTGCTCCACTTTTAGTTGTTGTTTATTTCACTGTATCATTTTTCGCACTTCTTCCTGTCTTTAAAAAATCTAGTGTAATACTTGTTAATACATTGTCTTCTATTGTTGTATCGAGAAATCACTAATTTATCACTAATGGGTGTTCATGACAGCTTTCATTCTTCATATTACCATTTTAAAAATCTCTGATATATTTTTATGCCGTACTAATCCATCATCTGCTTGGCATAAATGTTCAAACTGTAGATAGAGTTTAATAAAGCGCTGCGTAAAAAACTGAAAATTTCATTTTAATATTTATATGCACCATTGAGATTTATGAGCAAATTGGGTGTTCCTAAACTTTATACAAATAAATGTACACTAGATTAACAATGGAGAAATCACCAATAATTGTATAAACACTAACTAAATATCTATCCAATTACAGGTAAAGCAAGTAGAAGAATATATGGCATACCGAAAATTACCCCGCGAAATGAGACAAAGAATCACGGAGTACTTTGAACATCGTTATCAAGGAAAGTTCTTTGATGAAGAACTTATTTTAGGTGAATTAAGCGAAAAACTAAGAGAAGATGTTATCAATTACAACTGCAGATCACTTGTCGCTTCTGTGCCATTCTTTGCAAATGCCGATTCTAACTTTGTGTCAGATGTAGTTACCAAGTTACGTTACGAAGTCTTCCAGCCAGGTAAGTTCTGAATACATATTAACATTTAAAACACAATTTCAATGCGCAAGATATGTATAGAGTAATCATTGAATATTGTATATCTGTCTGTTTGAATATTTACTACGACGTTCATAAAAGAACAAAGACTAAATGATATATTAACGAAATAACTTGAAAAGTGCATGCGTACAAAGTACACATGTCAGATGTGAAACTTCTTTGGCAAACTAATTTTTATGTCTTGTTTATAGTTATACAAATCTAAAACCTTAGATGTTAGAAATTTTATCAATTTAATTATCGTTAAAATATTAAGTGTCGAAAATTAATATAAGTAATTTATTAAAGTCTCAAATGGCGAATTGCCACGTATTCTTTTTCAACATTAGGAAGTATTAATTAAATTTTGTTTTAAAATTTACCATATAAAAAAGACGATTTACGAAAAAAATATTATATTATTAAATGACGAATGGCAAATTAAAATGCGACATGTTATTTATAAAAAAATTAAATATTAAAACTAACGAACCATCAAACGAATTAGCAAAAAAAAACTACTGCACACTTTAGTGACGTCAATCAAGTTTCTTCCGTAAAAAATTTACCATCATGCGCCTAAAGTTTCACTTCAAAAACTTTATAAAATTACAGTTATTTTTAAACAAATTATATATAATTTCAGGTGACATTATCATAAAAGAGGGAACCATCGGCAATAAAATGTACTTCATTCAAGAAGGAATCGTAGACATCGTCATGGCCAACGGCGAGGTGGCAACCAGCCTCTCAGACGGATCCTATTTCGGCGAAATCTGCCTTCTGACCAATGCACGACGAGTCGCTTCCGTCCGCGCCGAAACATACTGCAATCTTTTCTCTTTATCCGTGGACCACTTCAACGCTGTGTTGGATCAGTATCCGCTGATGCGGCGAACCATGGAAAGCGTAGCCGCCGAACGACTGAACAAGATCGGCAAGAATCCAAATCTAGTGGCGCACCGGGAGGACGACACGACGTCAGAGGGGAACACAATCAATGCGGTAGTGAACGCTCTAGCGGCAGAAGCGGAACATGTGAGCCTGTCGGACGATAGCGTGGCGAGGCTTTCGGAGCGCTCTCTGGGCCTAGCGTTGCAGCCGCTACAGGCTGCGTCGTGTCGTATGGCCGGCGTAGCGCTGCCGGGCCTGGGCGTGGCGGCGGCGCTGCCTCGGCCCAAGTCCGAGCACGACTTCAGCTCGGCACAAGCCCAGGCGCCGCCGCTAGCCAGCGCGGCCGCCTTCCACAAGTCGGACGCCGGCATCGCCCCCTGACGCCGCACGCTGTGCTAGGCCGCGGCCAGACCGATAGCAATACTAGGCTTAGTGCGAGCGCGCGTCGCCTCGCTAGTTGTAGCGTAGACACGAGTATTATAGCTGCGACTTCGCCGGGCGCGCGCCCACCGCGCCCGCTGAATCTCATTTTGTGATCTTATACTTAATTCTCCTGTGTTATAATTTAGGTTAAATTTTATATCATTGACGCTGCGTGGAAGCGGATACGCGACGTATTCCAGTTGTATAGTTATACCTGTTATTATATTGAAGGACGAAACTATTGAGTCTTTATAGAGATACCTTGCCACTGAAGAGACGAATGATTATATAGACTAGACTGAAATGTAAAGATATCACTATTTTATGCTCTGTTGGCGTACGAAATAGTCCTATATTGTTGACGGATACGTGACTATCGTCGACCGAATTATGAACGTCGGTAATGTGATTTTAGGGCGTTCGCGATAGTGACGAAAACGACGATATTATATATTTGAATTGTTAATAGTTATGTAAATCCTGGAGCGTAGAAGAGTGTAGATCGTTGCGGAGCTGCGCGTCGTCCGTTCGCCGACACCATGTGCCATACCACGCGTAGGACGCGGCGGGGACGCGGGCCGCGCTGCACAAGCGACGCACAACGTACTACAGACCTCATCGATTCAATAGCACACTGACGCTTTCTTATTTTTAATATTAAGTAGTATAACTACCGATATCGGACCTACCGTTTGTCTCGGTTTCCTAAGTAGAGGTGGATCAGTAGCGCTTCGAACCATTTCTTTATGTAAATATTGTAATATTAACGAGGATTTGCCTTTAGCGTGGTTCGTTTTATAGAAGTGATAGGGGGACGCTCGTCGGAGCGAACCAGTCAATTATCGCGCGAGCGCGTCTCGTTTTTCGATGCACTACAACACTTGGTACCTTGTTTTTAATTGTAGGTGAAAATAATTTATTGTCGATAGTGATCATTTAGTATGAGTAAGTAGGCCGGAGCGATAACAAATTCGGACGAATTACGGTTATGTGATAGAGCAGCAGTGGGCTGCAGAGGGCGCTGCCAACGCCGGCTCGGCGATACTCCACATGTATCTACTGACAGAATATTCACATACTCGTATGCATGAACGACGCTTACCCTTCTTTCTGGACTGCGATCTTATTTAGACTATGTCTAGCAATTTTTTCTGCAAACAGTTAATGCGATTAGTGGTTTTGCAAGCACTTCACGAACTTTTTAAACTTTTATTAGCAATTATAATATAGATGATCGCAACGATTAACATATCCTACGATTAGAGTAGAGTAGTCGTTGAGCCGACCGCCGCCGGCGCCGCATTTTTTGGCACGTTTCATCGTTGACTTATTCTTATAGTGTCATGACAATTTGTAAAGATAATTTTGCAAAATGTTGAATTTTTAGCCAAAATATAGTTAATGAATGACGAACCAATACGCAGTAGCTTATTAGTAGATGAATGCAGCCTAGTTCTCAGTTTTGGCGACTAACACCAACACAACACTTTGTATACTCGGTGATATTTATACTGTTGAACTAAACAGAGTGACGTAAGTCAATTTATCTACAAAGAGAGGATATAATTGCGTTTTACTCCCAGAGGCATTTATTTGTTGTTGTTTTATCTAACATTACCGCTTTTGTAAATTATATAAATTTTATAGGAGAGATCTATTTTTATTGTGAAGTTGAACTGCTGAGATATAAGCAAAGAGAAACCTATATTAAATCAAGAGTTTTTTTTATTGATACTGTTAATTATTAAATAGTTATATTATACTGATTTCTGGTATCTATTTTCACCAAAAGTGCTCATCGCTGTCAAAAAAATTAGAGGAAATGCATTAAAGAATGAGAAAAAAGTATTTGGTTTTATTCTATTCTTAAATATCACCTACAAAAAAGAAGATTTTACTTCCATAAATATGTGTGAGCATAATGACATGGTGATCAATTTCTATTTATAAATTCCCAATGTACGAACGGAAATCTGCTGGATGGATTACATTTGCTACACTAACCGTGGTTGTAGCCTCTAACTGCCACATTGGTCTAGTGGTTAGCATGGTCGACTACTGACTTAAGGTTCTCGGTTCGAGTCCCGGGTCGAGTTTTCTATTAAGATTTTCTCAATATTGCCCGAAGTGGGGAAGTTGGCGGTGTGTTTCACCCCCGTGCTTCGAAGAGCACGTTAAGACGTCGATCCTGCGCCTCGTCTCTCTCCCGTTGTTTCGGATTCCCGTCACATCGGACTATGAGAGTGAAGAATACAGAGAGCACTTGTGTACTATGCCTGCTAATCCGCACTGGAGCAATGTGGTGGGTCTATGCTCTAAAAACCCTCTCTCATATGAGTGAGGAAGCCCGTGCCCAGCAGAGGGACGTTAATAGGCTGCTACTAACCTTACCGTGGTTTATAACATCGGTGTGTAATCGATTACTACCAGACGTATTTTCGTAAACAAAATTGTTGAAAACAAAAGGCGTAGGGAAAGATTTTATGGATGACGAAAGAAAGCTATTACTTAAATAGAAATTTCAAATAAACACCTATACATATATACGGATATGTATTCATTGCTACAACAAGCTCCCAGAAGGAGTTACAAAGATGTCCCTTAATAAATTTAAATCTTTTATTAAAAGAAAACTAATTGAGAAATCATTCTATAATTAGAAAGAATACTTAGAAGACAAAATAGCGTGGGAGTGAATGAATTGCTCTATATGTACTCTTCTGGACACATCTATTGGCCCAACTTAGAGTTTAGCTTTCGATGGCCCCTACCGAAATATTATTGCTAGATTGAAGAAAAACTACTGATGCAGTTTTAAACCTGGTACTTTTTACTATCTTTTTCGATCGTAATGTTTTAAACTTGAATTCAGAATACCACACGACATGGAGCTACGCCTAACAAGTCGGGTATGCGCCTTGATGAAGGCACTTGATTATTGAATAAAAAACATGTTCAATTTAATAAAGGTTTAATTTAATAACGCGTGTTGCCTCCATAGGCTTCTACCACAGCTCTCATACGATTAGGCATAGAGTTTATCAACCGCTCTATGAAATTTTGGGGGATCATCTCCCATTCCTCTTCTATGGCAGTTTTCAACTCCTGCATCGTCTGGGCAACTGGCTGACGAGCCCTAACAAGTCTTTTTAGCTCGTCCCACATGTGCTCAATGGGGTTCATGTCTGGGCTTCTGGCTGGCCAGTCCATAACTGTGATGTTCACACCCCGAAGATATTCCCTGACGATGCCGGCCGTATGGGCTCTTGCATTATCATGCATAAAAAGGAAATTTGGGCCCACATAGTCCGCGTATGGCATCACGTGAGGTTCTAAGCACTCACGAATGTACCTTTCAGCATTTAATGTTGGCAGCCGTGGTCCCGTAACAATCTCAAGTTGAGTTTTACCGCTCGCGGATATACCGCCCCAGACAGTCCATGAGCCACCGCCATAAGCAACCCTCTCTTCAAAGCAGCATTGTGCAAAACGCTCCCCCTTACGTCGGTAGACCTTCTTCCTTCCATCATTGCCATGTAACACAATTTTAGACTCATCAGAAAAGAGTACACGGCTCCAATGCTGCTGAGTCCAATTTAAATGAGTGCGCGCGAAATGAAGGCGCGCTGTTCGATGGGCTCGCGTTAGTTTGGGGCCATTAGCTGGCTTGTGTGGTACCATATCGCGTTCTTTTAACCTTCTCCGAACTGTTCGAGCGCTCACAGATACTCCGTGGAAGTCGCGAAGTTGGTTTTGTATCTCAATGGAGGTAAGGTGACGATTTCTCAAGCTGGTCGTCACGATGAATCGATCCTGCCTTTCAGTTGTGACCCGAGATCGTGGCCTTCCTTGGCGACGAACAAAGCCGCCAGTCTCTAGGTACCGCGAATAAACATTTCGGACCGCAGATCGACTTAAATTAAGTTGAACACTCACATTTCGTTGGCTGTGTCCCGCCTGGATAAGTGCCACAGCTTGGGCGGCGACTTCAGGCGAAGTATCCATTGATTATTGATAGAACCTTACCTTAATGGTAAGAATAAGTAATGTTTGTTGCAAAACCAATGAGAAAAATCACACTTTCAAGAATTAAATCCGAGTAAACCAATAAAATCAAGTTTTTTTTAGTATTCGATTGTTTGTTAACAACGAACAGGCTCCAAATTGTCTTTTGTTTCTTTAAATTCTGTGTTCGAAATTCAAAAAAAGACTATTGAATGAAATTATGAATGTGCCAGGTTCAAAACTGCATAAAAACTTTTTGCTCGACCTAATATAAAATTTGAGCTAGGACCAAACGAAGCTGAAATGCAAGGTGGGCCAATAGATGTGTCCAGAAGTATATATTATTTGTATTATATTAAACTTTGGGGATTATCATTTTTATTGACGTATAACTTTTGTAAACGACATTAATTAGACAAATTACTATAATTTTAAATGGATAACAACTATGAATTTCGAGTTGCTGGATCTCCAAGTTGTAGCCTAATTAACTAATTCAGAGTGAACGCCGGTATACTTTGCTATGTCACTTGCCTAAAAAACAACCAATCATACTTCGTCTTCACTAAGAGCTGCTTTCTTTAGAAATGCTGCTGTGATCATATTCATACCAAATATGTCAATCATTTCTTCGGAGACACCAACTCTCTTAAAAAAATTGTCTTAACTATACCTGGATTTACAGAATTGACTCTCACTTTCTGTGCAGCAAATTCCAAAGTGGCGCATTTGGTGGGCATATCAAGGAATCTTTTAGTCAGGCAATAAGCAGCTTTAGGTGAATATGGGATCTCTGACACAAAGCTTAATATATTAATAATGTTTCTTTTACTCTTTAGCAAATGTGGTGTGGCTCGATGTATAATGAGATCTGGAGCCCGACTTTTGACAGCCGCCATGCGATTGTAGTTTTCAACATTTCCCATGATACGTCCGGAAAAGTAAAATTCTTACGTTATTTAATCATATCTAACCTTCTTTAAAAGTTTTCAACCTTAAAAACTTGTTCCACCATTATCTAATAACTTCGGCAACAGTTATATCTGCAGTAATTATGAACGGATCCCTCTTGCCTTCTCGCATGGATTAGCAACATTTTGAAGATTTATTAAGTTACACACCATAAAAAATAACTAAAAAAAAATTTCTCCAACAAATTCACAGAACATTTTTTGGTGTGAACCACCCTTCACACTTGGGGGTGTAAAAAAAAAGTTATAAACCTATTTTCTGAATATATCATGTCCCGATGGTGTTGAGTTTTTTCCTCGGCTTATTTAAGAAGAAGCAAACTCAAACTTAAATCTATATAACATTAGTTAACGACCAAAATTTACAAAGCTGCATGGTATAAAACTGTTGCCTTTGCTATTCTAAGAATAAATTTACAAAAATATTGACAGCAGACAGCTCGCATACAGCTGTCATAAATGCCGTGGAGTTTATGGAATATGGTTGATAGTTGATACTAATTCAGTTCTTGTTCATGATAATTTCGTGCTAATAACGTAACGATTTCGAAAATGGGAAATCAATTAAGATGATATAACTAGTAGAGTTGATTAATAACCTACTTTATTGTTATATTAAGTCATTGTAATTCAGCAATAAATCACGTGTTAATTGTGTATATACAACATGTCTACTAGAAGAGCAAGAATAAAAGCTGTTACTTCATTACCGCCCAGAAGAAAGAACCCTACAGCTTTAGAGAAAGCAAAGGAGCCTGAAAAAGTGAAGAGTCCCCGCCCTGCTTCAGCAGAAAAAAGATCACCGCGTGTTAAAGTATCCGAGAGCAAAGTTAACGAAAATATTGCCCCCAATAATGTCGAATTAGCAGAGAAATTATCTACTCTAACCGCATCATTACCAAGCCCAGTTAAAGTGAACACACCCATTATTCCTCGTACACCAGAAAAAAAACTTAACTCAAAAGATAATAATAAAAATAATGTTTTTGCTTCACCAGCGCGAATAGATAGCCCTAAAAAGACTTTTGCTTCGCCCATTGCTCCCTCTCCGAAAATCAATAGAATTGTAGATCAGCATAGAGCAACATCACATAATAGACAAACTCCTACACCCCAAAAAATAAATGAAAATAATGAAATACAAATAGCTGATAAAATTATAAGTAAAATAAATCATAAGGTTAAATCAACTAAGGATAATACTAAAGATGGTAAGAACAATATTTATATTTTTTGTATAAATCTTGCTATTCCCCATATGACTATCAAAATATTTTATATATAAGTACTCTATTTATCTTTACATGCATTTAGTAAAATGCTTTTAATTTATGATTACAAACATGCTTTATGTTTTATTCATATATATAAATTCTCTGTGTATGAATTTGAATTCATAAACAGCTTGTCTGATTGATTTTTTGTATATGTTCAGGTAGGTTCAAGAATAGTTTGCATACATAACTCAATAATATTTCAACTATTTATTATTATTTACTAGATTCTTTTGTTTTCTTTAAAAATGTTAAAAAAAGAAATTGTTAAGATACAACACCAAACTGACAACCTTTCAATCATTAAAACTTTTGCATATTGTGTGTTTATTACCTGATACTACCTTTAATCTGCTAACTGAGTGGGACTTATCAATACATCAGTCACAAACACTATCGGGAATGGGTAGGATATATGAATATGTCCTCAAAAATAATGTTGTACCCTGGAACGGCTGGAAGACATATTTTCAAACTTCTATGATAATACATCATTTGTATGTGTCTCCATATAAATTTAATATGCTGATGCATGTTGTGTAACTAGAATGAGAGCGCCCCAGTTAACAGGTTAACAAATTCATTACTCAATATAAAATATCATTGAGTGATTGTTAATCACAATAATACTTTTTGATTGATCTTGTCAATGACAGCAAACAGCACCACAAGCCTTATGTGCATCAGGATGTAGAATCATTAATAGATGTTATTATAAGGTTGTCCATTGTTTCTATAGAAATCTAGGTTATTTAAGAAATCCTTCCATGTTATTTTTACCTAAATAAATGTGTAAACTAACACTTATAGTTTATTATTCTTAAAATTACTATAAATAAATCTTTAAAACCAAATGTAACTAATGTTATCACTTAACTAATGTGAACATAATTGACCATAAACAAAGTTGCAACTGTACTAAACCATATTATATCAATGTATTTATTGAAATTATGGTTATATAACACCAAAACATTTGTATTTTAATACTGTTTAAAGGAACAATAATGACTGTTAATAATAAAATATCAGACCATACAATAATTATGCATTAATTTGAGCATTTCATAAATATTAAACTATATGTATTCTTCTTATTAGTTCTTGTTCAAATTGTTTATAAACAAAATACTTTTTTATTCAAACACCCTAATTTTAATACATTTATTTGAACTGTATAATATTTGATGGCAATATACATAACAGTATTTATAACATATATGCACCTTACAACATAATAGTATTTGTGAAAAATTCTAAATTCATTGAAAGCTTGTGTTAAAGGATTCTTTCTATTTGGTATAAATTATAACTGTCTTGCTGGTACTGGGATACATATACTCACTTCTGGTTTTGATACCCGGCAAAGCATATTTTCTAATTTGTCAGTGTCTAAACTGGTGGAAAGCTGTGATGAGTTAGCTTGCCAGCTGACACATATCACCAACCAAACAAAATTTGTATACTAGTAGTGAAGCAATCTAATAGAAAGCATAAGAGGTAAATTATTTCTTAACAAGTTTATGTGCTTCTATCTTAGATTGTATTCTCTTTTACTTATTATTCTTCTCTTTTACTCTTATTATTCTCTTTTACCTTGTTTCTGTTCTATGTTTCCTGTGTGGTGTACAATAAAGTATTTTCTATCTTCTATCTATTGTATCATTACTTACCATCAGAAGCACTAATGTATTAGCAATAAAATTATTCTGTAAACTTTATATTTATATATATTTTTAGATTATAACATACCAAGTGTCCCTGAAAGTCTTGATGAAGCTATGGATGGTATTGTTCCACTGAGACCTGCTGCTAGTGTTCCCAAACCAATTGCCATTTTAAAAAGTGAGATTATATCTGAGAATGCTGAAGTGCTCTTCGATCCTATTGTACCTTTACCTTCACCAAGTAAAGTACGGCCAAAACTACGTCCAGTGCCAAGATTGGGTCCACATAGAAGAAATAGTGTTCAGGTATATAGTATTTATACACTTTCAATGACTGAAAATGTATCTCCCTTCTATTTTATCTGCATTATTTTGTTTTAACTGCCTCATTGGACCAGTAGGCAGCTTGTTCTGCTAGAGATTTCTGGTTTTGAATAATGGGTGGAGCTAATTTGATATTTGGTTTTCTGTTATGCACATATATAATTGTAATATTGTATAGCTTAAATTATATTATTGACTATAACTTTCGCTCCCTTAATTGATGAAGTAGCTTTACATGGCTGAGTGTGACAGCTCAGTCACATTATTTATCCAATATATGAATTTATCTAATAACAACATTTAATATTAAAATGTACTTTAAGGGTAGTGCAAGTGAATCTGAGGACGAGAATCGCCGTGGTATCCTCAATTCGAAGGATCGACAAACACATGATATACACACTTTGCAATCCTTACCAAACAGGTAACTTAGTTTGTATTAAGAGTTAACATTTTTTTTACATTCTAGTTAAATATTATTTAAAATTTTGAAGAAAAAAATAAATGTTCAGTTATTATATAATATTTTAGTCATTATAATAATGCTATCAAATTATCTTAAAAAATATGTTATTGTTGAAATAATGGTGTCAAATTAGCTTGGAAATATTAGGGTCATTAGAATAAAAGTATCAAATTATCCAAAAAAATATTTTAGTCACTAAAATGAATCAAATTATCGTACACAATATTTTAGCCATTAGAAGAAAGATATCAAATTATCTTATATCAAGTTATTAACGGAAAAATGAGTAGAAGTACATTATTAGAATTCAACCTACAATTTTATTGTGTCAAAGTTTTGTTATATAATAAATGACATTTAATTATTATAAGCGTCAGTCATATTTAAATATAACACAGGTTTTTTTTCTAAAAATGTATAAATCATTATTAAAAATGTCAAGATTGATATTGCGTTGTAGCAGATATTGTTCGACTTTTATTAAACACTAAAACGTAGTTTTAAACATTCCACATTCACACTCTGGGCGTTGCTTTGAAAAATAATTATACCTGGAATTTCTTAGTTATTAAGAGCATCTGTTCTGCTATTACAATGAAAACCTTAATTTTTTGCTACTAAATATTAGTTCTCATTGTACCACTGCCCCTAAGAGTCAGTTATAAAATCAAAATCTTTTTTATTAATATTGCCTCAAAAAGCACTTTTATATAGTCAGTAGTCTGTCCGATAGTAACAAATCTACCAAGTTTGAAACTGCCAAGTTAAAATCCTAGTTTTGTAAGATAGTGTTTGAAAGACAAATGATTTATTACTGTACAACTTTTTGTATTAATAAAAAAGTAAGTAGCAGCCCATTAACGTCCCACTGCTGGGCACAGGCCTCCTCACTCCAAGGAGTGAGGGTTTTTAGAGCATAGACCCACCACGCTGCTCCACTGGCGGATTGGCAGGCATAGTACACTACAAGNCAATGAGGCAGTTAGTTTGTATTAATGATAAGCTTTAATGGATATATGATTTCAAAAAATTACGTACTATGTTGATGAATAACCTAAAATCAACATAATATCTTAAATGGGAGTTGACTATGTAGGTAGGTTGACTATGTTTCTTTCTATCTAATGATTTTAAGAAGTTCGTGAATATGTAGCAACTGCAAAACGGGACGAGCACGTGACGAGCGATAGAGATATGCGATCGGAGTAATTTCATTGTTTATTGCAATAAGTTTTCATCAACGTTTTCTTATGACGTTATCACGATAAAAAAAAATCATAATAATTGTTCATATGATGTCACTGTACCTTACTTGTATATAATAATTGTTTCAGAGATGTCACTCGTGTTAGAAATGATTCTGTTTGCTCAAGTGTCAGCCAGGTCACCAATCAGCTCCAAGCTCCAGGATCGCCCGTTAAAGACAAGCAAAAGTATGATGCAATTATTTTTTTATAAACTAAAATCACGTTTGAGGAACCCTCCAAAATTTAGGTTTTCACTGTTACAAATAAAATGGAAACCATTTTATAAAGAGCTCGCTATTGCAGGTCGCGTCGTCAAGAAGAAGCTCGACGTAGGATGGCTATGCGCCGCCGTAAAGAACAACCAAAACGAGACAACCTCACCATGTACGATCTCATCTTCTACAATCCGACATCCAATCCTCTCATGTGAGTTTATCTTAATCTTTTCCTTACTTTTTGACTTAGAAACAATTATGCTTTCAACAAGAGCTGAATTCCACCATTTTAAAAAGTTTGCTATTCATAATTGATATCATTTATAATTGACAATACAAAATATAATTTTCTTCTTCTTTTACTTCTTTAGCAAAAATAATTTTTAAGTCTTGTTTATATTTATACAAATCTAAAACTTTAGCTTTCCGAGACTTAGAGGGAGGGAAAAGGAAGATATAATATAATTGTCATTAAAATATTAAAAGTGCCCAATATAAATATAAATAATTCATTGAAATCTCAAATGACGAATTGTAAAAAAATGCCACATGTTTTTTGTCAATTTTGTTTTTGAATTAAAAATTTAGTAAAGAGAATTAATGAAATACTTTTATTATATATTTTATGAATAATAAGTGGCAAATTAAAATGCCACGTTTTATTTGTAAATATTAACCTACCTTCAAACAAAACAGCATTAAAGCTGCACATATTCGTGTTGCTAATCGTTTCATCCGTAAAAAAATTCTCTCATGCGCCTAGAGAAGTTTCACTTCAATATACTATTAAATTTGGCCCTCTGAGTGTGTGTGCGTATGTGTGAACGAACGTGTGTGTTTATCAGCGTGCTTGTGTGCCAGATACAAGAAAATATTATGGATTTTGCTGTGTTCTTAACTAAAATTGAGTGATTAAAAAAAGTGATTATTCTCAGAAAACAGCGATATTTTAAGTATCCTTAATATCGAAATTTACTATGACGTAATCTTTGAAATCTCTTTCGCCCGACTTTAGACTCAATGAAGATGAAATCAAACTTAAACAAGCTAAAGAGCAAGATGAAGCAGAGAGATTATTACAAGAGAAAGTGGAGAAGCCGGTTTCTCCGAAGAAGACACCAGAAGCAGTGCCAGTCCCACAAATAAAATTAGGTCCAAAAGGGGAAATCATTCTCGACGAACAAAGCTTGGTAAGCTGTATAAATCCTCCTAGACTTCACACGTAATGCCTACAGGATTTTTATGTTGTAGGAACGGATCAGCTTTATGTCAATTTTTATATTGTACCACTAAGGATTGAAATATATCTCTTTATAAAATTATATACACAAAAACATCATATTCCTGATTATGCTCCACAATACCTAGCGGAATCGAAGCGGATTTGAAATCCCCCATGTATGAGTTTTAATTTAATAACGTCTTGTTATTTGTAATCGTAAAAACATTTAAAAAACGTGTGCCCTTTTTTGTATTTCTATTGTTGAATGCGAAAATCGTTTAAAGATGTTTTTGATATCAAAAAAATCTAAGTAGATGATACGCGTTCGGATCAATCATAATTATTTGATACTTAAAGCCAGAAAAGGTAATATAATTTTTTTTAGTAGAAATCGATTGCTTACAGGTAATAAAACAAACGGAAAGCGATCGCCAAGTATCATCAGTGGTACATGAAGGAGGCTGGGGACCCGGCGTTGAGTATAAGAAAATGAGTTTTTGTCGAGCAGCTGGATGGACTGATCAAGAAACAGTGAGATTTTATCGTGCTCTAGCAGCTTTGGGTACTGATTTTACTCTGATGGCTCCATTATTCCCTGATAGGACGAGAAAGCAACTAAAAGTGAAGGTATATGTAGTAGCATATTTATTTATATACCAAATGAAATAAAACAATATATTGACTGCCTAAGACCTCTTATCTATTTGTCACTGTGATCTCTATAACCATTCTAAATCCGGTTCGAAGGACCAATATTTGTTGTTTAAACAAATATAATAAAGAAATTTATCTTTTAATAGTTTAAGAAAGAGGAGAAACTGAACAGCGCACTAATAGACAAGGCTTTACGAGCTACTCTGCAATTTGACGTGATGCAGCTTAAAAAGGAGTTTGAAGAGGAACGATCACTTGCCGCCAAACAGGCTGAACTGGAACGTGAAAGGATCACAAATGAAAAGCAAGCAGAACGAATACGCCTCAAAAATGCTAAAGACGTTCGTATGAGGCAGAGTAAGTACCCTCCAATGTTAATTTTTTTTACTTTTTCATAGTGAAAAAATCTTTAAATAAATAAAATATATAGATAAAAAAAGTTCCACTGCTGGGTTCAGGCCTGCTATCTCATAAAACTGAGAATTTTAAACTATACTTTGCAGAAAAGTATTATGACGTATTTGAAATAATACAGTACTGATAGTATACATTTAATTAATAATGAGTAATTGCGATTTACGTAATAAAATTAGTAGTTACCTTGAAAAGTATTTTTTTGTTCTTCCCCTCACTATCTCCATTATATGTTTATTCTAAGAAAATAATAGATTAAGTATCGACGCTGAAAAGAAAATATGTAATAAAATGAAACTCCAAAATTGTTCACTATTTTTTAGACGCTATATTTATATTTTCTGTTAAACAGATATAACAGCATAATCATTAAGTTTTATTAAAGCCATAACTTGCTGGTTACTACGGGTTTGCTTTTCAGCGTCGATATGAATATAGAATTCTCATCTTCTTTTAAAAGTAAAATTATTATGGTACTTGTCATCACAATCCTTTTTCTTGTATAATAATAGTGTTTTTAAAAAAATATTAAATAGTTCTTGTGGATACTAAAGGAAGATACCGCAAGCTATATGCATTTTAGGGTATGTATATATTTCTCTCTTTTCAAAGTCAATATGTATTGTTATCTATATATATATATATATATATATTTCAGTTATCGTACCACAAGAAAAGATAATGACATGAATGCTTTAGAATAAACTCGGATCTTGGCATTTTTAATAATACTGTCTTATAAATTACCATTTGTTTTTCTATCATCTCAATTTTATTTAAATAATTTTTATTAGTATGAACTTTTTTATAATATATTATTTTTTAATAAATGCAGGTGAAGGAGTAGGCAAGTACCATAAAACCGTTTGTAAAACTTTTCATAGTGCTTATATGTGTTGACTTAAATAAATAAATATTCATCAACAGGTCGAGGAGCAAAAGCTCTGGAATCTACAAAGGTTTTACTACACAAAGATGCAGTCAGCACTGAGGATATCATAGAGCACTCCATAAAACGTCATCCAAACCGGAAACGGACACAACCACTAACTTCCCATGCACCTGTCACACCTAAACTCTCAACATTAGCCCTCGTGAACTCTGCTTCTAGAAGCTCAGAAGATGGAAGCAAAGCAAGCACTCCTGCAATACAAATTAAAACACCAGACACAATCAACGCTTTGCAAGTACCAACTAATATAGAAGTTGGGTCTTTAGTGGTGTTGACAGTCAACGATCCCTCATCTCCAGCAAAGAAGATGTTGCAGACTTACGTAGCCAGTGGTCAAGGGAAGCTGACTCCAGTGGCTTTACCACCAACATTCTTGAATTGTGTTGTTGGTTATATGAAGAAAGGCACTCCAAAGGGTTCCACTGTATCATCACCTCAGTTGCTATCACCGAGCAGTGTCACAAGTCAAGATAGTCACACTAGTGGTATAAGTGGTATCACTGTTTTGCCAAGTCCAGCTAAAAGGCAACGACATAGCTCCTACACTATAACTCAACTATAACATTCGCTTCATACAATCAAACACCATATCATGGATTTTGCAACTTGATCCGTGTAGTTGGGTATATATCACATCAAATGCCATCATACAAGCCAAAATTCAACAGCATAACTATAACAGAAGCTTGATATTATGCATTTTTAAACTTGATTTATATAGATGGTTATATAAATGGGTTTGAATATGTAATCACATCAGATAAGCATGTCTATCACAAGAAGTCACACTAGGACTCTAAATCGTCGCTCTTACACTATATCTCAACTAATTGCTCTTATACTATAACGGAAGCTTGGTATGTTACCTCTTTAACATTTGAATTAAGTTTGTTCATATAAAGAAGGCTTTTACTGTATCATCACCTCAATTGCTATCACACATAGTGTAAAAGCTTTACTCTTACATAATAAACTAAATACACAGGCTGTATACATGTCAAAGCCGTGTTAGCTTAGTAGTTAGAAATTTAACAGTCCAGCTCACGCTGTTATAATAGATTCCTGAGCTTAAACCTTAAACGTTCATATATTAAAAATGTGAAAAAACTTGCTTTCTACTAGAATGTGTCCACCAATTAGGATTGGAATAGTCTGGTGGATTTCAGGTCGCAATGAGGGCGTCAATCCCTGTGGTGGAGATTCGTGTCCAGATGTGGGATGTTGTCGTGTTACTTATCTCTTTGTTGGAGTAGAAGTTTAATTCTTCTAAGAATATCCCCATTTCTGACATCATCTTTCTGGGGGGGCAAATTCAGTATGTTTTTGTTTTTTGCTCGCTAGTAAATGTTCCAAATTCGATACCTGGGTAGGCAAATTCAAGAAAAATTAATTAGCTGTTTTCACTAAAAATCACACCAAGCTACGATGCTATGTAGAAAATATTAAGAGGTAAATAACCTTGTTGTGTTAGGGCATTACCATATATCCCACTCTTCGGACGAGGGCAATAAGACGAAACTTTGTCCTGTATTCTCAAAGGACCAGCCTTTGACTCGGAGGAATTACGTAACGAAGTTCCCAAATATATAACTGGATTCGGAGTAATGCCTCAACGAAATCTCGTGTAACTTTGGTAGTGTTATCGTGCGATATCAAGTGATGTCTCCGATGTCTTCACATCAAGTGAAGTTTCGATGTCTTCACAATCTATACCACGGGTGCACTCCCACTCCCGACGTCGACGATATTCCCAACCGAAAGTTTCGCATTTCGGGTACGTGCACATGTTTTGCATCCCCTCGTGCGTCCCGGATACGTATCAAATTTTATTAACGTCGACCCATTTCCCTTGGACCTCTACAGACGATTTTCAAGTTTGCCCTCATCCCCTTTTTTGGCACATCAACAGGGGCTATCTATTGTCTTAACAACTTGAAAAATATTATATTGCTGATTCTTAAATTACGCACATTTCGGACGTTTCTATGAATATGTCCCTTTTTACTTACATAGAAAGCGTCTGTATTATATAATATAATAGTTTTAAAATCTTAACAAATATCTTTAAGCAATTATTCATAAAATATTTCTTATAATTAAAAGGTCTTCAAAAGTCCCTTTGCCTACATGTGGCGGCACGCTCAGCCGTCCCTAACAGTTTCCCCCGGCGCAGATTCATCGTAGCTTCTTCTGTGGCCGGAAGGACGGCAAATGTCTTGAATCGTCCCATATGTCTCTACGATTCATAAAATCTCGCTTTCTGGCCCTTTATGGATTCTTAGCACACCTTCTCAAATCGAATTCTTAGAGCATCATTCGTCCGCTGACTTGTCTCGTCAATAATGGTTTCAGATTCCCCCCGTTGCATTACTCCATCCGACTCAGGTAAAAGGTTAATGCAAGCGGGTGCGGGTTGGCTTGTTTCTTCGGAATTTCGGTAAATATCGTTGTAATGAATAGCAGTGGGCATGACAGTTTCTTCACACTGCTGCTGTCTCTCAGTACGAAGCTTGCTTGAATTATCAACGAGCTTGTATTCAGGTTCGCCTACTTCGCAATCTCGTTGATTATCTTGATCTTGGAACGGCCAGGCTTGCTCCCCCCGTCGGTTCACTTCACAAAGTCTGCTTATATTCTTAATGCAATCGTACGCAGGATCGGCTGCTTTCTCGCGATTTTGGTATTAACCTTCATTTTGATCAGCGCTGTTCGAGATAGAATTTTCACGCTGTTGTTTTCCTAAATGAGGTTCGCGTGAGTCGTCAACGCAATCGTTTACAGGTGCCTGTCTTGAAGTGATTTTGTTGGTCTTCTTGAATTGCCGCAATTTCAAAGGCTAAGTTTTTCCTTGTTAGCTCTTCAAGCCTAATTTCGCGCAGTTTCAATTTTATAAGTTGTTTCTCTGCTTCCATTTTGGCTTTAAAAATTTCCGGCCTCTGGTTAGGATTTAAGGAGTGGAAGCTTTAGGTGCAGTATGTGCGTGCCTCCCATTCATCTTCATCATGTAAGCGGAATTCGATACGATGTTCCCTTACCTGACAGGTAGTCTGCTAAATTCAAAGCCTGTGCGGTACGAGTGGTGGAATGATTCAACTCTATCGCCTATTCGCAAAACCGTCGCGATCGGTAGTCCACCGACGATATTATGTGGTGACGTAAACCACTGTGGTTTTCGTTCTTGACCCTGTTCAAATGCCTGCTTGTGGACATCATTATCCTTCCCGATTATAATCTGGATTGAAGGACCAGATTTTGGCGCTATATATCCCACTCTTAAAATATTTCTTATAATTAAAGCGATTTAAAAGGTCCCCTCGCCTACGTGTGGCGGCACGCTCAGCCGTCCGTAACAATCACTTTCCATCAGGTAATAGATTATAGTAGAGCTTTATTGTTTAAGTAGGCTTTTATTATTAAATTCTCTAAAATTCCTTATTTTAAATTAGATAGTAGTTTTAATACACCTGTGATATATTATTATTCATTAAACCATTTTTTATAATTTATCATAATAATGGACTTTTAAGTTAATAAGTTTAAGTTTATATTGGTATTTCAATTTGTTATTATACATTATATAATTTTGAATTGGAAGAGATTCATTAAATAGAGGTCAATGAAAAAGTGTGTAATGATTAAACTTTCGATAGAAAGAAGATTTTATATTATATTAAAGTATATTTTGCGGGGTACCCTAGTTTTTGTTTTGTACTGTAATAATAAATAGAAATTTTGATCCTTAAATAACAAAAATATACCTAAACCAATAATCATAATATGAATTTGAAGTCCTGCAAATACGGTATATATGTAATGGCGAAATTAATAATTATTTATTAATTGTGTTTTAATATTTTAAGGTGTACTTTAAGTTTATAAATTAAGGTTTGATTTTTTTGTAGTTGTTTGTAAAAATTGTTGTGCTTGCTTTGCTTATTGGCGACTGCATTCATCAATTTTATTTTATCGTTTGCAACATTATTGTATAATCATAAGCTATAATTATTTTAACGCCTTTAAAATTTATTTAGTAATGATTTAGAATGATTACCACCTTAAAGTTTTCTTATAATAAAAAAAATAATGGAATGGAATAATAAAAAAATGGATGTTTTTATAGCTTTTAACATTAATTTAATAATGATTCCGAATAAATACGTAACATATGCATTGGCAAATAAAATCTTGTTATGTAGTTATAGTAGCATTAGCATATGTGTTTATTGTTTGAGTGTGTAAACATGAATACAGTAAAATGTATAATTATAAGTAAAGGTATTATATTTAATAGTGCCGATTCTGAAATTAATATTTGTAATGTCAATTTTTCGTAAAACCCACTAAAAACTAGAACTAACCCACTCACCCAGCCCAGCCCATCCCAGCAGTGGGATGATTAGGCTGTTACTTTAGTTTCATACACTTCAAGATTTTCTTGCAAGAATGTTGCCAAGTATCGCTTCTACTTTATCTTATATATTTATTTATTTATTTATAAATCTTTGAAAAGCTACAATGCGTCATTTTTTATTTAACCTATTACTTAAAGGTCATACATATCCTCAATCTTTTCTTCGATAAACGCCGGCTGCATATACTAATTAACACGACTCATTGACTCGTTCCACCTGAGCCGAGTGTGCATGCAAGCGAGAACGCAGAATGCAGATAGAGAGGCACCATCGGCCTGATACGCAAAATTATCGTCCATAAACCTACTTTACAGACAACCAATTTAATCCACAAAATTGTCATAGACAATCGTAATTTAACATATTTGTATGAATTTAAATTTTTTACTTCTATTGTCACGTATTAAAGATTACTTCAGCAAACTGTAATGTCAATAAGAGTATCTATATAATTATTTTAGTAATAAAAAATCTATATAATTGTATAAAGTAACTTTCTTTGGTTATACAATATATGTGAAAATGTAACGCACAAATCCAATTACATTTTTCTTCAATTATATAAAATACTTAGCTGTTCCCTGCGGTATTTTTTGTGTATTTCTCGATCCCGTGGGAATACATGGAAATTTCTCCTTTCTTTCTTCAAAACATCATCTTTTCAAGAAAAAAAAGTTGTACTTTTCACTTATATACTTCTTCTATGGATGGTGCGACTTGTGCCCAATTACAACTCCCTTTTTTTTAATACTATCGAATCCAAATAATGAATAAAAGCTGCTCACCTTTTAAATTGAATATAATTCCTGTATATATTAGTTATAGTTTATTTATTTATTGTAATTTATCATAATGTTATTCTGAAATATGCATAAAAAAATTTTGGCTTACATATAGATGGCCCCTACTTATCGAGATTCAAGTATATTCTCCTTATTTTGCAAGACAGTGTTTCAAAGATACTTTTGTAATATGTTTTAACCATCATTATTTAATGGCCATATTGTTAAAAAAAAGGTGATTTCGTTTTATAAATGGGATAATATATACATCAAAATGTCTAAAATGCAAGTTGACCGTTTATACGTAGGGGCTGTTGATATATATCGATTTTCGGACAATAATACGTTCATGGGCTGATATCATACAAGGCATTCTTTAATACTAATTTGTTGTGATCTAGTTTACGTATTAGGACAAGATACGAAATACTTATTGATAAAATGGTATTTTGTAATATATCTGATTTGACGACCAATAAAGACGTTCTGCAAAATGAAAAAAGTTGCATTCAGGTTTGATGCTGTGTAGGAACCATTAAAAGGTAGATTACCTTCTACCAGGTTAACGGGCTACTGTTGTAAACTCAATCATCACTTACCATAATGAAATAACGGTCAAGTCGACAGTAAAAAAAAACGTCTGATATTACCTATCTTTTGTATAATTTTATCAACTTCAATACTAACTGAATGACAAATTAAATATTCCTGCTCGCCTCGTTAAGATATTAACACTTGACCGAATTATCCTTTTGTATAATATATTGCTGCTTTGGATGAATAATCACATACGTCCTTCCACTTGCCACTATCCTTGCATATCTCCTTCGTTTCTTTCATTCTCATTAAACCTTTCATACGAGTTACGAGTACTCTTGACCTGGCCCTTATCTTCTTTTAAACCACAACGTTCTCTTATCACACTATTTCTTACTTTGTCACTCAGTTTCAATCCACTCTTACTTCTCAACACTCTCATCTCTACCACATTTATTTTACTTTTGTGATTCTTCTGCCACACCCAACTTTCACTACCATACATAAGTGTTGGCACCAACACTCCTGTATGCAAAGCCAGTCGGCCCTTTGAGACACCATCTGGCTATTCATCAAGGCGTACAGAGCACCATTTACCATATTCCCTGCATTCACTCTCCTTTCAATATCACTTTCACATGTTCCATCTTTACTAAATTTAGATCCCAAGTATACAAATTCTTTCACCTCTTCAAATTGTTCTGCGTCTATCAAAGTACTGCCATTCATCATAAATTCATCTCTTTCAAAAAGCATAACTTTTGTTTCAGTCCTTTCCTTTTCAAAGCTACATTCATAATATTTACCATCTCCTGTAGCTCATTAGCAACTGATACAAGTATTACTTGATCATCAGCGTAAAGTAATGAATAATCACACAATTCAAAATTTTAGTTAAATACCTATTTTCTTATATTGTTAGTCAAATTGGTAAAAATGACGCAATTGCACGACAAAATGTCATTTATGTCAATTGATTTAAATATTGATGCAATGGCACCACAAAATGTCACGTCAATGTCCATGCCTTTTATCTTAAAATATGTGAATATTCTTCCAAAGCAGCGATATATGACCACACAACAGAAGTTATATGAATTGTTGTAAATTTAGCTTTAATTTTGCTACTGAATAAATAAATGAAGTTAATTTTATTGTGTTTTCTTTCCATAACTTTTTTAACGGTAATACAATTTATACTTTTTAAGTAATAATTTTATGCACGCTTGACCTGCGGAGTTAGCTGGTGAATGCGTGACGAGTGTTATGAAAAAGTGTGATTTGAATTAAAGTAAAGAGGAAGATATAACTTAGTGAAGATAGACAATTTTACATATAAAAAATAATAAAGAATATTTTGATTGAGAAAGAAGCATATTAATCTATATTAAATTTATTAAAAACTTATCAACTAACTGAAATCATGTAATTGTCAGTGAGCTTCTACGACTTCATGCTGGAACCACTGGGAGGACTCTAGTGCATCCCAGATGCAGAATTCTGGTTCCAGAAACTCAAGATTCATCTGATCTACATCTAAAACTCTTTTGTGATCTGTAAAAACATATATTTTTAAGTTATGTGTTATAACAGTCTAATGATAAAAGATGGCAAGATTAATCATTTCATAGAAATTATAGTAAATTAAATAGATTTAAGGTACATTTTAAAATAACAAAGATATTCTGTGACACTGTTATAAGGATGTCAGTTACCGTTATTGCTATTAAGATGATTATACTATTTTAAAATGTACCTTAAAACATCAAGTTAGGTTTCGATATACAAAAAAAATACATCAAATTATAAACCTTGTCATCTTTACTAACAATATAGTCCCAAAAAATGTTCTAGAGCTATTTCAATAAATAAATTTATTAAAAGACAGCTAATTGAATCATATCATATTTTTTAATAATTCGTTAGAGACACGGTGACATTTCGTTTTAGGGATTTAGCGGCTGTTAAGCCTGTTCTTATGTTGAATTAAAAAATTTCGCGGTATAATTTATATATATATATATATATTTTGTATTCATAAAAAATTCTATACATAAAAATTTAGACCAGTTTGAAAAGCTGTATAATAGAAGGCAATTTAAAACATTTAGATTTGAAAGTAATTTAATAAGACCCTGAACAAGAACACATCTTAATAGCAGAAACTGTTACGTCACGGCTGTTAAAATTTACCAACGGTCTGTATAAACAAAAATAGAAAAAAAAATGGTTAATATCAAAAAGTTATAACTAAATTAAAGACTATTTAAATATGAAACTCAAAATAATACGTAGGAGACAGTTTTTAAGCTCGCTCATACTGTTTTGTTATGTTTCATGCTAAACTGTAATATGTTTATTAATTTGACTGTACTGTTGTAGAATAAAACAATGATTATATTATTTTATCTTATTATAGGTGTTGAACGCCATTGTGTGGTAGGTTGTGGAGTACACTTGATCGTGCAATAAATATATTTGATTGAAAAATAAACTCACCAACGAGAGCCAATTCGTCATTTTGCGGTTTGACTGGCACCTGTTGTACGGTCTCAACAACCGGTGCAGGTTGTGCCGCCGCGGTCTGTTCCTGTCCATAGTAACCCGACCACGCTGAGTAATTTTGCCAATAGGCGGACGGATCGTAATAATGGTTATACTCCTATAATTATAACTGCTGTCATTAATTTAACCATTTAAAAGCATACTAAAACGTAAACCGAAATCTAAACACATTTTCTTTTGCTTGTATATATCAAAGTTCGCATAGTATATGAATATTCGATATGGGGCCGCTTGAGTAATAACTAAAACTTACTACTGTGTGTATATTTATACAGTTTGGGAGTTTTCAGCCCAATCAAGGTATCTAGCATTTTTTCTTTGTGTATATAAACAACCCGCTAACAGACTATCAAAGAGTGTATTATGTAACTTTGTTGTTAGTCTGTGCTGAGATATAGTCTGTAATACAGAGTAATCAGTGCAGGGGGGGGGGTATATTGGCGTACAACAACAGCGTGCTAATACAATAAGCATGAATAAGTAATTTATTAGGTTTCTTTGAAATTGATTAATATATATATAACGACCCTCGATATCGCAATAACGATGTTACAGGTTGTCAAAAAGGGACACCCGATTGGTTTTGTTGCAAGTTCTTTGAACTTAGCGCGAAGGAAATCAAGATTCTAAGTCGTTCTCTATTATCATTATCACTCGTAAATTAGCAAAAAAAAATTATCATATTATGTTTCTATTCTCTGTAGATTATCTACTCGTCCCTAATATAAATACCTCAAAAATATGACAAAGTCAGACACTCGTCACTAGCAAATCATCGTATTTTTATTATTAAACCACACCAAAACTAAAATATAAAAGGATAATTAAACTAAATTAATAGTGTCGCACATTAGGCGGTCTTATCGCTTTAAAGCGATTTCCTTCAGACAAGCTTAGGGATGGAGAGTCAAGAGTGTATAGGTATGTGGTGCGAAAGGGAGATAAAAGTAATACTTTACATATGTATTTAAATAAGGCCATTCTATCCTACAAGCAAATATAAAAAAAAAACATTACTATTATATTGAAAACTAATCTGATACTAATTAAATATTTTAAACTGAAACTTTCTTGGTTTATCGACATATTTGAAGAAAAATATACTATATACGGTTATAGACCACGATAATGTTTTTGTGAATTTGTCGACGAGACTGCAGTGGCTTGGAGTTGCTGTTACTGACAAGATAGGCAAAATCTTTAAAACTAATTATAATATCAATACCCTCTTCACTCTCTTACAAAAGATAGGTGATAAGATGCGGTTTCCAAAGGATTGTGTACCGTATCAGTGTCCGGGCGTCTATAAAATTGACTGCAGCTGTGGAAGCTCCTATATCGAGCAAACAAAGAGATCCATAGCCCAATGTGTTTCTGAACATATAAATGCAGTCAAACACAATGATACTCAAAAATCAGCTATTGCAGAACATCTCCTTCAGCCGGGTACCAAACACTGGATTGAACTTCATTGCCCGCAAGTTCTATCCACGGACCGTCACTACATACCAAGAATAGTCCGCGAAGCTATTGAAATTAAGAAACACAAAAATTTCAATCGCGACGAGGGATTTAAGTTGGCGGCAACGTGGAATCCAGTAGTTGATATATGTCAAAAAGGCAAGCGATTTAGAGTATCAAAATTAAAAAATGACGTCGTGAGTACAGTATGCCGAAAAACGAACAAAGTACCGACACCATTAAAAAGAACGCGCCGCAGGGTAGAAAGATTCTGGACCTGACAGCAACTCCAAGCCACTGCAGTCTCGTCGCGACCACGGCCCATGCAATTGGGCCGAAATATCGACAAATTCACAAAAACATTATCGTGGTATGTAACCGTATATAGTATATTTTTCTTCAAATATGTCGATAAACCACGAAAGTT
>JACTOM010000911.1:1963699-2007523 GCA_015832385.1 Elymnias hypermnestra
ATTACTTGATTTAAATTTGCTCTTAGCTTTATTTTTCTTTTCAATGAGTAATTTAATATCCTTAGATAACCAAGGTGCTGGCAGATGCCTCACTCTGATAGGTTTTATAGGAGCGTGAGTATCATATAGCTTCCAGATGAGTGTATTTAAGACATTCACTTTGTCATCAATTGAAGATTCTTTAAAAACTGAAGACAAATCCAATTGAGCCGCGTCTTCCCGCAGACGACATACGTCCATTCCTTCAAAATTACGCAGCAGAAGAATTTTTGATTTGGATTTGGGAGGGCGAATCTTAAACGAGAGGTAAATTAAGTCGTGGTAAGAGAAAGCATCGGCAGAATATTGCCCATATTTAACAACGAGATCAGGAGAAGAAACCATAATAAGGTCAAGAAGAGATGGAACACAGCCAGGATAATTGTGGGTTGCATTTAATGGTAATAAATGTAAGTCGCAAGCGTCTATGACAGCTTGTAGCTTTCCAGATCGGTTATCACCTCGCAGCAAACAAGTATTGAAGTCACCCATAATGATAGTATGGTTATAAACTGGGATATGATTTTCAAGTAAAGTTTCGAATGAATTAAAGTAATCAATGGAGTTTGAGGGACTATAAAATACACCAAGTAATAGTTTTTTGGGCGCTAGAAGAACTTCAATAATTAAGTGCTCGGCAGCATCAGCAGGGGGCGGTTGGGGTGACAAACTTACAATTGAGAATATAGTTTATTTACGTATATAGTATATTTTTCTTCAAATAATCTGATGCTATTTTTTTTTTAATTAAAGGAGCCACAAACTGATATATACAGCAATGGAAAATGCAAAATATCATATTTCTCAAGCAATTATGTTATTAGCTACGCGAAACTTCACTGCATACATGGAAATTAATTTGCAATACGAAGCTACTATTAGCAAAAAGCAATAATTGCAGCTATATTTATGGGATACAAAGGCTTGTGAAAGCATACAAACACGAATAATTTATTTATTTATTTATACTTTATTGTACACCACACAAAGTACATTAGGACGGAGACTTAAACTATGTAAATTAGTGACGGACAAAAGGCGGTCTTATCGCTTTAAAGCGATTTCTTCAATAATATTGTTCACGTAATATTGTACACGGCCAAAAAATTCTTTTTTAACTTACTGACTCACAAATATAAAAAAGCAGGGACACCAAAATTTGGACAAAAAAACGTCACCTGCTAGACTTTCTATAAACAAAAAATATTGTATTAATTACTATTTATGTGAACAACAAACATTATCCACTACAGTAATGGTCAAGTAATGATGATTTATCTAATGCTAATTGAGTCTCTTAAAGAGATTAATGCAGGCAAATAAATACGAAAGAAATGTTTTAACAAAAATCTACAATACTCTAATGCAAGGTCGACAACAAGAAAGAAATAACCAGTGAAATGAACCAACGTGAATAACGCATAGAAGGCTGTTACTGTATCATAAAATAACTTTGAGAACTATGACGTCATTTCTGAGCGATACAATTGAGTACACGCATATTTTATTTTCATCCTAATAATTTTTTTTGTTACCATTTATAATGTAGGGCTATAAGGTACAACGGTAATATTTAATAACATTATATCAAAAAAAAGTTGCCGTACATTTTATGATCTTACAGCAATTATCGACATCGCAGGATTAACTGAGTTATTAATGTTAATAAATATTATATTGTACCTTATAGCCGTTCATTATAAATGGTAACAAAAAAAATATTACGACAAAAGAAATTACTCGTGTATAGCTCAGAAATGACGACATAACGCTTAAAGTTATTTTACGATATAGTAACAGCCTTCTAAGCATCGTTTACAATGGTTCATTTCACTGGTTATTTGTTTCCATGGGCTTGTAGTCTATACGGTGCGGCCCACGAAAAGAGCCATCCAAATGAGAGTTACGATAAATATTGCTAAAAATGCGAAAAAGCAATGAATTTTGCCCGTCCCCAATATCCTCATAGCATTTGTGACCCTTCTATTAAAAAAAGTTGCCGTCTTTTGCTCTAAACGATCAAGGAGTTTTCAAATAAAACTCCTAAAGCGCTGGACTATTGCCAACACTTCTATCAGTTATTTTCTAATTAATATGTTAACACCAATGTAACCTGTATATAGCAAATAAATTCATTTGAATTTATTTTTGTATTTCAACCAATTTATATCCTCATAGCATTTGTGATCTGCATCAAAACTGTTATTAAATTCTGGCCTACGCCAATATCATAGCATTTGTGGGCTGCCCTATTATTTTCATAACACTTGTGGCCTGTACCAATATCTTATAACATTTGTGGCTTTTGCTATAAGAAAAGGTTGGTGACCCATGCTCTAATAGAGTGAAAATCAATATAATTTACCCAATATATATATATATGTGTGTGTGTGTGTTGTATTTAATAAAACATCATATGATGTTTTATTGAATACAAGTTATTTATTAGAATATATAATATTCTAAAGTATTTTATTGAATACAGCATACAAATTATCAGGTAAATTTGCTCTGCTGGGTATCAAACCTAAGGTCTCTAGGAGCAAGTACTATATAATTATGCCTGGAAACCTATCAATAGATATCAGATAGATGAATAAATGTAGGTTTTAAATACTGTCATTTGTGCTATTGATTATTTTCCCCATTTCAATCAATTGTTTACAAATAACTCTTGAGTAACATTACTCAAATCAAATTAGGTTATGCAAAAAATATTGCAATAAAATACCATACAATTAAATATTGAGATAAAACAAATTTTAACACATGTTTTGTTTATAAATATAAATACATATATTGGACAATTTATTAATACATTGTATAAAACAGTCGGGAGGTTCTAAATGGGTTTGTATTAAGTTTAACAGTAACTTAGTATAAATAGAGTAGTTGTAACATGCTTGTCATAAAGTCTACAGTAAGCATATAAAAGGGAAGGATCTATAAAAAACAATTAATAGAAAATTAATTAGCTCAGGCAAAAGCAATTTGCTGCATATAAAGAAACTAAATCATACCGTCCCACTATTGTATGTTGGTGTGTTAGTCGTAGCTGGTGGTGTATTTGGTGTTGTTGCTGCACCCTTGGGCTTCGGTACTGCTGTGCATATCTTTAATGGTTTAGTACCTAAGCCTGTATAACCATTCATTGCATACAATGCATTTCGCTGCTCATCCTCATTGCCAAAACGGACAAAACCGTAACCTTTTGTATAGCCAGAGTTGTCTAGAATCACTGGAAATGCCAGAAGAACGATTTGACCATAAAGAATGTCACAATAACAAAAATATCCTATTTATTATAGGATGCCTAACAAATGTATGCCACAGATTACATATACTGTATTAAAAAATCTGTATAAAGTACTATAGGTGCGACTAGAGATATTAATCACTGAGTGGGAAGAGAGGTGATATAGAGATGCTTTATCATGGCATGATTCATTGACACTGTATTAAGAAAACACTGATAACAAATAAATGATTCCTACCTTTAGCAGTTTTTATTGATGAATATTTCCCTGCGAAAACTCTGTATAGGGAATAATCATCCACGTCAGGGCTAAGGTCTCCAACCCACACAGAAAACTCTCTTTCTTGCTGCATGTTTGTACGAGCTTCCCTTGAAGCAGTGTTAAGTCTAAAGCGAACTACAGGAAATGTGCCAGGGATTGGCTTCCCATTTAGTTTATGCATTGTGTCTATAGCTTCTTCATCAGTCTTAAAAAGTAATAGACACATGTTATTATAATACAATTTTATTATGAATTTTAAATTATATTTGATGTTTTAAATGTGCTGTAAAAGTCTACATAAATAAAGAACTTTAAAATTTGAATAAGCATCATATATTATAGCGATTACAAGTAAGCAGCAAATTCTAAAAATACATAGGTTTTTTTTTAAGTATGGAGCAGCCTGACACGAGAGAAAAGGTCCTTGGAGCATAGGCCACACTGCTCCATTGCAGGTTGGCTGGCTATACATACCCCCAAATTGCTCCTGAAATATAATAGTATCACCACAATATTTTCCTACATGGAAAAGCACAATGCGTAATTTTATACAAAAGATAGGCATATAATTTTTACAAAAACAATTTAGTATTGCTCGCCCAGTCCCCAATTCTGTAACTCGTAATGATAATACATATATTTATCCATTGAGCCATCGCAGCTCGAAAATACATTTAGTGTTCATCAATTTATTTGAAGTTAGCAGGAAAATTAGAAAATACAATTTTCTATTTTTTTCTTGCCAGGCATCTAACCCAGAGAACCCTGCTAGCGAAGATATAACTGAAATAAAAATTATATGACATACATGGAAAAAGAAATTTTGACACATGTACCTGGAAATGGACAAAGGCATAACCGGCTGGTTCTCCTGTGAATTTGTTTCGCATTACTTTAACTGCGAGGGGACGTTGGCCCATTCGATGAAATGCAGCCATAATAAAACTCTCCGTCATATTCGGCTCCAACTAAAAGCAAATGTTTATTACACAGAAAGAAAATATATATCGAATTTTACTAATGTTGGAAAGAAAACTCACACTACCCATCCACAACTGGCACTGCATTGACATGCCTTTTATAGCCTATAATAAAAAAAGAGAAAACTGTTATAATTTTATACTTATTTATATATTAATTTAAAAAACCCTTATAAAATATTGTGTTTATTATTTAAGTTTTGGCATGCCATGACATGAACTATGAAGTATTGTCAAAATTTGTATTTATTACATTTGACGGCTGTCAGCTACGCTAAGTGCTCCGTTTTTCTTTACATTGTTCTGTTCGAATACTAGATCTTTTAACAATTTCATTGTTTGTATTTCTGAAATATTATATTTATATAACATAATTTTAAAACAAGTAATTTAAAAAGAAATTAAGTAACTTAATACCTAACTAGAAAATATAAATAATGTTGCTAAAATTATCGAAAGTTAAAAAGGTCATTGGATAAATATTGAACCAAAAATGCTGTCAGTGTTACCTTCTTGGACAGCAATACGTTCATATGGGCTACGCATATTTATAAAATATACTACTCGTTACATTCGCTCTTAAATATATTTTGTATAGTAATTACCATTAAATTCAAATCTTATAAACTTTAACTTAATGCACATTTAGAAAATAATGAAGCATTTACATAACAATAACAATCTGTGATTTTTATGGTAATATTAATATCTTTGTACTTTAAACTATACACTGGATGAAAGCTAGTAAGAATTGATTTTATTTTCAATTGTTTGTAATATAATAATAAACTGTTTATATTTAATGTTTTAGTTAGGAATGTTCGAGACTAGAAAAACATCGATGTTGAGATCAATGGTTTCATCGGACTAAAGGTATCGATGTACGATAAACAACGACGTTTCCGGTACAAAAAAATCTATATGACTATTTATCACTTTGATTATTTTCTTTATATGTAGCAAATTCTTAAAAAAAATCCTTTAAAAATATATTTTGAACTTACCAAAATATGCACTGGATATTTATATATACTGTAGAGATATAAAGCGAAGTGCTAGGTTTGGGTAAGATGAATAACACTACACCAACAACACACTGTTATTTTGAAGTCAGGTTTGTACTGAAGGACATTAGAAGGTTACTAAGATATGCTGGTTGTTAGGATAATGGAGACGCTATTATAATTATTATATCGATAAGTGCATGCTGGAGTGTTGGTGCCAACACTTATGTATGGTAGTGAAAGTTGGGTATGGCAGAAGAATCACAAAGTAAAATAAATGCGGTAGAGATGAGAGCGTTGAGAAGCATGAGTGGATTAAAACTGAGTGACAGAGTGAGAAATAGTGTGATAAGAGAACGTTGTGGTATAAAAGAAGACGTAGTGACTAAAATTGAAAAAGGTATGCTTAGATGGTTTGGGCATGTAGAGAGAATGAATGAAAGGAGACTGACAAAAAGGATTTATGAGTCAAGAGTGAATGCGAAAGTTGGAAGGGGAAGACCGAGGCGAACGTTCCTGGACCAAATCCAGGACATTTTAAATAACGGCCAGGTCAAGAGTACTCTAAACCGACGAACTTGTATGAAAGGTTTAATGAGATTGAAAGAAGCGAAGGAGATATGCAAGGATCGTGGCAAGTGGAAGGATGTTGTCTCTGCCTACCCCTATGGGAATGAGGCGTGATGCTATGTATGTATGTATGTATCGATAATTATATTAGTAGTAACAAGAGTTAGACCAGAGCGTGATTTAGAAACGTGGTTGCTGTACCTGGGACAAGATGAATGTTGGTATGCAATTCGTTTACCGAGACAGTGACGTCGTCTACCCATTGCTACATATATAAAAATCAGATGTACGGATCAGTCGGTCCGTTGAAAATTATTTTACAATATATATTATATATGTATTTATTGTATATATTGTAGTTATGTATATGTATATATTCTAGTCCATTTACATAATCCAATATTTTTAGGTAAAATAATGTATAAAACTATTTCACAATATAAAAGTGCATAAATATAAATAAATGTAGTGCTGCCATTGCAGATATAATTAGTAAGTATTTGAATTTTTTAAATTTTACAATTTATTAATATTTCAGAAATTTTTGCCAAGCGAAAAAAAAATGTCGGTAATATATCGTCGTCGTTGTCGCTTCAACCGATGTTCTCTACTGCTGGACATAGGTCCTACGTAATGATGACCACAAGGCCCGATCTTGCGCTACCTGGCTCCAGCGGCTGCCGGCGACCCTCTTTATACCACTCCAGCACCTTCGGGCAGCCAACGTCCATCAGTCGATGTTTTGAATATCGATGTATATGGACCATCCCTGTTGTATTGACCATTATTGCAAGTGAAGACTTAAGGCTTTTAAGGCCTAGAACTCATGGCCTTTAAGAAACGATGACTTGATGAGTCAAAGTCAATTATCCAGAAACAAGATATCTTAAAAGATAGCAAATGGCTTAAAACGAATAATCAGATTACATTTCTTTGAGTTAAATATATGAGTTGATCTTACTTATAATATCATATAGGCCTGAGTAATAAAAGAAATATTTCAATTATGTCACGACTTGATAATATGGATGCATTGGAAAAGCAGCTTGCAGAATTACAAAAGGCAAAAGATAAAAGTTATCCTGGGAAAGTTAAGAAGATACCACCGGCTGTGCCGCCCAAGAAAAAAGCCCAACCTCAGGTCCCTCATAGTGCTGTCGTCAACACTTTACGTGAGCCTTCTTATTCTTCTAAAATATCACCTATTCAAAACAACTTCATACCACCTCCACCGCCGCCTCCTCCCCCGACTTATAGTAACGTTCCTCGGCATGCCAGTAATGTTCAGCCAATGCATAAAGATTATGCAAATGTAACCCAACTGTCACTTCATAATCATCCATTCAGGCAAAATTTGTCCACACCTAAAGGAAATACAATTATGTACAGTAATGTAATAACACAATATCCATGTGTTAATAATCCACCTCCACCACCACCGCCTCTTCCACTTCATATTGCATCCATTAAATCATATGATTCTAACCACAACAATGAAGAATATGTGCCACCACCATCACCAGTCAGCTCTAATTATAGTGAATTGATGAGAGCAACTGCAAATTTGAACTTCAATCAGGAAAGACCATCATATCCAGCCATTTATCAAAATGAATATCCTGAATATGGTACATCACAAGCTTCTACGTATGAATCCCTTTATGAGCCTATTAACCCCAATCCATCAAATATGGGACAATTAAATAACATTACAAATTATAAAAACAATTTAGCACCCGTTGGAAAGTCTCCATTGCAAAAAGAAGAAGAGGTTGATGCACTCACAGATATGCTTGTTCAGTCAATCAATGACAGTCAGGATTTGGATATATTTGGTATATGTGTTAAATGTGATGAAAGAGTTGTTGGTGAAAGTTCAGGCTGCACTGCCATGGGTAATATGTACCATGTCAAATGCTTCTGTTGTCATCAGTGTAACATGAATTTACAAGGAAAACCATTTTATGCAGTAGAGGGTGATCCCTATTGTGAGGTGGATTATTATGAGACATTGGAAAAATGCTCAGTATGCAACAACCCAATTTTGGATAGAATATTGAGAGCTACTGGAAAACCCTACCATCCTGCATGTTTTACTTGTGTAGTTTGCGGTAAAAGTCTAGATGGTGTACCATTTACAGTAGATGCTATGAATCAAATTCATTGCATAGAAGACTTCCATAAAAAATTTGCCCCGCGTTGTTGTGTATGTGAGCTTCCTATAATGCCTGAAGAAGGAGAAGTGGAAACTGTTAGGGTTGTTGCTTTGGACCGCAGCTTCCATGTACGTTGTTATAAATGTGAAGATTGTGGCCTTCTGTTATCATCAGAAGCTCAAGGCCGTTGCTGCTATCCCCTTGATGGTCATATTTTATGCAAAGCATGCAATGCTCATCGCATACGTATGTTGACTAATGTAATGACAACAGACCTGTAAATTAAGTATTGATGAGAAAGATAAGTTTTTCTTATTGTTTAAAATATTTTTATGCATATAAAAATATTTATATAATATTAAACAAAGAAAGACAACATTGGCCAATTGTGCCATAATATATTTTTTAAGGTTTTCAGATTTAGCAATTACAAAATAAGAGGATGATATTTAAACAAAGATGTATGTAACAAAGTATGGTACATGTATTTAAATTCAGACAATATAATTGCGATAATTTCATTGTATTAAATTACAAGACTGACAAGAATATTGTGAATAAGTTAAGTGTTTTCAAATCAAAAAAATATAATTAAAATTGTGATAATATTTAAAAATCAATTATAAGTCAATTATATAGATATCATATAATATATAAGCTTATAAAGCATGTCATCAACATATTAGTATAAGGATATTTTCTTAGAAATATAGCAGCTATATTGAATATTTATATAATAAATATTTAAATCAAACCAGCAATTTATATTTACAACCCAATGCCTGCATTCAGAAGAACCAATAGGTAATATTTAAAAACACAAATAAATGATTACATTATTTATTATTTACATAAAAAGTTACAAAACTTAGAATACTGGCAGAAAACACTAAAAATAAAGGCACATACATCACAGTACAATATCTTTTGGAATGGTCCCATTGGCAAGATAAAAAAAGGTTACAATATTATGTAAATTTGCTTATAAAACTGTTGAAAAATATTCTTATTAATGTTTTTATGTGGATGTCATCTAATTATTTTGATATTTTGTTTATAAAAGGACAGTACTACTTAGGTTAGAACATCTTAAAGTTAATAAAGCACCATATTACTGCTTCATCAGCTACAGCTGTCCTTCTCATGTAGAGAATAGTCATTTTCGCAGAGGTAATTATAGTGCACAAGTGCACTCTCATAGTCTGAGAGGAGAGCAACCACACACAGTTTAACATGCTCTCCAAGGAAAGGTGATGGAGCACACCATAAGTTTTGGGCAAATAATAAGAATTTTTTAACAAAAAAGTCAATATTAATCTCCTCTGACCCACAACCTCATGTCTGTAGCCAAACAATTTTACCACTGGGGCCGTAAATAAATTAGGTTGTTAACAATATCTGACCAATTTATTGTTCTAATGCTGGTGGCTATGGATCATAAGAAATTCTCTGTATATGCCCAATGTTGGGTTGTGTAGGTTTGTTGCAACAAGGTGCATTGGTGAGCACGTTAGGCAGTTGGTCTTGCCTCTGATCCAAGTTAAATTAAAACTCATACATGCAGGATTTGAAACCCTCCCACTTTGGGCCAGCAAGTTTAAAAGTTCATTATTTACTGATTGCTTTGTGTGGAGATTCGCCAGTATGTTGAGCTAGCCTATAAAAATTACAGCTCTTATCCTGAGATCTATGTTGACATTGACTTTTAAGTACAAAAATATTTAATGTTACATAAAAATTATTGCATTATTGTACATTTATTAAGTAGGAACTTAAATTTTTCTAAAAAAAAATCTACACTTTATGTCTTAACTTGGTATTAAATCTTGGTGGGTTAAGCACCTGCTTCATAAATAAGGATCGTTTATCTTTAATATTCTTTGAACTCCTGTTCATACTAGTCAGATCAATTGTCTTTTCTCTGCATGGAAGGGTATTAGCTTGTTTTTTTATACATGTCTCTTTTGTATCATCAATTAACTCCAATTGATTTTTAATATTCATAATACTGGATTCCTCTTTGTGGGGTGTATTTTCGGAACAATGATATAAAATTTCTTCATCTGAATTTAAATTTGTCTTTGGTTCAAACCTTTCTCTCAATATAGAGAATTTCCTTCTTGGCCTGTTCCTGACATTTTTTTTCATGTTTGATACTTTGGTGTGTGATGTACTGACTAAACTAGGAGGCTCTTTTTGTATTAGAGATTGTAACGATGGCGTCTTTCGGCTTAGCGAAAGATCTTCAAATGAGCCAATTGGCAAAGAATTATCAGATACAAGTTGCCATAAGAAATCTATATCTTTATTTGAGAGATCGTGTGTTTGTTGTTCTGGTTTGGTATTCAACTTTTTGTTTGGCATCTTTGAGCAATTACTTTTCTGTCTCCTAACAATAGTTTTATTTTGATTTCTGTTATTGTCTATACTTACGTTTGTTGTCATTGGTGAAACATTTAAATCCTTATTAGTGTCAAACTTAGAGCCACATGATACATCAGATAAACAGTCCTTTTCTAGCTGAGATTCCATTATGTTACTGACATCAAATTTGTAGGGCTCTTTCCAAATGGATTTCTTAAGATTAGTTTCAGTTTTTTCCGTTGATATAAATTGAGGTGAATCCCATTGATGTTCCCTTCTATGATATAAATTTCTTGGTGAATTTGTTACAGTTGCTTTTCTAATTTCATCTATAGTTGCCACGAGAGAACTTTCGGAGTTCAATCTCTTTTTACAAGATATATCAATATCACCCAGATCATCTAACTCTTCCAAAATTGGTTCTAAATGATTCGGATCCTTAATGGCATCTATAAGATAAGGCTTAGCCATAAATGTATCGTCATTAGAGTGACACATAACTGCATTAACATAGTCCTCTTGACTCCTATCGAACTTCACGAATACATTTGAATATGTATGTGGTTTTTTAGGAAAAGACGGTGCAGATAATATAGCATTCTTTAATTCTTGTGAGAGACAACTACTGATTTCAGAACTACCTGAAGTCAGAGTGTCTCTACTTCTATCTCTTACAACACTGCCATCGTGAAGCCAATTTTCAATATCACAATATCCATTCCACGACCTCAATCCCCAGGCTTCTCTTGCAATATTCACAGCACATATGTTCTCATAATCATGAACTGATAAAATTTCCGTTGGTGTGTCAAGATCACGCTTAGATTGCAACAGTTCCGTTGTTATACCATTTTTAATTTTATCCTTTTTTGTATACATTTCTTTTAGTATATCCAAGGCTATTCTTTGAATATTTTCTATATCCGCATCTTGATTGCCAACTTTAATATTCTTTAATGCACTTAAACAAAGTTTCTGTACAATATTTTCATTGAACGTATTTATATCTGAACTGTTGATGTCACTAAAACTTAAGTCTAGATCCATATCTATCGAATCTGAAGACGTTTTTTTATTGGATCCATCAGTGTCGTGACTCATTTCAGAACTGTGATCAGCTTTGAGGGCTTTTGCGAAGTTCTCATTAACAATGTTGCAGACGTTTATATTTAAATTTGTTAAATCTTCCCTTAATTCATCTGAAGAACATATCCCTCTGCGTTTTTGTATGTTAAGAGCGTTTGAAGTTATTTCATCTATAGAGCTCTCGAAGTTTTTAATTGAAGCTAACTTTAGTGTGAGTTCTGTTGGTGAAAATATTTTCTTTTTTGTTATTTTCGTGTTAGTGTGACTAGTGGGATTTTCTCTTTTAGTCGTTATTGGTAATGGTGTGTTTTCTACTGTGTAGATTTCAATACTCGATACATCCATACTTAAATTGCCAACTGGAGCGGATGTAAAAGTTGGTGAACCAGATCTTGCTATCCAGTGATCTAACAGAAACTTTTTATCCGCAGTATCAGTATCGTTTTGTGGTATTTGTGGAATTGGCACATTTATTTCATTTCTGGAAATTAAAATGTCTATACATATTGATAAAACAAAAGCCAGATTATCTAAACGATAAAAATTTAAGTTGAACTTGGAAGCTAAATATTTAAAGAGTATCTACTGAGTTTATTCTTAAGAGAATTAACTTTCCGAACCGGTGTTAAATAAGGCTAATGACGACTCAAAAGAGCTTTTGAGACTACTTAAATAAACAATATAGTGATTTTGATAAAATTAGAATCTGTTGATTGGGCACATAAATTATAATTCTGAATTTTTTTTAATACAAATAAAATTGAAACGTCTGGGTATTTTGTTTTCAATGTAATTTTATTTAAGATTAATTTAAGATCGTTAATTTTTTTATGACTTTTTATATTCTCATGTTTTAACAATAAAATCAAAAAATTTACATGAATAAAGTTCCAATACGTTATAAAAGTTTGAATTTAATATTTTTCCAGACACCTTAATATTATATTCAAGTAAGCGATGAAATTACCTTTCCTCTGCAATTTTATTAGCACTTTTAAAGGACCTGATATGGCTTAGTCCATTGCTTTTGTTAGTTTTGTCAGAATTTGGAGGGGCAACTTTGTTATTTAACTCAACGTCTTCTTGTACGTTTTTCCAGAGAATGGGTCCTTTATAATGAAAATATCTGTAGTACAAAATCATTGCTATCATACCTAAAACATAATAATGCAGACCGATAAACTTAATGTACATTAAAAAATGGAAATTAAAAAACAAGTAATTTCAAAAAAATAAAATAAACTTTTACACAAACGACGATTCTTACACAAATATATTACATACTTCTTAAATACATTAAATCTTTAGACTGTCCTTCAAAAAACTGTATTAACATTAAGTGTAAACCACTACAAGTGTAATCCATTACAAACGTAATCTACTACAAGTGTAATCCATTACAAACATAATCTACTATAAGTGTAATCCACTATAAGTGTTATCCATTATTAACGTAATCTACTCAAGTTTCGTTCGCTCCGAATGACAACCACTACAAGTGTTATCAACTAGAAGTTTAAAAAACTTACTTGATATTTGAACTCACTAAGATGAAATTTGAACTAACAAAATATTTTAATTTCAGCGGATAATTAAAAAAGTATTTTATTAACTTAAGATTAAAATTTTAAACAAGATATATAGGGAGAATGTCAACTAGTGCGAATTGGTAAATAAAAAAAAAATAGCTTTACTTACCAATAACAGTACCAGCAGTTATACATATCGTTGCAGCTATCGACCACGATTTTTTTTGCCTATCAATATCAGATATCAAAACATATAGGAATAAACTTCCAAAGTTTTGTGTCACAATTAGTGTATAAAACATCAATAGACGATATCTTGTATGACCTTCCCTTAAATTAATATAGCAAAAACAATATACGAAACCCATAACAGCATTATAAAATGTCTCTTCTAACTTATTAGGACAGAAAGTGGTTTTTTGTGTAATAATCCAGAAAGTCATAGCGGACCAATGGAGACCTAAAAGATATTGCTTATTATTACTAAATATATATAGGTTGAAACACAATTAACATAAAGGAAATTAGCGACCTGTAACGCCTTCACACTGGTAGAAAAGTAAAACGTAGTATATGTATACATATCGATGGTCCCTATTCGCATATCATAAACATAAAATAAAATATTTATTTATGTCGAACATTTATAATTTCTGTCTGAACAGTCTTTGGTATGAGAAACGCGATATAGTTTATACTCGCGAGCATTAATTATACTTGCGATGTCTTTGATTATATTATATGGTGTAAAAAATTTAAATGATGTGGAGGAAACGGGTGAGGATACTAACGTCGATAAGAATTAACACTGTTTACGTTTAAATAACTTTCCAATTCGCACATTGTACATAACCAATTTTCAAAAGATAAAATGGATATTGAGAGTTATCTTAAATCAGAGACTATTTTGTAAATATTCCACCACATGCAGTTTTGTTACATCTCTAAAGCAACCGGTACCGGTGCACTAGGGTACGGCTCTCAGGCATACAATAAGAGTAGCGTTAAATATGGTTAAAAACGCAAAAACTCGAATTTTTCTAAAAAAATTAGATAAAACCTAACCCACACCAATATTCTCATAACATTTGTAACCCGCACCAATGCCCTCATAACATTTGTGGTCCGCACCAATATTTTCATAACATTTGTGTCACACACCAATGTCCTCATAACATTTGTGGTCTGGTACCTCTATTCTTATAATATTTATGGCACACACCAATATTTTTATAATATTTGTATCACACACCCATATCCACATAACATTTGTGCCCTTCTATACGAAAAGGTTGCTGACCACTGCTCTATAGAATTTAGCAGCGTTTTCCACAAAAGCTCCATAAAGGCTGACTAAATGACTATTGCCAACACTTCCAACAATTATTTTGAAATGTCATCTAATTTCATATATTTCTCATAAGTATTCATTAGCTACTTGTAAGTTTTATTGGTGAACAGAACATTATTTCATAATATGTAAGAATGTGAAATACTTACCTAGAGGAATTAATGTCCATATTCCAAATATAATGGTGAACAGTAAGACACCTGCAATTCTACCAAGCAATATTCCAAAGTGCCAGGTTAATTTCAATAAAATAGAGCTCCATTTAAAATCTTCTGTAGTGAATGTTGCTATACTGTATATATATGTAACACAACCCCATATCACAGATGCTATTGAAGCCACCAAGGCAAAAACTGGAATAAAAGTATTTCCTACACCACCTAGCACAATCTTCTTAAATTTATCACAGAGAGACAGCCTCACTGGCACAATCGTGCGAGTACTCGCTTTGCTATCAGAGGTTTTGGGTTCTACTAGCAAGCAAAAAATGTGTATTTAGGTATGATACTGTTTATAGGATAAATAGAAATAAATACCTCTTATCTAGTTAGCATACTTCCATCTTATACTGTATCATTAAGTATGATGAATAAAAGTATTTTATTAAAAATTTAAAATTTTCACATTATTAATTTAATTTATGATATATAACTAATAGTAGGAATTAAATTACAGCATTATAAGGGTTTCAACCAATTTTTTTTACTCAAATAGCCAGTCAGTTTACAGCAATTTTCTTTATTTGTGCAAGCTATCTTTATGTTAGTGATCATGACACTAAACAATCTTTATTTGATGAAGATAAAAAAATCTCTTAGCTCTTACCCTATTATGATAGGTTAGATGCTGGTGGGTGGTTAGGTTTAATTTTATGTTGGTGCTACTGTAACACTGTATTTATGATTTCCAGGGAAACTTTGTGAATTAAATTAAACTTGATTATTACCATTTGGTCTGGTAAAACTTTTACTGATATTAAATTATTTATAATATAGAGCAATAAAGGTTCTTTGGATTTAACCCTCAAAAGCTACAACTTGAATATGTTAGTTATACGAAGCATTTCATGTATATTTTTATGATCTATTACAACATATAATGTGAATTAATATTTTAGGAGTTATAACAGAAGTTGTAATTAATGTATGTGAAAAAGAATGCCAGGGTTGCTTGATGCTTCCAATTTTAAATTCCCTGATATCTTGCAAAATATCCATTTTAATGAAATAGCAATTTTGATTTTACAAATATACAACATTTAATGTTAAGTACATTGGGATAAGGAATCACACTGAATTGTATAAAATAGCTTGCTAAATAATACATATGTTTTATAAATGTACCGTAACAAGGTTATTAAATTTTAATTGAATATTTCATTTTCCATTTAAAATTGATAGTAACTCTATATTAAAGAATAACAAAATATTTTTTTGTTTAAATTTCACCAACAAATACAAACTACACTACACTCAATCATTCTCACACCTACTTATCACATATTAACTTACACACATCACATAGCAGATATCTCAGTTTTTTATTTTTATTGTTTCTAAATATTATATAGTAATTTGTGTAATCCGTAATTGGCCTTATTTTAACTATATTAAGTATTCTATGCTATAATTTGTTAAAAGCTGTTGGATTATCAATAAATAAAATATGAGATTACCTTTTGTATGATAGTTTTCATTTAACATAATAATTGCATATGTTTGCAGTATTATTTGCGGTACAGTCCCTGTAAAAATATATAGGAAATGCAACAAACTCAAATCATTTCTTTGACTTATTAATTTTTGAGTTTTTATTGATTCTAAGGTCTTGCATGAGAAAACTTTTTGAAGAAAAATTATGTACCTGAAAATAAAATAATTTTAAATTAAAAATATATAACAACAGTAGAAAAATAAGTCAATGCTTATACCAGCTAGCAAGAAATTTTGCCCAATTTTCTATAGCTAAGGATTACCCTAACTATTGCATTCAGGAATATTAGTAAAATTGGGCATTAAACTTATTATCACTCTATTGAAAGAAATGTCTAGATATTTATGTGAGCTTTCAACAGACGCTGGAAAATGTTTCTACAAAACAAGTATAATTAATGATTTCATAATTGAAAAAAGTGTAGTAAAATCGTCATCCACTACAAGAATGACAATTGCATTTGAACTTGACTGGATCAATAAAAATGTATTTCATTAATAATTGGAAATGAGAATAAGGTATATGTGGGAGAGTGTTAACTTTAAGTATGAATTGAAAAATAGTATATAATTTGATACTTTTCATTTAATACCTTTCCAATACTCCAACAAGAGAACAGTGAGTAATCCAATGTCGAAGATTTGATTGCTGATCAATAATAAACCATCTCATGGAAAAAATGTTAATTAAAATGTTTGGAGACAATATGAATATTAATGTTGATAAAGCCCAATATAAACGACCATCTTTGCAATATTCTGCAAATACTAAAACATCTGAAAGTATAAAAATACGATACAATTACTTTATGATTTGATACCCATTGTTGTTATATGTAAGGTAATTGTTACTTTTCCCATTAAATACACAAATTTCTGAAAAAAAAAAAAACATACCAGTCGTTAAATCTGCAAGTATACATACAAGGGATATAAAAACACTTAAAACATTAAAAACACAGTAATTTTCATCTTGTGTACATGCAGTCTTTCTTTCTGTTAAAGTTCCAAGCCTACAAGCTTCAGCCATTGTTTAAATTAACGCGCATAATGTTTTACAACTAAAATATTGATAGTTTAACTGAATTTCTAAAGTAATTATAGAAAGTCTTTCAAACAAAATAAAAAAAATTATAGTGTTTATCTAAACATAAATAAATCAGTTTTCAACGGCGGCGCGTACGCAGGCTGCATGGCTGGGGTCGGTGCACTGTAGTGTTGAGTAGTAAAGACGGCATCGTTAATAACTTAATATAAATAGTAGTAAATTAAATCGAACTTTAAGTCATTGTAGTAAGGTTCCTCTGAAATAACAAAAATAACTGTTATATAATATCAGCTAATATTATTGCTATTTTGGTGTTTTTGTTATTTTTAAAAGTACTTTAATTCAAGGCTTTTAAGGTTAGATTTCATTTATAATAATTTGTACGAAATCATTAACTTTGCTACTTCTATTGAGTAAGACATACATAGTCTTACATTTCAACACCTAAAACGTCAAAATGTAAGAGTGCCTCAAAATCACATTTTGAACTTTTAATCCTGGTATTCTGCTTCATAAATTATGTTTTTTTTGTCGAAGTGTGTAGTTGCTGTTAGCCTTACTGGCTTTTATAGCGTAATCGAGAGAGGTGGCGGGTGCAGAAGCTCCGCCGAGAATGGGCCCGTAGAAGGGGTCTGCTGCGTCTTGAGGGAAACGTTGCTCTAACGTCGGTCGAGCGCGACGGAGATATGAGGCGGAGACGCGTATTGAGTAGAGATACATAGCACCATGCCTCATCCCATAGGGGTAGGCATAGACAATATCCTTCCACTTACCACGATCCTTGAATATCTCTTTCGCTTTTTTCATTTTCATTAAACCTTTCATACAGGTTCGTCGGTTTCAGGTACTCTTGACTTGGCCCTTATTTAAAATGTCCTGGATTTGATCCAGGAACGTTCGCCTTGGTCTTCCCCTTCCAACTTTCGCATTCACTCTTGACTCATAAATCCTTTTTGTCAGTCACCTTTTATTCATTCTCTCTACACGCCCAAACCGTCTAAGCATACCTTTCTCAATTTTAGTCACTACATCTTTTTTTAAACCACAACGTTCTCTTTTCACACTATTTCTTACTCTGTCACTCAGTTTTAATCCACTCATACTTCTCAACGCTCTCATCTCTACCGCATTTATTTTACTTTTGTAATTCTTCTGCCATACCCAACTTTCACTACCATGCATAAGTGTTGGCACCAACACTCCTGCATGCACAGCTAGTCTGGCTCTTTGAGAGACCATCTGGCTATTCATAAAGACGCGCAGGGCACCATTTACCATATTCCCAGCATTCACTCTCCTTTCAACAGCACTTTCACATGTTCCATATTTGTAAATTTAGATCAAGTATACATATTCTTTCACCTCTTCCACTTGTTCCCCATCTATCAAAATATTGCCATTCATCATAAATTCATCTCTTTCAAAAAGCATAACTTTCGTTTTGTTTACATTCACTTTCATTCCATTCCCTTTCAAAGCTTTATTCATAATATTTATCATCTCCTGTAGTTAATTAGCGGATGACGCAAGTATTACTTGATCATCGGCGTAAAGTAAACATTTGTTGAGTAATTCATTCTTTCTTAACCCATACATACTTTCTTTTAAATCTGTCAAACAGTTATCCATGAATAGGTTGAACAGCCATGGTGACGCAACACATCCCTGTCGAGCCCCTCTTTCGACAGGAAACCACTCCGTGTACGCCCTGTTTATTCTGACACAAGCACTAGAACCCTCACAGAGAGACTTCAATGCATGAATCAGACAACCGCTCACCCTATACGTTGATAACGTTGACCACAGCTCATTCCTCACCACTCGATCATAGGCCTTTTCTTAATCTACGAAAGCGCAAGAAACTTTTTGAGTAGAGATAGTAAGATTAAAATTTCATACTAATATTTCTGAATAATATGAAACCCTAACTCTCTGATTAAAAGCACATTTAAAAAATAACGAGAGCGTCAAAATTACATTTTAAAATAATTACATTATTTAAACATATATCTTAAATCAAGTATAGTAAAATTCTTTTTTATCTACAATTAATCGTAAAATTTGTAATTTGAATAATTATAGTATATGTAAATTTCATTTATGTCTTTTAGATAAACACTATGATAATATTGTAAAAATGGCTAAAATTTAAACTAAAACAAGACATTCCTAATATGTTTTTATTTCGCCTCATTTGAAAAAAAGAGGTTACTCTTGGATTGGATGGTCTCAACGCTAGTTTGAGATTACACAAGTACTGTATAGTGTATTCCTATTTCCATAAATCTTTTGACAGAGCTTGGTACTAGTTAATACCTATTACTATAATGCTGAAGAATTTGTTTGGTTGAATGCCAAACTAGTATATTTTTTTGTTTGAAAACTTCTCTAAGTGTTACAAAGCTTATTTCTTTGGTTTTATAACACCAAGCCATTACTAATACCAAGATGAAGTTCTGCGGGTAAGTAAATTCTTCCTTAGTAGTAATAATAGTATCTTATTCACAGGTTTTATACATAGAGTTTAATCTAGTATTATCCGATTGTTTTAACATTTAAATCGTATAGATTACTAAAATGTCAATTTAATATATTTCTCAATATATATACGTAAGTATATATATTAAGAATTTTATCTGTATTCTGTAGTTATCTTCTATTCTCTATGGTTATTTTAAATTTTATTTGATAATTTTCGTCTTTCGACAAATATAATTAATTTATTGTACATTTCTTTTAAATTAAATAAATATTTAAAATGATACATGATGCGTTGCTGATGCTTTGGGATTGTTCTGATAGAACAAATACGTGTCAGGTACGTTTCTAGTAAAATAGAAGACTGAGTAGTTACAATTTTATTACAATAACATAATATGATAAAAATGCAAAAAAGATGTCTAACATTTTATCACTACTGATTTATAAACTCCGCGGTTTTTTTAATTTTTCAAATAATATTAAATAAAGTCAATTTCTACAGCATCTATCACCAAATTCTTAAAGTTATTCCATTGAAAGAAACCTTTGACGTGACGCGAGCTTTTAAAAAGTGGCACTGTGCAATTCTTAATTAAAGAATTACCTATTACCATCATGTATGTTACATCAGTCAGAAATTAAAATTTATACTATCTATGTATAATAATAGGGATTTTAAATATGAAAGTACTATTTACATTTCTTTTTAATGCCTGTAATGGGGCTGTTGTATTCTCACATACGAAGTCAATTTTTAATATTTCAGCCCAAGCCTGTAACATATGCCAATGAAGGAGATGCTGAACTATTTAACAGAATTTGCAATGTTGCTAAAAGTCACCACAAAATACAAAGCTTTGTTTTACAAGGATGTTTCCATTCCAGAAAAGTTCTTACAGGTACGTCAATTAAAATATAATTTAATTAGATCTTTTAAACTAACTGAAATAGTGTGTCTCTTAACATTTGCAATACTATTGCTCAAGGATCATATATAGTCTCGAACAATAACAAACTTCTATTAATTTTTGTACAAGGTTCAGGCCACAGATCATATGGACTATATGGACAAGCCCTTAGTGAAGGAATTTCTGAGATTCTTCATTCTTACAAAAAAACTTTAAAAGAAGTGGAAGATTTAGTTATTGGAAATAAAAGTTATACCTTGTCGTTGGTATATAGCTACGTAGAAAAGTTCCAAGGGCTATTTAATACTTTAAATAGGATAGTAAGCACTATAAAAGAGAGAAGATTGACTGGCTGTCAAATATTAAGTCTTGTACACCAGTACATTTTAAATGGTAATAAAGTGGTCCATGAAGCTATTATACAGTAAGTAAAAAGACTAAATGCATTTGAAGTATCATTACATATAAAGCTATCCTGTTACAATTCCCTGTCAAAAATCTCAATTAAACTTATAGATTAACTATTATTTTAATGTGTTATAAAACAGCTAAAGTTTAGATACATTGTATGTATATATTTTTTGTTGCACTATATTTATTACTTTAACAATATGTATAAATCATGTGTAAAATGATTTTGAATAAACAAATACCTAAATCTAGAAAATGGTATGCTAATGTGGATTAAATATATTTACAATACAACCTGATCAACCTTTTGCACTCAAGAAGTGAGTCTTGTTCACCACATGATTTTATATGCAACTCAAGAGGTCAATCTCCCTCACTACTTTGTTTGGTGCAGAAATTTGATGTGCTTTATAGACTATTTATGTTCCCTTATATATGTGGTGATTGATATCTTGTTTATGTTTGTGGTACCTGTTTTTGAAGTTTGGCACCAATCTCTGTCTGTGTATTATTACAAAGCCATCTTAATGTGCCTTTCTAACTGAGAAAAACATTGTAATATGAAATTAGTGTGGTACCAAGAAGCAGACTGCATTTTCGTCATTAGTTCTACTTGACAGCCATGGCAAATATATGAATTGAAATTTCCAATCTCAAAGCTCACAAAAAAATAAGCCCAGCAAATGACACAGATAACATACTATTTCTCAATAGTCCATGCAAGAGAGGCATGCATCTTGGTAGTTTTTAAAAATCTTAATTTAGAGATCTTAATCCCTTGAGATTGTCACTTTGTTAGGTGTTAACAATGATTAAGTTTCTCTTGAATATATTCCATGCTCATAAAAGTGTATTATGCTTCTTAAATTTCTTTAACAATGGATTTTGTAGCAGTATATTAATTAAGTCCACAAACCCACTGAGTCTTGCTGTATTCACTGACAAAGGTGTGATGTTTCAACCCATTTTGGACATCTTGGTAATTGTTAAATCAAATATCATACAAGGTAAAATTACCACCAACATTTAAGAAATAATCTTTGTAAAGATGTAAAGGTACCTTAAACTATAAACTAATTAATATAGTTTGAGGTAAGAAATTTACCAACTGCTCTACAAAAAGCTATGAGTTACAGTTTAGTCCACAAGGTAATTTCATTGTGTGCAAAGGATTACTAAAAGATTACTTGATTTTGCCACATAATCAGAAACTATGCACTTGACATTACCAGGCTATGTTACTATATATATATATAGCTAATACTGTAATAATTATTATTACTGATTAAATTTGTTTCAGAATATTTTCTTGTATTTACAATGTATTTATTAATCAGCTATGCATGTGGTTGTTATATGGGGATTTAAGAGATCCTTATGAAGAATTTTTTGTGTATCAAACTAAGAAAACTGATGCATCTGATACATTTGTGTCATCTCACTCAACAAATAATACATGTGAAAAGTCTCTTGTTTCAACTGTAAGTATACACATGCAGGGTAGGCTAATAAGTATTTTCATTTGTTTAATTAAAAACTAAAAATAATAGCATGTTTAACTGTTCCTACCAGTTAAAAATGTACAATAAACAAATTAAGAACAATGTTATCAAAGAAGAATAAATGTGTAGATGATCAATGATTATCACAATATATAATTATGTAAACAAGTCTTATATGTTCCAGCTGCAACAAACACCATTGGATTGTGGTTATAATCTTAATCCAAACATGATTCCATATTTTGTCCCACTCTCATTGGCCCAGGAGGTTTTGTTTATCGGCAAAACAGTTATATTGTTCGGATTCGATCCAAAGAAAGTAAAAAAAAATAATAGTTTTGCAATGGATAGACCAATGTTAACATTGCAAAAGATCAATGCTGAATCCAGAAGGTATTTGACTTCTATATATTATTATATGATATTACATTGTGTTACTTTGTTATATCTATGTATTTTATAAAAGCTTGAAAACTTACCTCCCAGTAAACATGACCCAAATTGAATACATATAATAAAGTTTTTGATGACCTCAGCAGAGTTTCTCAACAAGTGGGCCTGAAAATGAACATGGATAACACAAAAATCATGTCTAATATCCATGTACCGGCACACCCAATCATCGTTGAGAACTCAGCTCTTCCGACATCCCTCAGTGCCTGAAGACCGAACAGTGCGTGTTGCTAGTGATGACTTTCGGTTCTGAGACGTGGTCGCTGACTATGGGCCTCATGCGGAAGCTCAGAGTCACTCAGCGTGTGATGGAGAGGGCTATGCTGGGAGTTTCTCTACGTGATTGAATGAGAAATTAAGTGATCCGTAGTTGAACCAAAGTCACCAACATACTCTTTCGAATCTCGAACCTGAAGTGGCAATGGCAGGGCACATAGTCCGAAGGACCGATGGTCGTTGAGGGCCGAAGGTGTTGGAGTGGCGACCCCACACCGGATGGCGCAGTGTAGACAGACCCCCCACAAGGTGGACCGATGATATAAAGAGGGTCGCCGGTAGCCGCTGGAGCCAGGCGGCGCAAGATCGGGCCTCGTGGACGTCATTACGTGAGACCTATGTCCAGCCATGGACGTCCATCGGTTGAAGCGACGACGACGATAAAGTTTTTATCAATGAAAGTAACTTCGAACCGTTCTCATGAACAGGTGTTTCTATATAGATCCGACTTTGTTAATAGAAACCGGCTATATCGTGAATCTTCCATTCATAATAATAACAATAATAAAGCCTTTTATTTCTTCATGGTTTTACGGAATAATAAAAATAAACACGCATAAACTTATTCTAAGTGCAAACGCGTGTGTGTACGTGGGTGTGATTGTATGTGTGTGTTTTATCTGTACGTATGCATGCGTAAGTTTGACTATGTATGTCTTTGCGTGCGAATTGGCGTGTGTCCGTGCATAATTAATCTATACTTCTATTTATTTTATATAATTAATTAATTTGTAATCTTTATTTATCGGATTCAATTATCAATCAGCATCAGTCCAGCTGTTAAAAGGAGTTCAATCATACTTAGACTTACAGAAGAATTATAGAGATAATAATTTATTAACTTTATGGATTTTTAAGATTTACAATATGGGAAGAGAAAGAAGCTGAATTTCATGAAAAACTTCAAAAATTGAAAAAACCCGAAGCGTTTGAAGTATCTAACTTAAGGCGTGTCGTTAGAGAAATAAAGGAATGTGTTACAAAGGTAAGTATAGGAAAATTTAACTGTTTTTATGTTTAAAAAACGAAATTATTACGGGACATTTAAAAAAGTTTCTCTCCTAATGTGGACACAGTCTAATATGAGCTGTTTGAAAATGAAACAAAGTTTTTATAACAATAAATTCCATTTTAAGGTATCACACCTTTTGTTAACATCGATATCCTCTTTTCGGCTGCAAACAGCATAGCAGGAATAAAAAAGTACAGGAAAATTATTAAAACTATCATAAAAGAAGTCAATGTCGTATAATTTCACATTTTAAAATTGGCACATAGATAGTTTATGGCTTTGACTAAAACATGGGTTATTTTTATCCAGATATAGAACTGTTGTCATAACGTGTCATGTAGGTGGCGCTGTAACAGCACGATTCATCTAATATATGTAGCGTTATATTTCTATTTTGAAATCAAGACCGGAGAAGTCGCGAATTAAAGCTTGTTGAAAAAGAGCATACCACTAGTAACTAGAGATGGCATATTAACATTAACATTAACATCTAATTGCGGCGTAAAAAGGGTATATCAAAAAATTTCTTTTCTCTCATTAAACATTCTGCTTCTTCAAAGTTTTGCGGCATATTTTTACCTGCTGTTTCTGGTAAAAACATCGCGACAAGTGCACCTAAAGCCGCAATTATGCCAATTGTTATTAACGGTAATCCCGGCATAACAACTTTCAAATATACGATATATGGTGATAAAACAGTTCCAATATAGCCACATATATGTATAATGGACGTACCGGACCCTCTTACAGAGGTTGGCAGCATCTCTGCAGCCCATTGCATCGCGACAGTGTAACAAATGTTCACACCAAATCTCGCAATGACAGCACATATAACTGAAGGCAAACCATTTGGGATAAGCGATGTCAAAATACTAAATATACAACTTAGTACCATCATAGCTATAGATATCCATTTCCTACCAGTTAAATCTAGGGTAAAAGTCACCAACAACAGAGAGGGAAATTCGGTTAGCGATAATACAGTGAACGACAAAAAGAAGTCGAAATTTAGCGAACCAATGCATCGGAGTAAAGCGTCGAAAATTATTGTACAACACATGAACTCCAAGCTTATACATATTAACATTTTTCTTAATTGTGGTACCTTGACAACATCCAATATGGTGCCGGTATTACTATTTACTTTCACTGCATTCATGGATCGTTTAAACTCTTTAACCATATCTTCGGGAATCTCTTTTTTGTTAACCTGTCCAATCTTATAAACCTTGGATATCGCTTCATCGACGCGTCCTCGAGCTAGTAACCATCTTGGACTTTCTGGTATTACAAATGGAGCAATTAAAGACAATGTCATTGGAATACTGGTGAGCAATCCAAGAGTTCTCCAATCATCACAATAAATTGCCAACCAAGGCAATGCAGTCATCCCCATTGTGAAAAATACTCCTGTTGGAAGATTTGCCGCTAACGTTTTATATTTTGGGGATACATATTCTAATACCAGCAAGTACATCATCATCATACAGGTGTCGTACGACATGCCCATGAAAAATCGACAAACACAAAATTCTAAGAAATTTCTGACAAACACGCTGCAGACGCCGGCAAGGCATCCAACCATATTTGCGATAATTCCAGCTGGTAATCGTCCAAATCGATCTGCCACCCATCCAATACAAATTCCACCTACTATTGAGCCAACAAAAAATGTAGATTGAGCTGTTGCTTGGTAATTGTCTCTGTCGCAAACCCATCCCATTTCGCTGGATATAGTTGGGTACGGTATTTGGGTCTCGTCAAACTCCCATCCAAATCGGCATGGTTCTACGTTCCAAGAGGCATTTGGTCGTTGTCCAGATATCAGAATTTCCGTCCAATTTGCAATATATGATGTACAATGTGAATATTCGTCTAAATCGTCTGTATTCCGCGGAATCGCTAACAATCTTCGTTCAATGGGAGACAAATGTTTTAATTCCGGTATCCAACACCAATGATTTGATGATACTTCTGTCATAAAAAGTTGCGTGAAATATGAAAACGCACCAAATATATGAAATGGGCAGGTAGCGAGAATTAGTAGCATTTGATAGAGTCCAAATTCTCCAGCCGAATCCAATAATTGGTCATAGTCGACATTTTTTGATGAATTCCCTTTCTCGTTTTTAAATACAATGTTGTTATTTAATTCGTTTGTTATCTTCATAATGTTTGTTTCATTTAACCAACTAGTGCAGATGTTACACACTTACTATTTTAATTAGTATACTAGTAAGTAATGCCAAATTATTTTTATTTAAACTGTCAGTATTTACACCTGTGAAAGATAAGACTTGAACAATGTGTAAGATTTTTTGCGTCATATTAGGATCTTAAGTAGTAATAATAAAGGATTATTTTATTTGTTTTATAATGATAATTAAACGCTCTTGTTTTAATTTGTCAATAACATAATAGTTTCGGAAGTATTTCTACACTGTATTTAATCGTACAAATACGAATTATTCTTCATTTTTTAAATAGTAGTAGATTTTCGAGAGGCTGTTGAAGTCACAAATCCATCTGTCCAAATCATTTAGAAAACTCTTCTGCGCCGGACAGGCCGTTATTTTTAAAAAGAGATTTAAGATAATATACATTTTTTGCTACTTGACCTTGAAAGAAATGTTAATGTCAAACAGCGTTAGCTTATACCCCCAAATATAAAAAATGCAACTCACATTGGTTTTTTATTATTACGCTTTGATTGTGCTTTTTATGTTGGCAGTCAACTGGCTTTCACATCATTGATAAAGATGGGGGGCGCAGAAGCTTTGTCTAGAAAAATTGTATGGTTATCTCTAGGCCTATCTATCTCTCTCTACCATATTTGCTATGAAAACAAGAGCATCGAAGTAGATGTAATTACGGGTCAGTTTCTATTGCCTGTCGTGATCACGTCGCTAGGATCCTAAAGGGTTCTCTTTTACCAGAGTACGTAAATAAAAAAAGCACCCATAGAGCAATAATGAAGCGCTTATCGACCCTTATTTGGTTTTCTGGATTAAGGGGCTTTTTTTAGTCGTCTTCTCTAGAAAGACATCTTCAAAACATGTACCAATTAAACCAACCGTGACCTTAAAGGTCACTTCAACACATTGGTAAATATACATTTTCCAGCATCTTTGGGCAGTGGCAGTAGAAGAAGCGCAACTGTTTCACGAGTTACGTCTCCTGAAGGATTTTTATTTACTAGGACGAGGGGAACTGTTCTTAGAGCTATTACGTCTTACAGCGCCTATGCTTGATAAACCCACTACTAGAACATCAAGCAGACGTAAGTACTTCATTGTTATAACAAATGATTGTTGTATAACATGTCCAAACATAATAATATGAATTTCAATTATTGAAACAATTTTCGTTGAATAATATTAAAGACGAAGTCTCGCACAGAAGTAATTTTTTGCACCATATATATAACGTTCGTAAATTATAAGGAAACTTTGAATAGGCTGAGAATGATATAACTTTTTCGCTCTAGGTATCACATAAAAATTGCGTGCGTACAAAGTACACCTGGCAGAAGTTTTCTTTAGCAAACTAATTTCTAAATCTTGTTTGTATTTATACAAATCTAAAACTTTAGATTTTCGAGACTTAGAAGGAGGGGAAAAGGAAGATTTGTTAGAAATTTAATGAATTTATCTTTATTATTTATTTTCATTAAAATATTAAGTGTCGAATACAAATAATGTATTTAAATCTTAAGTGACGAATTGTAAATAAACATACCACGTGTTTTTTGTCAATATTACATATTATAAATTATTTTTTTAATTTGTGAAATTGCATTAAAAACGCTGCATATGTTCGTGACGCTAATCATGCGTGTCTTCCGAAATATTGTGCCCTCATGCGCCCAATGAAGATTCACACCAAGAAGCGGAAAATAGTTTCTTTATAATCTACTTTTAATACTCAAGATATTGAATAAAATTTTATACGTGGGGTATTTTCGAGCTTCGCTGCGGACCGCCTAGGTTAACCTGGGGAATTAATTGCAGATATGAATCACGCCTTTCAATTGGCTGCGAGGGCCGTATTTCTCAGCAATAGTACTGACATAGAGAAGTTCAGCTTTGAATTACCATATATTAAGCCGAATATCTCCGCCAACTCCACAATCGAGAGTGACAGCAATACTGGTATCTATTTTAATATTTACTTTCACTACTACCACACGAAAGCTATGATGATCCAGAGGTAAGATGGCAAATTTTCGTTCAAATACAAAAAGTAGACCTGGGTCGTTTCGGAATTTCAGCATAACGTAACGAAACTGCTACTTACACAAAAAAACCGTTATGATACAAGCTATTAATAGAACCGCCATTTTTCCGAGGACAACTTAAAATTAATGCTAATAATTTATGTAAATGCCCTCTTACGGAAACTTTTGTTATACAACCAATTTCATCAATCTTGAGATATAATACAATCATAGTACGGCACTGACAATCTAGATGGCAGTGTTGTATTTTTCTACTTCTTACACAAGTTATTTGAAGAAATAATTTACTCATTTTTATATACGAGTATACATTTTAAGTGATTATCTACACACTAAAATTTCTTGTGGAAAGAATTTGAAATAAAATATGCAATATAATTTTACGAAAGTATAACTTTATTATCCTTAATTTTTTTTAAAAATTCTACAAAACATGCGTTAGTTGACCTAAGTAAAATATAACAAATTCATTGAAATGCATAGTGAATATTATTCGGGTGAATTTAGAGTTTCGTAATCGAGAATTATAAATGTAACATTTATTTTATGTATATTAATTTAAATTATAAAAGTAAATTTTAATCATATTTTATAAATAGGTTAATTTACTACAATGTTTACAGAAGACTATAAGAATTAATTTCTCCTACAAAGTTATTGCAACAAATAAGAAATAATAAAGACGATCTCCTGGTGTTTGAGTAGTCTTGTGAAACAGTACATTTTCAATATATACATTTAAATCTCAGTTGAATTTACATACTTGGTACGGTACATTTTGGTAATCAACAAAATAAACCATTTTCTTGGATAGAACGCACGCGGAATTTTTATAATTGATACAGTAACGAGCTTTATTTCTCAAATCATATTATTACACGTAAATTCAAAATTATACACCGTTTATTTTTTTATAATTGATACACACACAGCTATTTCACTGAATGTTGTATTGTTCTACATCAACTACTACTTACATAAAGCACTTGTTCAAAATTTGCTGTTACGGAAAAAATAAAAATCGAAATGCGTCAACGTTTGAACTCTGAACGTCAGCGCTCAACTGAGAACTGATTTCGGAATTAAGGAAAAAAACAAAAATCTAACGACTTTTTGTAGAAACAAAGACTCGCAAGGTCAATAATTACATGCCAATTACTATACATTAAATCGAACTTTAACTCTTTTCGTAAAAGTACATTTTAAAATAACAAAAATTTCTATTAGTGTTACAGCTTATTTATTATTCTAAAATTGACTCTATGTCAACGTATTAAGCGTTAAGCACGTGGTTACCTTTAAATTACATAACATGCAAAAGAAATTTATGATACCAGATTTAAAAATTGCCTTTGTGTAAGGAAAGGAAGACGGCATAAACGTACAATTTATTATAAAAACAAAAAATCTTTAATTGCTTATTGACCGCGAAATGTCGGCGACTTCTAAAGCTAAGTTATTTTATTTTTAAGAATTTAGCAAATGTTTTTGTTGTAAAAAAGATAAGATGTAAAAGATTTCGCTCAAAAAATGTTTTCGCGCGCTTCGATAACGTTTCCTAATCTGATATATATATTAGTGAACTAGCTGACTCGGCAAACTTCGTACCGAAACTCAGAATCAGTAAATAAAAAAGCTGAATGAAAATTGCAGAACGTTTAAACTTTGGTAAAAAAATGTATCCAAAACTTACCCAGATCAAAAAGAATTCGTAATCAAAAAAGCTTTTACGCCCAGGTTCTCGTTGAATTCCATAAAATATGATAGTTATAATTAGAAACCAATACGAAACACAAAGGTATTTTTTTAAATACAATTTGATATTTGAACGACGACGGGACGAACATCAAATGTTTGACAGGTGGTAATGGTTTCTAAGGGAAACCGAAAGAAATAGTTTATTTTATTTATCCAAACATTTTTTCATGTTTAACTTTTAAACCTTCCTTTGACATCTACAATAATCTAACAAAACAAAAATTAGCCAAATCAGTCCAGCCTTTCTCGAGTTTTAGCGAGACTAACGAACGGCAATTCATATATATATATATATATATATATATATATATATATATATATAATGTTGGCACTTAATATTATAAATGCAATGAAATTTGGTGCACCGATAACCGGAGATTAATTAATCCACAGTCGGAGAAAAGAAAGGGCTGTAATTTGTCAATAACAAGAGATAAAATACGTGTAAGGTATTCGCGAAGTTGCAACACCGACATACGCCCTTCCAATAAATGCGACGTTGCCACACCGACATACGTCAATTCAATAAATGCGACGTTGTCAGTTCGTATATTCGCTATTAATCAGTTAATCACTACATTAATGTGAAATCTTACTCTCATTACTTTAAATAATTATTGCTTTGATAGAAAAGCTATTTGAAACTTTAACAAAACGTAAAAATCAAACGATGACATAAGGAGCAATTTGGGTTTTTCCGTGTTATTACCTAAAATTAATTCCTCCAAAATAGCGATATGTGTGTAGATTAAAAAACTATAGAGTTTAATATAACACGGGGCTTTTTCAATTAAACATAAAAATAAAATATAGTTCAAATGTATATTGATTTCATTTTTAATCCAATGTTAATTCCTTATAGATATCTAAATATAGATAATTTATGTTTTATTTTCGTATCTAGCTGTCCCCTGCTGTTCTACCTAATATCTCAGTGCCATGTAAACATGGTAAATACCGTTCTTAGTGAGAGCTTACTTCGCCAAACATTATGTAAAATACCACCCACTCACTCATAACTAAATCTCCGAAACTAAAGACTCAATTGACTTGAATTGAGTATGGGTTAGTGACTCCTGTCGCAACGTTGACGCGAACTAACAACATATTCACATGAGATCGGGGTATATAAGCGAAAAATGATCATTTACTGTGAGATCGACTTAACTATTCAATCGATGGACTTAAAATTCGGCATTTATAATGCTTTCGTCACATAAACTCGTACTCGATTTCTCCATATTTCCACGGGATCGATAACTATGCGGGCAATAGCTGGTAAAGTTTAAATTAATACCTATATCAGGACATCATAAATATACCATAAATGCACAAAAAAAAAACTACCCCTACGCCTAACACCCACTGCCTGATCACGATCGACTAATGACACTTATTAGATTAGAATTAGGCAAGTTGTCAATGGTGTATATTTATAAAGATATATAAATCATGTAAATATTTTTTTTATGTTTATAAAATTTGTATAATAAAATATATTAGATACTTAAAGTAGTGTTGACATTATATTAAATTTAAATCCACATAATCGACGCATCAAGCTCGGTGGACAATATTGCTCACTAATATTAAATAATATTGCAGTGAAATATATTTATGTTAATTATTGAGCTAGATAAGACAACCGAAAAACTTTTTTTTCATTTATAAGAAACTTTAAATCGTTTCTATGTGACTATAATGGGTTTAGATGTATTTTAATTATTCATTTTGTTGTTCAATCGTTTAATTGTTCGTTTTGGTGAATCATAGAAATTAACCATCTACAGCGATTCTATCTGATGTTCAAATTTGAGTCCAATTTGTTTTCGCATACGGTTCATGCGTCTCATCTATAAAAATAAGTCGTTTACTCGGGCAAATATGTTAACGGCGGCTATTTTTGTACTTCACACAAAAGCGATCTTTGTTAATATACTATCCCATGTATCATACTGTTCATTTTGGTATATCATAGTTATTCTTGTAGCACCTTTTTCTACTGGCTGGTAGTTACTGCTACGCTATTTTCGAAGTATATGTATCAGTAAAGTGCTATATATAATAACGATCAGCTTTAACAAAAAGAGGACACGTAGGACCATAATTTCCGAGGTTTGGTTTTTCTTTTCTTAACGATTATACATATACATAGATACTATGCGCGTTCGTTAACAAATTTTGAAAAACAACCTGTGTCAATAGCGTTTCTATGACAAGTCGGACCTTATGTATAATCGCGCATAGATGGCGTAAACGGGCTCCAAATTTCCTTTCTTACTTTTACACAATACGCAGCAGCAACTTTTATCTTTTCACATATATAATTCTTTTGTACATCTGACTGTGAGAGTGAAGGAATAGAGAGTGCACTTGTGTTAGCGCATACACTTGTATACTATGCCTGCCAACCCGCACTGTAGGAGCGTGATGGGATTTTGCTCTAAAAACCGCAGTGGGACGTAAATGGGTTTTTACTTAAAGTGTATATGTGACAGTACACTTTCTAAATAACTCGACCGATTTTGATTTTATTATGTATCCATCCAAGCGGATTTGTTTAGATTAACAATTCGGTCCAGTAAATAACTTAACGGATTTCGTCGATTATCCACAAAATCTGAAACTACACGAATGTATATAAAAAACGAATATAACGATATGTCCGCCTTAATCTTACAAATTGCCAAAGTATATTAACCGCGTTTTATGAATCACTACCGAATTCCTTTGTTCTACGTCTTGGAAACTAGCCGTTACCGAAGTCTCCCATCAGTTCAGACTTAGACACATCAAAAATACTGTATCCTAAATTTGCTCTGCCCGAGGACTTTATTTCCTTAACACCTTTACGTCAACATCATCACTTGTGTCTTAATAAACCTCGTCACATGTTTATTTTAAATTAGTGACGACATTAATTATTCGGATTATGATATCCGATGTTAAAACTATGTAAAATATGTGTTTGTCAAGGTGACAAGTTTAAATTCTTCGTTTCAGTCATGATGACTGACAAAAAATTGAATTTAATCGTCTTGGCATCCCGTTTATTTTTTAGCTTTAGTTGTCTAAGCCCTATTTACTTTTAAATATCCATATAACATGACATATATTTTCGTTGTTTGTCGGCCTTTTAAAATATTTCAAATTGGTATATCCGTCATGGTTGTTGGTTTTGATTTTATTTATGTTTTACTTTTGCACCATTAAACGTTATTCATAAAAACAGATCTATTTAAATATATGTAATCAGATAGTCGGATCTACTTTAAAACAACTGTTCTTTTGAGCGTTTCGAAGTTAGTTTCATTGACAAAAACTTTAAAATAATGTCTAAATTACGTCAAGCGTGAAAACTTACATCATAGTACTTGTAAAATTTTAAATTTTCTGTCAACGAAATTTACTTTAAATCGCTGTTATTGCAAGGTTGGTACAGATTGTAAACTCGTTTTTTCAAATCGCTTTGTGAAAAGCGATTAATATACTGTGTATATCTTATTTTTATATTAAATTTATGATTTTCTTGCAAATTTCGTGTGCCATGGGAATTGATAAATTAAAAATTACAGCATTTTCAACATTATTATTATTAGACTACATATATAAGCTTTAAATACAGTTGCAGATGGATGGTCCAGTATAAAACTTAAATACGACTTCAAGTGGCCTTTGCATCTCTTGTTCGCACCTGAAGTATTAGACCGATACAATGACATGTTCAGACTGCTTCTAAAGATAAAAAAGACTCAGCACGATCTCCACGCACTTTGGAAAACATACAAACAGTCAAAGAGGTATCAAACACTTTTAGTATACCTATGGTAATACCAATAAAAAAATCCGGCTTGGAGGACCATATATTTCTATAATAAAAAAAGTTGCTTTAACCTTAATATTTCCATTAAAAATGGCAATTGCAAATGAACAATTACTATAGAACCATAAATATAAAAACTACATTGGTGCCTACGACTTCAACGACCGAGAATTATTCATGATTGAGACACTTTCTTTTATTCTTAACATAATATGACGATATTTACTGGAATAAAAAGTACTTTATTTTATTCCAGATTCTAACTATATACCAATTTTCTTTAAGATCTACCTGTTCTTATATAAAACGTCAAAGTGAATGTACAGAAAAAAACATTGACTTCAGTTGTGTATCAATTATACAGCTATATTTATATAGCTATATATGGAATGATAAAATAACTAAATCTTTTCCAGTTCTTATTCTATTTTGTCTATGTTAATATCTATTTTTAGATTCTCAATGTGCCAATTACACAATAAGCTAATGTTTCTCATGGATAACTTGCAACATTACCTCCAAGCCGACGTGTTGGAGACTAACTTTTCACGTCTTATGGAAGCTGTCAATAAAACGAACGACTTTGAGAAATTAAAGAAAGTCCATGCTACGTTCCTAGCGGATATACTGAGTCAGTCTTTCTTGACTGTAACTACGGTAAAATTCAATTATCTTTATACAGACCACTTACTCTATATTTATTTATTTTTGATCAAAATTTTTGCAAAATGATTTGACGAAGACTAATTGACAACTTTGATGATGGGACGAAAAAAAATCGATCCTGATTTTATAAAATCATATTTTTAAAACGTTTTATTACCATTGTTTACTCTCCATCATGTTAGTACAGCAAATGAATGTTTAAGATAATATCACACCTATCTTTATACATACCAATTACGCGATATTTATTTATTTTAGATCGTCAACGAAATTTTAAAGACATAAAATTATAACTAGGTTTTACAGCAAATATAATTTAATAAAACGCTGATTACTACTTTAACATAATGACGCTGGTAGAAAAAAAAGTAAAAATTTAAACCAATGGAAAAAGAGCTATCTAAATAATTGTAACTATTTTTGGCTTCGTTGTTTCGCTAACAATGACACTCGTACCTTCTTAAATTTGTGAATGTTATCACAAAATATTATCGTCTTTATTTAAATATAACTTCTATATCACCTAGGGCTTTCTGCAAAAAGTAGCTACTTGGCGATAAGACCGCCCTTTCTACTTTTTTTCTATCACATAGAGGTACATTCTTAATATATTGCAAAATAATGTTTATTATAACGTTCTTTTTCAATTCGAACTATTATGTTATACTCTCCCTACATATAAGATATTTATTCCATAGTTAGTAAAATACTTTGTTGTTCATCCACTCAAGTTTTTTAAGTGTTATTGAGTAACATTTGATTGTTAATACAGTTGTTTTAAATATGAATTCGTTAGTTCAAATTGATTAATAAATAAAATTAGTGCTGTACAGCGACATCTATGGAAAGCTCACATGAAAGGTTGGTTGCTATTATTGAATCGAATACAATTGTAAGAAGTTCGTGTTAGATTAACTTTATTCTTTTTTATATTTTTTATGTACAATCAAAGTTTTGGTAAGTTTTATAACTATATTAAGTTATTGGTTTATTTGCAGGCAGATAGTGAGTCCAGCGATAATCTACACTCTCTAAATAATCCAGTTTTCTGTAATATCATGGAGTTGTTAAAACTTTGCCACTCGTTTTGCAGTATGAGTGAGATTGTAACCGATAAAGAAGCAGAGAGTTATTATATAAGAGGGTATTCGGAAAGGTGAGTTTGTTTAAGTTTAGGAAGGTCTTTACTATTAATAGGGAACCCTGTAACACTCGCACTAAATAGGCCTATTACAGCACTTTTGAATCGTCAAATATTGTTGTTTCACACTAATTCTAATGTCCGACTGATGATGGTATTAAAGAACTACTTAAAATGTAAAGTTAAGAGGGTTCCTTCGCGCCTTGTCCCGAGAGGAAGGAGCCCACAACAAAATCAGTCGGGTATTTTGTTTTTTAACCATCATCATTACAATTTTATATTGGTTTATTATACTCAAACTGCCTCATTGGTCTAGTGGTTAGCATGTTCGACTACAGACATGAGGTCCTGGGTTCCGAGTTCCGGGTCGGGCCAATTCAAAAATCAATATTGAGTTTTCTATTAAGATTTTCTCAATATTTGCCCGTAGTTGGGAAGTTGGCGGTGTGATCCACCCCCGTGACTCGGAGATAAAGTTAAGCCGTCGGTCCTGCGCCTGACCTCTCTCCAGTTGTGTCGGATTCCCGTCGGAATATGAGAGTGAAGGAAAAGAGAGTGCACTTGTGTACTATGCCTGCCAATCCGCAGTGGAGCAGCGTGGTGGGTCTATGCTCTAAAAACCCTCGCTCCTCGGAATGAGGAGGCCTGTGCTCAGCAGTGGGACGTTAATGGGCTACTTACTTACTCAAACTAGAGCAATATGTTGACTCTCACGCGTTTCTGTTGTTTTAGTAATCTTGCAACTTGTAGTACATTTCTTAATCAACTTTCTTTTAGCAAAGTCTTTGAATTATTTTAAGGTAATTAATTATGGGATCGAATATATACGTTAACTTGTCGCTAATTATTTATAGTTTCTTTTTTTAAAGGATAAGTAATATTAAGCAGCCAAATAACATAGGAAACTTATAAAAAGTTATGATGAAATAAGAGCAGCGATGAAGAAACGAAAAAACATTAGTTTCGATTGAGCGATCCAGAAACTTTGACCACTCTACTGCCCTTATTACGCCAAAGTATACTTTTGGCGCATCGAAAGTCCATTACTTTCTTTCTCAAAATAGGCTCTTTTTTTTCATAGACTACTTGGAAGTATGTAGGTATATTTTGAACAGAATCTAAGATCTGAACGTCGTCAACACCCTTGTCAGTCTAACATTAGAATACGCGAAAAAAATATACTTGACGTTTCAAGAGTTTGTTGAAACTATTTTCTGATTCAGGTATAACAAACTAGTGAAGCAGTTAATGCAGTTGCTGGTGTCTTTTCGGGACCGTCCTTCCGGAGTGTTTTTAGCGAGATTGCTAATGAGACTTGACTACAACCGTTGGCTCAGCGGTGAAGCACAACTCAGTCAATCCGTTACTAATATGCTGCGATATTAATACTACGGTAAAAATGTTTAAAGGCAAAATAATATAAAATAAATATTGTATTAACATCGAGCACTCAGTTTTCTTCAAATATTAATTCATTATCAAACTTTTCTGGCCATAAGTATCATTAAATTACACGTGATCCGAACGGGAGTACCAAATAGCCCCCCTTTCCTTTGTTTCAAATTCTGAAATTGCTTTCATAAAACGACCATTTACACCTTTGAAATCTTCGAGGACGAAGTCTTATATACTTCTCTCACTCTCCCCTTATGCTGGTACCGCTTTATAGTGAGAGAGAGAGAAATAGCATTTCACTAGCCGACTAATACAAAACGAGCTAATAATAAGAATGTGCGTTGCGTATTAACTATTTGGATTGTTAATATTAAAGAGAAAATTCTTTAGGCGCATGAGAGTAACATTTTTACGGATGAAACACATGATTAGCGTCACGAAGATGTGCAGCAAAATTTAATCAATAATTTCCAATATTGGCAAAAAACACATGGCATTTATTTTAACTAGCAGACCCAACTGACTTACCTCTGTCAAAAAGATTTGGAATGTGGCAGATTAGTTTACCTATGATTTTCAAAATTAAATTACAACAGTACTAAATATCTATAGCTCTTAAATTTTATGACTATTAATTTGAACTTTATGCAGCGGTAATAAAGTGCAAATTGACTCTCTTAGGAACGCACATTGCTTAGACAACACCGAGTACTTGTAATTTATTATGAACTTTATTGGATAGCAATAAAGGTCAAATTGACTCTACATCTAAGTTAGAAAACATTTGTATGGAAAACAGAAAAGGGCTGTTTCTTGGGTTTTCCTCTACAATTATTCGAACTTTTCTCGCCGTAAAAACCATCCTTTTAGACTTCAACGACCAGTTGAAAAAAAAGAATTGTTAAAATCACCCAGGCGTTGAGTTATGCGATTACGAACACATTTAGCGATTGTTTTTTATATTATAAATTCGTCATTTGAGATTTCAATAAATTATTTGTATTAATTTTCGACATTTAAATGCATTACAATCCCAACATATCGTCCTTTTCCCCTTTCTCTACGTCTCGGAAATATGAAATTCTAGATTTTTATATAAATAAACGAGACTTAAAAATTAGTTTGCCAACGAAGTTTCACTTCTGACATGTGTACTTTGTACGCACGCACTTTTAATTTTTTTTAACGAATTGCGNTAGTTACCAGCCAGTTATGTTTCATTGCATTCTAGTACTAGGTTGTGTTTACACACAAGAGGTACATTACCTCTTACCATGTTGGTGCGCTTCCATCCTACATTATATGATATTACAGTCAAACATAACCCAGTCAGTAATAAAAAAAAAAAAACTTGTTTAAATCAAACAAGTAGTTCCTAAAACTACAGTTCAGCTTTATAATATTAGAATTGATATAGTTAAAACATTTTTATTTTAAAAATATAAATATACAATATTTAACAATATAATTGAATAATATACATATTGTCTTTCAATTATCATCATCATCAATATTATCATCATCCAATATGCTATTTTGATTTATAGTATGTTGAGCGTGTTGAAGCATCACAGTTTTGAGTAAAATGCATTTGGTCATGTCACATGAGCAGGGAATTGGATGTTCCACTTTTTCTGGATCAAGTAGGCTGAGTTCAAGGTTGTATCTGTAAAAAAATATTATGTCACTCCTATAACCAAAACACTATATATTTATGTGTACTTCAAGCAATACAAAGATCTTCAAAAAAAAGAGCGTTCATACAAAGTACACATGTCAGAAATGAAACTTCTTTGGCAAACTAATTGTTAACGTGAAACTTCTTTAGGAGCATGAGTGTAAAATAATGGGCAATATGGGCAGCGATTTTTACGCTAATTCGTTTGAAAGTTAGGTAGTTTTAATATTTACAAGTAACATGTGGCACTTTAATTTGCCACTCGTCATTCAATAACTTAATATACTATTTTTCATAAATAATCTTTTCTAAATTTTAAACTCAAACATTTTGTAATTTCAATTTTTAAGTGTAAGTTTAATGTGCAGAAAAGTGTAATATCAGAAAATAAATGTTATTTATTTATTTTATTATTTAAAAACAAAATTTAATTAATAATTTCTAACATTGACAAAAACACCTAATATTTATTATTTGACACTTAATATTTTAATGTCATCTAAATTCATTAAATTGCTAACATATCTTCCTTCCTCCCTCCCTCTAAATCTCTGAAATCTAATGCCACATGTTATTTATAATGTTAAAATTACCTACCTTCATATAGTATATAAAACGCTGCACAATCTTGATGACGCCAGTCACGCATTTCATCCGTATAAAATTACCCTCATGCGCCTAAAGAAGTTACACTTCTCACACGAATACTTTGTACGCACGCACTTTTAACTTTTTAAATGTGTAAGTATATGTGGTTCATCACTGCATAGTATGATCTCAAAAACTTCTAAGAAGAATTTAAAGCAGTTTTCATCAATAGATGAGAATGTTTTAGAAGAGAGGTTTATAGTTATAATATTCATATTATAGTACAAAAAAACCGAAAATCTCTGTAAAGCTGAAAGGATCGACAAAAAAATCTGGTATGTTATATATGCAATTACATTTCTTAAGGATAACCCACTGATACCATTTTTATCTTTTACATATTACAAAAAAAATATGTTAAACATTATTATACTCTTCTTTTCACTCGTCACTTTTACATACTCGTTGTTGTATATTACATATAAATGAAAACTGCTACTAACAGCATTTCATTAAAATGTATGTGTTAGAAGATATTAGGGATTTACAAAGTGGTTATATGTTTCGTCCCTTTTGGTAACGATTGATAAGACCCACATTTAAGTGTATGCAGACAAAGTTGAGTTAGCTAGTATCAAATATTTAAAGTACCTTCTAGAGTTAACAGCATCTCTATTCATATCAAGTCTGAAAGCGATAGGCTCTTGTTCCTCCACTATTTGTTCATCTGGCAACAATATAACTGTTTGCTTCCAATGTGTTAACATAGCTCTTGGCCCTGTGTTGAGTTTTACACAAGTTTCACTTGACAGCATTGGAAAATTGCATTCAAACCAGACACATAGTCCTTGATATCTGCCATTTTTAGTTGCACCTATGGGGATAAATTATCTCTATATATATAAAAATCAATTGTTGTTTCTCAACTCAAGAACTGCTGGACTGATTTAACTAGAGTCCCAGGAGAGTTTTAAAGGTACATAGGAAAATTTTTTGGAACAAAGCAAAAATAACAATTTCGCTTTCCCTTATCCCATTTGACAAAACATTTGATTTATGTCCCAGCATTAGGTAATAAAATGAAATTCTAAAGAATACTTTTGTTTTTGACACTTGACAATGACAATCAACAATTACTGATATTATTATAATTTGGCGAGAATTTTGGGCGTTTAGGTGGCGTTTTTATTTTTAGTACGAATTCTTTTCTTTTCAGGTTAAATTTTCATCATGTTTTAGTAAATTTGAGATGGGTCATCTAGTAATTATATATATATATATAGACCATAGGTATAGATAAGTCAAGACAGCATTCAAATGGAGTCACTTCTACCCTTTTACTGCAGCTGGTGTCTTAACAAAGCTTCACCCATATATGAAGGGGTCAGTGAAAAAGACGTTTACCGTTTGTGGTTTTGAACACAAAATAGGGCAAAAACACCTACTAATTACTATACATAGATAGATACGTGACAGACTAGGAGATATATAAAAAATTGTTTGCAAGAAATGTATTAATACATTTTAGACTTTTTATTGTACAAAATATTTCCACAAGATTATCGATGAATATGTAATTTTGGTGATATCTGTTATTTACCCAAAATTATTTTAAAATATAAGCCTGCAACTTATCTATATAAATTCAAACGAATTGTTTTTTTAAGTTGAATCATAAAAACGCAAAAGTGTGGGTGTAATGTGGACTGAAACTAGCTGGGGTCTTTCAGTATCACTGTTAGGATCATGTATAATTTATTTAGGGCCAAAAAGGTTAAGAATTTTGTGCTAGATAGTGCAGAAATTAAATCTATTACTGTTCTTTGTATTACTTGTTAAATTTTTTAATGCTATAAAATACACATAAATATTTAACACATACTTATTGAGGAATATCTTTGTTTAATGCAACTGCAATTAAGAAAAATTTAGAACACTACTCATATTGATTAATGAAATATTCAAAATTAAAGGTTTATATACAATACCTATATACTATACCTGCTACATGTTCAACACTATATGAGTTTAAGTCAGATAGTGTATCTTCTTTTAAATTAATCCATGCCATAGCTACTTCATCACCAAGTAAATCCTGAGGTTGCACTTGCATTATTTCAGGTTTACTCCTTTTACTGGCTCGAAGGTGTTTTGCAAAAGTTAATAAAGAGACATCATATAAATTGTTCCACTTGTCATATAATTGTGGTACACTGTAACAAATAAAAGATCAACATTTTAATTATATAAAAAGTATGAATATTGTAGTATCATCTTAATTCAACAATAGAGATATAAAAATTCATACAAGAAATATAATTAAATGTCTTTCACTCAATGTTCTTATAATAATAATAATAATAATAAATAAATCATTTATTCAGATAGCTAGGGGTCCATTTTTGTAAGTAAACTTCAGAATTAAAAACTATAGTATTTTAATTAATTGCTAGTAGGAAATTGCTTAAAGACAGACACCCAACATGCTGTAAAGGCACTTTCTTGTCTCTCCAAATCCTTAGAATGTTATTGGGAATCTTTCTCATGATTATGAAGAAATTGTTGACTAGGTTCATTGCAAACATGCTGGATGTGCGACATTGATGAGGCAGCCCCAACTCCATTCTAGAGATGATGTTATATTGAACTCTTTGTGTATAGTTGACCCCTAGGCTGTACATGTAAAATGTTTAAGAAGAGGATTTAAAGTGCGATTTTTATATCTTTTGTGTAACATGGAAACCTGGTCACTAATAGCCACTAGAGCCAGGATGCACAAAAAAGTGCTTGTGGGAAACATTCAGTGAGAATATCAATCAGGTAAATTGATAACAATTCATTCTAATGCTAGGTTTAAATACCTTCATTCACTATAGAAAATACAGAAATATTAGTAGCCAGGTATGAATATGATATGTTTATATGTATATATTGAGGTTAACATATAGACCTTCCCCAGTCAATGTAGCCCATAATGAAAATGTCATAATTTTATGGTTAACTGCCATGCAATTTTCTTTTATAAAAATAATTATTAGGCAGATTTTTAACAATCAATTTCTCATACTGTTATAAAATTAGAGACAATAATAGTACAAATCTCACCTACATGGTGCAACATAAATAACAGCACTCTCTGGAAATATTTCACCATTGTTTTTAAGAAACTTATCTCTTGCAACAAGCACAGAGTCCAACATCCCTTCATGAAGTAGGTAAAATCCCATCCATTCTGATATAATAACATCTACTTTAACATCACCTGGTAAAATTACATTTTCTACTTTATTGTGAATTACCTGTAAAATTTATGAAGATATAAATTATTATGATATGGTATTAACAGTAATTACAATTTAAGGTGAACATGCTGTATTGTTCCATTTTATCACATTTCTATAACAATGCTTAGATGTAGTAAAGGTGTAATATTTTTTATTTTGATGGCCTCATTGATTCAAAGTTGCAAAATCTTGCTTTGCTAGCAGTGGTCCTGGGTTTAATACCCATCTAGGTAAATTTAGGAAATCATATTTGTCTAAGTTTAGACTAATGTGAGGCTTAGCCATTATTAGTTTAGACCAGACCAGGGAAGTTGTACCATTTACATTCCAGTACAATACTATGTAGAAACCATAAGATGTAAATTACCTCTTACTAAGCCAGTATTAAGTGAGATTACAGTCAAACTACAACTACTAGCCTTATCAAACAAAACAAAAATTATTGAAACCAATTTTTATCTAAAGAAAACTTATTACTTTTTTAAATTATAATAGGTCAAAAATAACTCTTACATTATAACATAAAATAACAATAAAATTTTGTTTACATTGCACTTTTCCACATTAAAAGGGTATAATTTGGCCACTATTTAATTGTATTTAATATAATTTCAGAAGAATCACAAAAGTAAAATAAATGCGGTAGAGATGAGAGCGTTGAGAAGCATGAGTGGATTAAAACTGAGTGACAGAGTGAGAAATAGTGTGATAAGAGAACGTTGTGGTATAAAAGAAGACGTAGTGACTAAAATTGAGAAAGGTATGCTTAGATGGTTTGGGCATGTAGAGAGAATGAATGAAAGGAGACTGACAAAAAGGATTTATGAGTCAAGAGTGAATGCGAAAGTTGGAAG